>SKCR01033432.1:0-383691 GCA_019454045.1 Zanthoxylum bungeanum | reverse complement strand
TTCCCAACTAGGCCGCGAGCCTAGAGCCAGCGTCGTCGGATTCCTGTTGTCCACAGCAGTCACGTCACCGATCTATTCAGATCAGACCTCCTCATATTCTTTGGGTGTGGATAGATCCTCAGGGTGTCCTGTGTGTCGAGATAGGATCTGTAAGTTATGTGTACAATGCATAGGTAGTCCATATATGATTAGCAATCAGATTAAAAACCATGGGCCCGTGGTACACTTTAGAAGTAAGTTCTAAGTATTCTTTTAGAGATTACTAATAGAGATGTCGGCGGGATTGTCCCTATAGAGATTTGATGTTTACATTCTTAAAGGCACTGAGAACTTCACCGATTGGGATTTGGATTTAAGGATTGTCATTGATTCTGAAAAGTTGGGATATGTACTTGAGGGTCCGCTGCCCCTTGCTGTGTCTGAGGACGCAACACCGGAGGAACTCCAAGATTTCCAAGCTTGGAAAGATGATGATTTAAATGTTAAATCATACTTCTTAACTTCACTGGCACCGGGACTTAAGAAATAATACTATGTTATGACAGATGTGTATAGTATGATGACATAATTATGAGAGTCGTATATGAACCAAGAATAAATTGTTGTTCATAAAGTTACGATGGAAATTTTCCATGCGCGACTGGACAATGGGAAAACTGTGATCGACTTGATAAAACAATTAAGGCAACATAATCTCCATCTGAATGACATTCTCGATAGGAGTGTCATTTTTGCTTCGCTCCCAGCTTCATATCGCCAATTTGTGATGTATTTCAACATGAACGGGATTATATGTTCCTATCATGAACTGTATAGGATGATGATCACGGCAGAAGAGGACATAAGGAATGAAGTATCGACTTGCCCTCCGAAGCCTACTTCACTCTCTGATTCTTCTCATGCTTGACCAAAGGGAAAGAAGATGAAAGCGATAAAGAAGAAGGATTTCGGTCCTCCACCGTAAGGAAAGAAAGTAAAGCCCAAAAGGGTGTCAGAAGACAACTGCCATCATTATAGCAAAGTCGAGCACTAGAAAAATAACTGATAGACTATATTACCCTGATAAGGAAGGAGAGAGCATCTACATCAAGTACATTTAACTTTCCAGTTATTGATATCTCACTATCTGGTAAAACTGTTACATCCAGCTGGATTTTGGATTATGTTTGTTCTATTCACATTTGAAATTTGTTGCAGGTGTTGAAGGAAAGTAAGAAACTAAGGCTTGGAGAGATGCAGTTGCGCTTTGGGAGTGGAGACTCTCTAGATGCAGTTATTGGGAGTATGCGAGATCCCTTTGCCAAATGGGAGCCTTTTATTGTATGATTGCTACGTTGTACCGAGATGTATAGCAAATATTATATCTCTTTTTGTATTAGATACAGAAGGTTATCATGTTAATATTAAGAATTTTTATTTATATTTATATGATAAACGTAATATTCAGATCCTTTATTGTCCAAATGAGAATGGTCATTACACGTTGCATACTTATAGAGATATTTTGAATACTGGGATTGTTGGTGGTATTTTCAGGCACTACGATATTTAAGCAGTACGGCAGGGGCAAAAAGGTAATTCCCTTTTTCGATCGAGACCATTAATACTGACCCGACCACCCGATATTGCATGAGCCAACGACAAGGGGCCGAGCACTTGACGACTTATGACCGACCACTTAGGCTCGGGTGACCGGGCATTATCAGATCGGTAGTAGCATTCTCAGTTCAAATGACCATTGTGACCGACCTCGTCATGACCGAGCAGATGGCAAGATATGTTCCAGAGGATAAGTCATCCTATTTTTACGGGATGAGATGATATACCACCCTATTTTCACGGGGATAAAATTATAAGTCAGTGTTTTAATAGGATATAGATAAAAGGGAAAGTAGTTTCGGTTAAGAGGTTTTGTGGGAAAAAGAAACTATCTCTTGGCTAGTATAAGTAGAAGGGGAGTGCATATTTGACGGGGGGATGAGATCTGTAAACCAAAAAGCAGCATATTTTTTAGTAATAAAACATCATTCGTTTTGTGCCCGTGGACGTAGGTTGGATCAGATCCACCGAACCACGTTAAATCTCTCTGTTGATTGGTGTGTCTATTTATCTTCTGTCAAATTTGCTTTTGATTTCCCATAACAAAACAAATTCACAGTTGTAGGAGGATTGTCTCGGGAGCAAAGAGCCCTAACTGCCCCTGATACTAAAATCAGCCGTCAATTGATGGCAGAAGATGGAAATCACCGATCGTCAGGGAATTTAATAGCGGAATGGATGGAGAAGATGGAGGAAAATATGAGGAAAGATAGGGAGGAGAATCAAATCCTCCTGAAATCCATGATGAACAGAATGGAGAGGGTGGAAGTGACGAATAATGAGAGACTTGAAGCCGGAACCAGTCAGATGAGAGGCGAAATAGCAGAAGGAAAAATGGTTGTAGATGTGAGTAAAGACGATGAACCTAGGAGGAAGGGCCCCTACGAGATGAGGTCCGTAGTGGTAGGCAAAGATTTACAAACGGATGACATGTGGGAAGAAGAAGAGGGGAGACAGTCGCTAAATTCTTCTGATGATAGCCTCCGCGACACCAGAAGGGGAGATATGAAGCATGGTGAAACTGGTCGGGAAATCTCAAGTCATGAGGAATGCCGCACCCGGGGTGACAGACGCGAAGAAGGCCGCAGGAGGCGGCATGGTAACACTGATGGCAGTATAAGATCTTGGTTAAGAAGAGAAATGGCCAAGTGGGGAGTGAATCCCAAAACTGATACGGGAGATGCTCGGGACGGTGAGGTTGAATCTCCCTTCATAGAAGAAAAAAGGTCGGTAAAGTTTCCAATACGATTTAACATGCCGTCAATGACGCCCTACAAAGGCCATACTGATCCAAAATCCTATATTGAGGGTTTTGTCCTGTTGATGGAGGTCCAAGGAGTGGTAGGGGATTCCGTTTGTAAAGTATTCCCTCTAACATTGGGTGGGTCTGCCATTCTGTGGTTCAGAAGCCTAGCCCCATGGAGCATCGGCAGCTTCGCACAACTCAGGAAGTCGTTTGTTCGGCACTTCAAATAGGCCTACATCCTAAAGAAAATAATTGGGGTATTGAGGCTCATGAAGCATGGGGACGACGAGCCCCTGAAGGCTTTCATTGAACGGTACCATGACATGGTGCGAGGTCGAGGAGGGATATGAGTTGCTCAAAGCCTTGGAAAGTTTGAAGGGGGCCTTAAAGGTCGAGAAGCTGTGGACCCACCTGAGGATCCAAGATGCACCGGATTATGTCACCGCTCTGGAAATTGCCCGGAAGTTTATTTCATTGGAGAATGAGGAGAGAATATACCGGAGGGGGACAACTATCAGAGAAAGGACGACGAGGGCAGAAGCTCCTCGGAAGCCAGATAGGGAGTTCAAAAAACCACTCCCGAGGTAAAATGAATTCAAGCCGATACCTCGGAATGACCAGGAAAAGAAAGTCTCGGCCCAAGTGAATCATGTGGTCGGGGAGGAGGCATATATCCCTTTGAATAGACCGCTGGGGCAAATAGTCATGGAAATCCAGGGAAAAAGGCCTCTTGATAGAGCCTGACTTCAGAAGATTCCCTCCGGACATGAGGAATAAAAAAGCCTATTGCATGCATCATAATTTGAAGGGACATACAACAGACGGATGTAAAGACTTGCGGAAGCAAATGGAAGACCTGGTGAAGAATGGGTATTTGAATAATTATATTGACCATGAAGTTATGGCGGCCATACAGAGAGCACATTATCGGCAGGTGAATATCATCGCAGGGGGAAGACACTAGCCGGGGATTCTAACCGGTCAAGAAAAAATATAGTCAGACTCGAGGATCGGAGGTGTTGGAAACAGGGCGGGTCTGGGTAATGCAAGGTGGTCGGTCAGTGCCAGTAATGTTCACAGACGAGGATGCTCGAGGGGTGAGTTTCCCCCACGATGATGCATTAATAATCAAGGCAACCATCGGCGGTTCTGAGGTAGATAGAATCCTAGTGGATCACGGGAGTGCAGTAGACATAATTTTTAAGGAGGCTCCGGACGGCCTTGGAGTGGACTATACGGCTCTAACCAATGATGGGACTCCCCTATACGGCTTTGGGGGCTCGACGGTTGTTCCATTAGGAAGGATACAATTGGCCATGACAATCGAAAATCGTTCCCGGACTCGGACGATTATGATAAATTTCACGGTGGTGGATTCTATGAGCAGTTACCAGGTCATTGTTGGTCGGCCTTTCATGATGAAGACAAAGGCTCCAATGTCTTGCTATTTCTTGAAGTTAAAATTCCCTACCCGGGACGGGATTGGAATCATGTACGGAGTCAGAAGGTCGCTCGGAGCTGTTTTGCCACCCTCTCACGGGAAACCCTCTGCATTGAAGCGGGTACCCGGAAGAGGCAAGAGAACGAAGATGGGGAAGAGGCAAATAAGGATCCCGGTCCTCGGTCAACGAAAGTTGCCTAGTTAGGGGCAGTCGAAGAATTAGAGATGATAGAGCTTTTGGGACCTGGGAAGAATATAAAAATAGGGGAAGACCTAGATAAGGCCCTGAAACAGGACCTACTGAAGTGTCTAAAGGAGTAACCAGACATCTTTTCATGGGGGCACGATGACATGCCCGAGATAGATCCGAAGTTTATCAGTCACCGTTTGGCGGCAAACCCATCCCACAAACCGGTCAAGCAAAAAAAGAAGAACCCTTAACCAGGAGCGGTGCAGGGCAATGGCTGCCGAAGTAGAAAAACTATTGAAAGCTGGTTTTATTAGAGAAGAGAAATACCCGGAGTGGGTATCGAACGTGGTGTTAGTGAAGAAACCCAATAGAAAATGGAGGATGTACGTGGATTTCACCGACCTCAACAAAGCATGCCCGAAAGACAGCTTCCCACTACCAAAGGTAGATCAGTTGGTAGATTCGATGGCCTGCTAGGGACTACTAAGCTTTATGGATGCATTTTCGGGATACAACCAGGTCAAGATGCATCCTGAGGACGAGGAGAAGACGACTTTTGTTACTGATCAGGGGCCTTATTGTTATAAAGTAATGCCATTCGGATTGAAAAATGCCAGGGAAACCTTTCAGAGGCTAGTGACAGAACTTTTAGGCCACTCATCGGCATATCGATGCTGGTATATGTTGACGATATGATAACAATGTCTAAGAAGCAAGATTGTCGCATGGTCGAATTGAGGAAAACTTTTGAGTTGCTAAGGAAGCATAATTTAAAGCTCAACCCGGAGAAATGTGCTTTCGAAGTGGCCTCAGGAAAGTTTTTGGGCTATATGGTGAGCTCCCGAGGCATAAAAGTAAATCCGCAGAAGATCCAAGCCGTTCTAGACTTAAAGTCTCCCAGGACGATAAAAGAAGTGTAAAGCCTGACCGACAGGGTGGCCGTATTAAATCGATTTATCTCCCGAGAAACCGACATGTGCCATCCTTTCTTCAAAGTCGTCAAGAGGACAAAGAGGGAAGTCAGCTGGATGCCAGAGTGCGAGGAGGCCTTCTTGCAGTTAAAACAATACCTGATGCAGCCCCCACTTCTAGCAAAACCGACCCCATGTGAGACTTTATACTTATATTTAGCTGTCTCGGAGCATGCAGTAAGTTCAGTATTAGTGCAAGAGGCTGATAAAGTCCAAAGGCCAGTAAAGCTTTATTGGATACTGAGACCAAATATCCAGGGCATGAGCTGGTCGCCTTGTCATTAATCATTACGGCCCGAAAGTTACGACCTTACTTCCAGGCCCATCCTATTGGGGTTTATACCAATTATCTTTTAAGGCATATACTGTAGAAACCGGAGGTCTCGGGCAGGTTAATGAAATGCTCGGTAGAGTTGAGTGAACACGACATTTCTTACCTCTCAGGGGCAGCAGTAAAAGGGCAGGCCCTAGCGGACTTTATTGCTAAATTTACAGAACCCCAAATTTTGACCATCGGGGAAAAAAAATGGGAGATGTCGGTGGATGGATCTACCAGCTCACAAGGTAATGGGGCCGAAATCGTATTGTAAAATGATAAAGGTGAAGAAATATTGTTCGCCTTGAGATTCGCCTTCAAGGCCAGAAACACTGAGGCGGAGTACGAGGCAATTTTAGCCGGTTTAAGGTTATGCACAGTAATGGGCATCCATGACGTAGTTGTAAGAAGTGACTCCCAGCTGGACGTTCAGCAGCTGAAGGGAGAGTTCCAAGCCAGGGAGCTGAGTATGATAGCCTATTTGGCTGAGGTAAAAAGGTTGGTGGGAAAAATGAGGAATGTGCATTTTGAGCAAGTCGACTGGGAAAAAAACTGTGAGGCAGGCTCTTTAGCACGGTTCGCATCTTCGATAAGGTCAGAAAATCCTAGAATGGTCCCTCTAATCTGCCTCCGAGAAAAAAAGAGTATGAGGGCTCGAGGTAGCGGAGTTGGATAGAGAAAGTAAATCTTCGTGGATGCAACCAATCAGGAGATATTTGGAAGACAAGAAGGAAGCCAGAAAGCTGAAATTTAAAAGCACCAAATTTTCCCTGATCGAAGGAGTGTTATATCGGAGGGTAAGGTACCCATCCTGAGATGTTTAGCAGAAGAGGAAGCTGACTATGTGCTTAGGGAAATTCATGCGAGAATCTATGGGAGTCATGCCGGAGGGCAATCAATTGCCTTTAAAGCTTAAAGGCAAGGGTTCTACTGGCCAACCATGCATCATGACAGTATAAGGGTGGCCCGAAAATGTGAAGGATGCCAGAAGAATGCCAATATTCACCACCAACCAGCAGAACAATTGACTACACTGTCCAGTCCTTGGCTGTTCGCTCAGTGGGGGTTGGATATCATCGGACCGGTAGCGAGGGGCGAGGGCAGGCGAAGTACGCCATTGTTGCCATTGATTATTTCACCAAATGGGTGGAAGCTGAACCCCTATCCGCTACCATAGAGAAAAAAAGCAATGGAGTTTTTGAAGAAAAAAAAATTTATCTGCAGGTTCGGAATTCCTTGGGCCATCATCACCGATAATGGAAAACAGTTCGACAGCAAAGGCTTCAGGAAGCTCTGTGAAGACCTCAAAATCGCCTTAAGATTCGCCTCACCTGCCCATCCCAAGTCTAACGGGCAGGTTGAAGCAACAAACAAAACCATTAAGGTAAATCTTAAAGCTCGGCTCGGAGCCTGCAAGAGCTTATGGGTCGAGAAGTTACAGAAAGTATTGTGGGCACACCGGATGACCTATAAGGATTCCACGGGGGAAACTCCATTTTCCTTATCATACGGATGTGAGGCGGTTATCCCAGCAGTGATCAAAATGACTACCCACAGGGTCCGGCATTTTAATGATGGACATAATGAAGAACTCATCAGAAGTCATCTCGACCTGATCGAAGAAAAGAGAGATAAGTCGGCTATGAATGCAGCAATCTATCAGCAAAGAATGGCCCGTTTCTACAACAAAAAAGTTCGGACCCGTGTCTTTCTTCCAGGTGACTTGGAATTGAGAAGGGTCACCTTGAACACTCGGAGGCCGGAGGAAGGTTCGTTAGGTGCCAAGTGGGAAGGACCCTATAAAATTGTAGAGGTGGTAAGGCCGGGTTTGTCTATATTTTGGAACAGCTGGATGGCACAAGGTTAAGAAAGCCTTGGAACGCAGAGATGTTGAGAAAATAATTCCAGTAGTAGATCTTTCTTTATTTCTTTTTAACAACCCGACAAGGGTTAAGAGCTCAGTATAAAGCCTCTCTCGAAATGTCCCGCAGAGAGTTGTAGGAAGGGCAGTAGGTCCTTGAATATGAATAAAACGTTCTCTTTTCAATTAAGAATTTTTTCACTCACTTTTTTAATTAGATTTGAAAGCCGTATTCAATATTTTTGGACATACTCGATGCGAAGGGATGATCTGGAATCAGGAAAGGCACCAAACCCGTGACACACCAACCACATGTGCAATCACAAAAATCCCGGGCAGAGGTGTTCAGACCTGACTCATTTTATTTTTAAGGATCAGGATTACGCCAAGGGATGAAAGACGTGAGGGAGCACATGAACCCTTCGTGGTAGTGTCGAACTCTCGAAGCTGGAACGTAACTACCCTAGGACTTGCATTTACGATGGACATCTCAGGATGGTAATCGCGGGGAGGGAGTGCCCAGTGGATTTTCGGCCTGGCCGGTTTGGTAAATAAAATCGTGGGGAATGTGTTCCAATACGTTTTGTCTGACCAATGGATCTGTGAGAAGCATAGCAGGGGAGAGATTATGCCCTCGTTGCATTTGCTTGCTCCAGTGTTACCGAATATAAGGAGAAACATACCCTTAATGTTTCAAACACTCTTTGATCCCTACCTATTTAGTCATTCGGGTCCGTGAGAGGCATAACACGGGGATGGATCGTACCCTCATGGCGTATGCTGGCTCCGGTGTTGTAAGAAGAAGCCCTCGAACAATACACATGCCCTATAGTGACCTGATGTATAGAGGAATGTGCCCTTACCATTCTAAACGCCATTTGATCCGAATCCTGTTCGCTGGGACTCTGAATTGAAAGATTCAGAATTGTGTTTTGGAAACCTCGGATAGGACGCTGTTTTGAGGCATCCGCGCTGTTATTTACATTTGCGAAGTGTTTTGCTTTGGGATAAGTGCTAAGTCACCCCCACTTTTGATTTTATTTTCCAAAACTTTATTTCTGTTTTTCGCCGGCCTGGCAAGGGGACACCCATGCCAGGTTCGACAGGGCTTCAAAGGTTGATTCACTTCCCTTCTAGATAAGTCCTAAAGATTAATCGGCAGGTTGATTCACTTCCCTTCTGGATAAGTCCTAAAGATTAATCGGCAGGTTGATTCACTTCCCTTCTGGATAAGTCCCAAAGATTAATCGGCTCGGGGCCGGAGTCTTTCCACCGAGGCCTCTACTTGGATTAATTGGCTCGGGGCTGGATGCGTTCCACCGAGGCCGCTGTTTGAGTTATTGGCTCAGGGCTGGATGCGTTTCACCGAGGCCACTACTTATGTTATTAGCTCGGGGCTAGATTCGTTCCTCCGAGGCCATTATCTTTTCTCTCAGCTCGGGGTCGGGTTATGTCCCACCGGGTCTGTCTTTTCGGACTGGGGACGTAGCAATCCCCCACAGCCAAATGTTTCTCTCAGCTCGGGGTCGGGTTACGTCCCACAGAGTCTGTCTTTCGGACTGGGGACGTAACATTCCCCTAGAGTCAAGTGTTTCTCTCAGCTCGGGGTCGGGTTACGTCCCACCGAGTCTGTCTTTCGGACTGGGGACGTAACATTCCCCTAGAGCCAAATGTTTCTCTCAGCTCGGGGTCAAGTTACGGCCCACCGAGTCTGTCTTTCGGACTGGGGACGTAACATTCCCCCAAAGCCCAGCGTCTCTCCCAGCGCGGGGTCGGGTTCCGTCCCACCGCATGATCTTATTTTTGGCTCGGGTTGCCCCCTCACGGCGGGGCCTTGAATGACCGTTTGAAGGAAAGCATTGGGAGCAAACAATGAAAGACAAAGGCGAAGTAGAAACATGAAATAATAATAATAATAATAATAATTCACATGTATAGTTGTAAGGAGTTATTACGGAGAAAATGAAGTTTGTTCAATTTTACACGGGGCTCCATTCGGGTTACCCCTTATAGATCGGCCCGCACATGAGCAATGGATTCTTCCTCGATATGTTCGGATGGCAGATAGTTGGGCTCGGCCTCGGCGGGAGGGGTAATGGCTTCCACTTCGATAGCCTAAGAGGCCCCGACAATTATAGCTCCGGAGGTAGGAACATGAGCCTTATGTCGGTTTTCTTCAAGAGCTGGGGGCACCGAGATGATCAAAATTGGGTCGGGATCCATCACCTCCTCAGGAGAAGGGGTATCCATTTTTGAAACTCCTCCTGAGAGTTTTCCCCTTTGTAGAAGCGAATGGTCGCATAGATAGGCCCCATATCCAGGTCGGGGAATACCACCGGGATAATCTCGACGCAGTCCCCGACCGCCTCGAGTCTGATTTCTTCCCTCTCGGACTCCAACTCCGCTCTCTCTCTCTTAAGCTCATCACGGACCCGTGCCAGTTCTTCATCTTTGGCCCTCAATTTGGATTCAACGCTGCACATTCCCACTTGAAGGATCCTGTTGTCAGCCTGGGCAGCCTCCAAGTCCTTCATGGTAGTCTCAGCGTTTTTCCTCTCTAGAGAGGCGGCGGCCCTAAGAACTTTATTTATTGAATGGCCCTCGACCGCGGCCAGCTCCAAGTTTTTTATTGTTTCGTCCTTATTAGCCAGCCCGACCTCCATTTTAGTAAGGCGGTTCTGAAGCCTCTGGGCTTGGCCACCATGAGATAGAAGGTTCAGGAGGAGATCCTTATTCTTGGCTGCTAGATAGGTCACTTGCTGAGAAAGAATAGAAATTCAGAAATCAAGTTCAAGTAAAAACTTAGAACGGGAATAAAAATGACGGGTACCTTTGCCATCTGGGAGCACAACCCGATAACCACATCCTCGGGAGAGAGATCTTCGTATCTCGAAATCTTCACCGAATGAACCGCTTCGGTCAGTTCACTGATTGCCGGGACCAGGTGAGATGTGGCCTCCCTGATATCCTGACTGAGGTCCTCGGCGCCAAGAATCACGGCGCCTTTTAACTTTCTAGAAGGGACATCCGCCGTTTTCTTCTCTTTCGGAGCTGGCTGTATTTTGCTCAGGACTTGTTCCTCTTCTATCTCCTGAACTAGCTCGGTTTCCTCTGCCCGGATCAGACGTCTCTTTTTCTAGTAGGTTTTGGGGAGCTGACAAGTCGGGCAATGACTGTGGGCGATGCCCTGGATGGGGAGATAAGCTTTGGGTAACTGACGTGGCTGCCTCTTCAGTCACCCTTATGGCCTCGGTAGTTGCTGGCCGTTTTCGAGAAGCTCCGGCTCTAGTATGGCTAGTTTTCTTCGCTGCACCGGTCAATTGATCAAGGTATTTTGGTCTCCTCGACATTTCTACAAAAGGAAAAGGCGAAAAAGTGGTCAGTCCTGAATCTGAATAATTTCAAGTCATCATCATGCTAAGCAGACAAGGGGATTGGTTAGAGGGTTAGTAAGAATCTACCTCTCCGCCCCGGGACCTTCGGAGGAGTAGTCTGAATGAGGCCCGACTCAATAAAGGCCGCATCATTAACCAATTGCTTCCAATGGTCGGAATATTACCGAGCCCATCGTATCCGCACCCAGATCCGATGAGAGACCTTGGGAGCGTCCCTCCAATAAGCTGAGAAGAGCCAAAGAAGTTAGAATCCTATCACAGAATTAAAGAGCAGGAACACTAAAATTAGATTACAAACCTCCTGCTCTAAAGATGTCCGGGACTTAAGTCTCCTCTTTATATGTTCTCAGGGCCCGACCCCAATCTCCCGTGGCCCAGAACCATAAATCTTTGAAGTTTTTGTTGGAGTCAGGGAGTTTGCCTATGATATTTGATAATTCGGCGTAGGCAGAAAGGTAGTACCATCCATGATGCGTTCTTGGGTTTGCCTTCAACCGATACAACCTCTTTACTTTCTCAATAGTAGGTTCACCGAGGCCTGCCCGATGCCAAATCACGTATAGACTAGCCAAGATCATCCAATTATTTAGGCTCAGTTGGCTAGGGGCGATCTCCATCTCGGCCAACAACCAGACGAAATAAGGCTGAATTGGCAGCCAGAGTCCACACTCAAAGAAGGCCAGAAGAAGAGCCACCGAACCCTTATCAGGATGACTGGCACGATCAAGCGGACGAGGGACTTCGAGGCAATATCTATCGGAATAGCATAGCGTTGCCGGAGCAGTGCCAGATCATCTTCGATTATTTTGGAGGGCCGATTCATATCCAGAGCCGAGTAGTCGAATTCACCGGGCTCTGGATCATTTCATGGAATTCTGTGATGGTAGGTATCTTCTTCAACTTCAGAAGAAGTTAGGGTAGTGTCGAGGTTCTCTACGCTTGGTGCCCCCGAGCTCGAGGAGAGCTCTATGGTAGGGGCAGTCGAAGGTTCAGCAGGGTTTGCCGAGGAAGATTCATTGTCAGACATCCCTGACATCAGAGACGGGAAAGAAGAGGTCAGTCTACAGCTAATTTCTAAAACTGCATAGGGATCTCACAGTCACCCTAGAAGAATTCGGGAAAAAAAGCTTGCGGGTCCTAAGTACCCTAACAACATCAATCAAACCATAAGTCTCTCCCTAGCAACATGGAGCAAGACACAGAACCCAGAACAACCCGAAGTCTCCCTAATCTTTACCCAGCATCACAAAACCCAATCATGCTCCACCACAAAAAAATAATAAACAGTAAGTACAAACCAAGTAGGTCGTTAAGAGACTTACTTGGTTCTTTTCGAAGGTTGGAAGAGTATTCCGAGAGCTTTGGTCACACTAGTCGGACGGGTCACAGTTGGGGAGAAGAGAGCTCTTGCAGTTGATAAAGTTCAAGTTCTTTGCCAAACAGACGCGGGGTGATCGCTTCATCTTCCTATACTCTCTAGTGAGCATTTGTGGCCGTTAGATCAAAAGATAGCCCCAGATGAGCGCCATTTATCGACATCAGAAGTGACTTGTCTGAGTTGAATGAACGGTCGAGATTGGATGTATTTTGTTGACGGCAATAAACGGTCGATCTTGTTTTTCTTTTGGCGGGAAACCGGTGGATGTTTGACAAGTGTCAGGCTCAAGTTAAACCCTAGAGATGATTTGATGGGCATTTAATAGATATGACGATTGCGTGTCTCGAGAGAATCTCCAGAAGGGCAGCGGAAGGATTTTGTGTTGGCGAAGTCAGCCATCAGTCCATCCGGAGTACTGTTCTATTATATAGTTCCCGGCACCAACTTGTATATTCGTTGGAACCGAGAACTATGGGACAGATGTTAGTGATATTTTCAGGCACTACGATATTTAAGCAGTACGAAATGGGTAAAAGGGTAATTCCCTTTTCGATCGAGACCATTAATGCCGATCCGACCATCCGATATTGCATGAGCCAACGAAAAAAAAGCCGAGCACTTAACGACTTGTGACCGACCACTTAGGCTCGGGTGACCGGGCATTATCAGATTGGTAGCAGCATTCTCAATTCAAATGACAATTGTGACCGACCTCATCAAGACCGAGCAGATGGCAAGATATGTTCCAGAGGATAATTCATCCTATTTTTTACGGGATGAGATGTTATACCACCCTACTTTCACGGGATAACGATAAAAAAGGAATGTAGTTTCGGTTAAGAGGTCTTGTGGGAAAGGGAAACAATCTCTTGGCTAGTATAAGTATGAGGGGAGTGCATATTTGACGGGGGGATGAGATCTGTAAACCAAAAAAGCAGCAAATTTTTTAGTAATAAAACATCATTCATTTTGTGCCCGCGGACGTAGATTGGATCAGATCCACCGAACCATGTTAAATCTCTCTGTTGATTGGTGTGTTTATTTATCTTTGTCAAATTTGCTTTTGATTTCCCATAACAAAACAAATTCACAGTTACAGGGGGATTATCTCGGGAGCAAAGAGCCCTAACTGCCCCTGAGACTAAAATCAGCCATCAATAGGGATTAATAAATGTAGTTTACCTGTTATTAATAATACTGAACTTTTGTAAATGAGTCTAGGTCATATATGTGTTAAATGCCTTACCCGATTGGTTAGGAATGGTTTGATACCAGATCTCATCATTGAACCCTATCCAACTTGTGAATCATGTTTTCAGGGTAGGATGACCAAAGCCTCATTTTCTGGTGTTGGACACCGTGCCACTAACTTACTGGAACTCATACATTCTGATGTATGTGGTCCACTAAGTTAGACTGCTCATAATTGTTATTCGTACTTCGTTACCTTTACCGATGATCTGTCACGGTACGGTTATGCCTATTTGATTAGACATAAATCGAAAACCTTTGAAAAGTTCAAAGAGTTCCGTAATGAAGTAGAAAAATTGACTGGTCAATATATTAAATGCCTTCGATCTGATCGAGACGGTGAATATATGAAGGGAATGAGATTCTTGCTCAATATACTCCTCCAGATACTCCACAGCACAATAGAGTGTCTGAGAGGAGAAATCAGACTTTATTTGATATGGTCCGATCAATATTGACATTAATAGATTTGCCTTATTACTTATTGGGCTACTCTCTTTTAACAACTGCACATCTTTTGAATAAAATTCCTTCAAAAGCTGTTTCTACAATTCCATATGAGATACAGACCGGTAGGAGATCAAATCTTAATTATATTAAGGTTTGGGGTTGTCTTGCCTATGTTAGGATGGCTCAGCAAGATAAGCTTTCGCCTCGAGGGAAAAAGTTTAGGTTTATTGGATATCATTCGAATACGGAGGGATATCTATTCTATGATACCGAGCATCAAAATGTGTTCGTAGCTCGCTTCGTAAAATTTTAGAAGTAGAATTTTTGTTAGAAGGTGGTAATCATAGACATGTTGAATTTGATGAAGTCCAACCTGAAAAAACGAACCAACGGAGGAACCTAAAGTTCAAGTAGATGAAGAAGCTTCAACACACACACTCCGCAGGTCACAAAGGGTATCTAGACCTCCTGAACGCTTGTATTTGATACAAGAGAAGAGTCTAGATGTTCTCTTAATTGAAGAGAAAGTCCATTTTACCTATAGAGAATCGATATTGGACATCGACTTCTGGAAGTGGCAAAGTGCCATGAAATCCGAGTTAGACTCAATGCATGGGAATGAAGTTTGAGACTTGGTTCCTCTTCCTGAAGGAATTATTCATATCGGTTGTAAATGGGTTTACAAGAGCAAGCGCAAGCCTGATGGAAAGGTTGAAACCTATAAGGCCCGACTGGTAGTAAAATGTTACACGCAACGATATGATGTCGACTACGATAAAGCTTTTTCACCAGTAGTAATTCTTAAGTCTATTAGGATTTTTCTTTCTATAGATACGTATCAGGACTACGAGATTTGGTAAATGGATGTCAAAATGACTTTTCTAAATGGATTTGTTGATGAAGAAATCTATATGGAACAGCCGGAAGGTTTTGCCTCCAGCGAGAACTCGGGTATAGTATGTACGCTTAAGAAGTTCATTTATGGACTTAAACAAGGTTCAGGAAGTTGGAATCTTCGATTTGATGAGATTACTAGATTATCTGGTTTTCTCAAGAATTCGAAAGAATCCTGTGTGTATCAAAAGCCTGTGGGAGCATGGTGGTATTTTTAATCCTCTATGTTGATGACATCCTCATAATTGGGAATGATATATGGATGATGCAAGACACCAAAGCTTACCTCTGTAAGAATTTCTCCATGAAGGATCTGGGAGAAGCTTCCTATATTTTAGGCATAAAACTCTATAGAGATAGAGAGGAAGCTGATTGGGTTATCCCAATCAACGTACATAGATAAGATTTTGGAACGGTATAATTTTAGTAATTGTAAGACAGTAAATATACCATTCAGATATGGGATTCATCTTTCTAGAAATATGAGTCCACAAACAGAAGATAAGAAGGTTAGAATGTCTAACCAACCTTATTCTTCGTGTTTGGGTAGCATAATGTATGTCATGTTATGTACTAGGCCTGATGTCAGTTTCGCTATTAACGTAACTAGTAGATATCAATCCAATCCAGAAAATGACCATTGGATGGCCATTAAACATATCCTGAAGTATCTTAAAGGTATTAAGGATAAGTTGATCATTTATGGACGAAGTGAACTACAAGTTACCGAGTATACGAATTCCGACTTCAATCAGATCCAGATGAAAGAAAGTATATATTTGGATTCATCTTTACCCTTAACGGAGGTTCAGTTTGCCGGATGAGTTTCAAATAGGATTCAACAGCATATTCCACAATAGAAGTGGAATACATTACAGTTTCTGAAGCTGAAAAAGAAGTTGTATGGATTATGAACTTTATCACAGAATTGGGAGTTGTCCCAAGTATTGAGAATGCGATTCTGTTATACTGTGATAATACTGGAGCCATTGCACAAGCAAAGGAACTGAGGGCACATAAGAAGTCGAAGCATATGGAACGCAAGTACCATATCATTCGAGAGATTGTGTCATAAGGGGATATTGTCGTGTGTAAGGTTCCACGTGAAGATAATATAACAGACCCGCTTACGAAGGCCATACCTCTGAAGTTATTTGATAAATATGTGGAGTCGATGGGTATTAGATACAATCGATATTGGCACTAGAGCAAGTGAGAGATTTTGTTGAGGTTAGTGCTCAGAGCGCCAATTCTCTGTTGCATTTTCTTTTAAATAATATTGTAAACGTTTTATTATAAATAAAATAAGTAGTTTCTATACCTTAGAATGATTAGTAATGATGCAGTTGCAAAAGTGTCACAATTGACATTGAGTTGTATCATGACGTTGTCATTCTTAGACAGTTCCTGGTCAAAGTTTACACTACTTGGTCAGTAAAGTAAACCCGTTGTGACCGGTACATGTCATATACTGGAATATATGATTCCAATGGTTTCTCAATGATCCATGAGTCTTAGAGACTCGTATAAACGTGTAGGTGTTTATAACGGATAAACACTGAACGACTCACCGAAGATTCTTAATGGATGGTACACCAACGTCAATAAGAATCTTCTCGAGTTGAGTAGCATTTATGATTCTTCAACTTCAGATACCACTGTGGGCACATGAGACATCATCCACACTCAGATGCAGTCATGTCACCGATCTATACAGATCAGACCTCCGTCTGTTTATTGGGTTGGATAGATCCTCAGGGTGTCCTCTGTGTGTCGAGATAGGATCCGCCAGTTCTGTGTACAGAGCATAGGTAGTCTATATATGATTAGCAATCAGATAAATAGGTTTTGTGATACTTAATACGTTTAAATTTCCAAAAACAATTACCAGATTACAATGAAATGATCAGGGTGTTACATTTTCCCCCCTTATCTAGGATTCATCCTCGAATCCTAACCTAGGCCATATGATGTGTCACATGCAACGAATTTGATTGTCACATGCAATGATATCATAACTGCCACGTGCACTTATATCATGACTACCACTTGTAATGAATTCCCTACATGGGTTAGATAACATACTTTGAGTTTGATGGACTTGCTGCTGTCACTAACACCTAGGATTTTACTCTGATACCATCTCTGTCACGTCCCAATTTCTTAAGAAATGATCGGTAGGAGATAACGTGGCCATATCCTTGAGCCTCATGGCTAACATATGATAAGTCATAACTTTGGTTTGTACGTGGCTACTCCTGTGTGCATTAGCTTATAATTTTCCCTAAACAGATATATTATAATTTTAAGTTCACACTAGACATGCATGGCGTGATTAGACCCTATAATATTCTTATTACATATATATGCATGTCATACTCATGACCTGAATGATATGAATTTTATTACTAACACATATATGATATATCACGATCCATTTAATCATTGCTTGTTAATGATTTTCCTAATATAAGCATAATATCAACTTAAATATCTGAATTAAATTTGCTATACTCATAAATTTGTTCACATTGTTACCAATATAAATTACTATAATATATCACTAATAAATTTTAGCCACTTACACTAATACATGTATTTTATTTGTGAGCCCTAACATTTTCCCCCTAACGACTGCAATAACTGTTGTCCACCATTCCTGAAGCTTGTCCTCTGCATGTCGGAGTGAGATGCTTGATGACTGAAATTCAAAGAAGTAAGTGCCATGACAATATAGTGAATGAATGTAAAGGCATAAGATAAGTACTATCAAATGAATAATTTATTAAAATACTACTCCAAACCTGAAATGTGAGACATAACTAATTATCATACATATATACATGAATTGTATCTTGACTTGGGGACTTGTAACACAATTCATCACTGAAACATAATAACATAAATGTAGCATAAAACAAGAAAGATCCCGTGACCTTGACCATGAGATGAACTAATCATAAAGCTGAAACTATAACATGACTTGAAAATTAAAAGGTGATAATGTGACTGTACGTGAATATGGAAACTGAAAATGATAACTTGATTGAAAATTGGGAATACTTCAAGACGTGGAAATGAAACCATGAATTACAAAACATGTCCTGAAAGCATAAACTTGGCCTGAAAAATGTCAACATGAAAACCGATTGAAAATGACGGAACATCAATTGAAAACATGACATTACATGAATGAAATACGTCAATGAAATCATAAAGATATTATTAAACTTGTAAACATGAAAACATGACTGAAAAACTGTAAAGTATACACATTAACTGAAAACTAAATTTCGTACTGAAAATGAAATCATGAACTTGAAAACGTGTCATAAATAGAAATCATGAACATAATCTGAATCTGCATAGATGAACTGAAATCAAATTCATAAACTGTAAACATATCTGAAAATATATATGCAATAATTGGGATTGGGACGTCTCCCCCCTGTCTTCATATGGACCGGGACAACCCCGCTTACACATGCATATGTTTTAAAACATGAAAACCCACACAAGTATTGTAACTTGGAGGCGTGAAACCTACTTAGTAGGAACTAGCACCAAGTAAGTAAGGGAAACATGTACATGAACATGAAAAGCCTATGGGATGATCAGTGCCCCATGTGACAACATGAGTGATCCCGGTCGCTAAACATGAGGGGATGGCTTTGTGATGAAATAAAATAAGGGATGAGGCCCATATATATATTTTTGAGGGTTATAACCGTATGAAAACCAAATACATGATCTCAAAAGGACTCATACTACCAAAATATTGTTGGGGTTTTGGGTGACGGGGAGCAGCGGAAGCGTGGTTCGAGCGAAATCGTATTTTAAAACTTTTTCAAAATACCAAATAAATTATTCAATATCTAATATGAATAATTTATTCATATTTCACCTAAACCTATTTATTCAATATCAAATATTGGCATAAACATCGTTGAAAACTCGCGAATGTTTTACGAAAATAGTTTTTTTTGTAAAATGGTCTAAAACGTGTTCTTGACCGAACCGACTACCTGACACTTATGGAAACTGCCCAGGTCAGTTCCAATAGTCGGCGCAGTTCATGGGCTACCCAAACAGTGATGGATTCACTGTTTGGACAGCCGTCACTCGGTTGGCTCAAAATCCACCCGGTAACGCCGTTTTTAGCTGTTTTCGCTTATTTGAAGTCGGAAACACTTTCCGGAAATTGTGCCAACTCCCAAAAAACATCCAAAACATTCAAAAGACCACATATTTATCACCAAAATAGAACATTTTTCAGGTCTGAACAGTAAAGAAAAACAGTCTACAAAACATGCCTTAAATCCATTTTTATCACAAATTAATCAAATTTATCTTACAGCAATTCAAAGTCACCACACATGAATGACTCTAGATTAATTCTAGGCATAATAAGAGTGGCTATCAAACTCTAGAATGGCAATAAAATTTTCCAACAATAATTTGAATAAATTGGAATATAATTACAATAATTACTTCCAATTAACTTCACACATGCACCAATAGCTTCCAATTCATCCTCCAACATCAAATACCCCAATTTTTATAACAAAGAAGAAACCCTAGATCTTATAAGATCAACAAGAAACATGAAACAAAATTTCTAGACTTAGGGAATAGAGGAATTACCTTAATTCTTCATTTTTTTTCCTAAGCATTTTCTTTGTTTCTCACTTAATCCATCAAGCAAGTGAAACCCATTTTCTTTGCTTTTCTTTCGGCAATGAGGTGAGGAAGATGATAAAGAAAAAATAATTTTCTCTTTCATTATATGTGGACCGAAATTGGGCATAAATGAGGGGTATTATTGTCTTTTCAAAATTTAATCATATTAAATGCATTAACCTTTATAATATCCAATCAAAATTGGACACACAAAGACTAATTTGATTCATGCCATGTGTTACCAATTATGCATTACTATTTGTCATAGTACATATATATGTATATTAATTGTTTAATTATTTAATAGTTACATAATTAAATAATTAAAATTAGAAATCTTATCTTTTTGTCATAGCAATTATGAAAAAAAGATAAGATTTCTAATTTTAATTATTTAATTATGTAACTATTAAATAATTAAACAATTAATATACATATATATGTATTTTATTTACATTAAATAATAATACATTTATTATTGGCATTTGTTAAAATCTCATTTGATGAATAATTAATATTTATCTAATCGTATTATGTATCAAATATAAATACACAATAATTATTAGCGGACGAAATCCCCTAATGCATGTATTATCGTTTAACCGATTAAACGATCCGAATTAACTCATTTAATCCAGTGATGTATTACAAATAATCCATATTATTCATATCGCGTTGCCCAAGTGCTCAACGAGTACACTTCATATTGTGCGACTCACTAAGTTTAGGTCTATCCGTCATGAAATCCAATTTCGTGTCTATAATCCACCCACTCATGGATTATGACGACCACAGATAATCTCGCTAAACTATGCAAGTTGAGATCATAGCATACGTATAATCCCTCCGCCACAGGCCATCCATATTATACCTAGGATATAGATCAGAAAGTCAACAGTCGACTTTCAATTTAGGATCACAAAATAACACTCGCAACTGGTTTCTGAATTATACCACGGCCATGGATTTACTAGATCGTAAACACGTGAGGATGTCTATGCCCTGTACACAGGACTGACGGATCCTATCTTGATACACATGGGATATCATGAGCATCATTCCGCACCCAAAGAACAGGCGGCGGTCTGATCATGACTAGATCGTTGACGTGACTGCCATCAAAGTGTGTAGGATAGCTCACATATCCACAGTGGTATCTCAAGTCGAATGACCAATATGCTCGCTCAACTCTAGAAGGTTCCTATTGACGTTGGTGTACCATCTATTAGGAAACCTTCAGTGATTCGTTCGGTGTCTTATCAAATAAACACCTACATGTCTATACGAGTCTTCTGAGACTCATGGTTCACTAGGATAAACCATCGGATCAAGTCATGATATACGACATGTACTGGTCTCAGTAGATTTTACTAACTGACCTGTGTTAGTAAATCTTGATCAGGAACTTTATTTAAGGATATACAACTAATAGTGAGCTTCTCAATGTCAATTTCAAACTACGTTGTAACTACGTACTATACTGTAAATCCTAGGGTCTTCGTCTAATATACATGTATCACTGAACCAGATTCAGTTTCAATATAATAGTAATCAGATATCTAATAGCCATTAGATTGAATAAGCGTGTAAAAGACAAAGGTACTAACACTAAAATTAGTAATATTATAGAAAATATAATTGCTAGTATTTATGAATCGAGCATAAATACGATTCGGATTGGAACTCCGAGCACCAACCCTAACATTGGCCTGATTTGCATATTACATATCTAGCCTTACGTCAATGATAATGTTCGATCGTACTTAACTTATATCCGGCCAGACGCCTGGACTCTCGAATAGAATACTGATATGATGTTAATGTGACAATGCATTATAAAGGAAGATTGAGGAAATAAAATAATGATTTCATTAATTAAATCCAAAATTTGTATAAAAGTAATTTTACGGTCATTGTTCTGATACAAAATTGATATGGAAAAATAAGTAAGCCATTATACTTCTTGGAGGACGATTCCTCATCCTCCCGTTCCTTGTGAGACTCCTCATCCTCCTTCTCAAATGCCGTAGGATCTGGCTGAAGTTCCCTCGACGCATTTTGAGAGTCCAGTCCCTTCGTAAAAACCTCCCATCACTTGGAGTAGGCTTGTAGATGGGTATAGTGTTTGCGTAAAATGTCATCTCGATGTAGAAGAGCTTGTTATCAGAAACACGAAAAACAATATTAGGGAATCATACATACATGTATTCAAATAACTCTATTTTACAAGTACCTGATATGAGAAGCTCTGCAAGGATAGCTCAGCCTTCGCCGCCTTTGCCAGACGATAACAATGGTCGAAGTTAGCAGAGACCTGCAAATGCAACTTGGTCTGTATGGTAAACTAAAAAGAGAATAGAAAATAAATACTTAGAGGCACTTACATGGGTAGCATCTGAAGGGGTGAGTGATAGGCGTTGCATCTACTATAAGGACAGTTATCGAACCTCCGAACCTTCAATATTACTACGAACCATGTAATTCATGTACAACTAGATGCCTACCGAGCCAGGGATGATGCTTGAAGAGGGAGCTAGTATTGAGGTTGTTGTTGACGCCAGAAATAGAACTTGTTAGGAAGATGGAGCCCAAGGCCGAACTCACATGGAAGAAGATGGTGTTAGATCCGCTGCAGCCTCCATCGCCCCCCCTCATTAAAATCGGAGGGTTGGCATGCATAATGCACCTCGCAATAACCTCGACCCCAAACCTATAACATGAATTATGTCTGTAAGGAATATAATAAATTTGGAAGGGAATTTGGAAATGTTAAATAACAACACATACCTAAGTAGTTGATGAATACAAAAAGTACATATTTATTATACGCAAAATCAATCATTTTACACTTATAGTTTAACTAATTCCCTTAATTTAGCACGTCTGTGAAATAATATTTTAAGTTATGTTTTGTATATTTTTATGGTGTAATTTTATTATTTGGTTGGTAAAATATTGCTTGAAAGCTTGACTGAAAAAACCAGACTTGGAAAAGAGCAAAAACGACATTTCAACATGCGTGTTGTGACGCGCAAGGACTTAGTGTCGCGACACGCTTATGAAGATAAAGACATCGCAGAACTGCCTTTCGCGTAGTGACATACAAGACTTGATCGTCGTGATGCCCTAATCTTTCGACACATGTACACAACTGGCATCAACGTCATGATGAGCATAGCTTTGGTGTTGCGACGCGTAGGTAAAATTTTACCTATGAATTGAAACTTCTGACAGAAGAAATTTTGATGCTTTATTTCTATTTCTCTATAGACTTTGGAAGAGAGTGTCTTGTGTGTTTATTTATTTAAAGCTTTCTGTAATGTCTTTCTCTTTCAGTAATAAAATTACGAGTATTTTTTATTACAAAATGAGTAGCTAGTTTCTTTTTGCTGGTGTAAAGGATGAAGCTTTTATAATTAAAAACTTAGATCAATCTCCCTTACATTATATTAAATAAATTATAATCTAATGATTAAAATTTGATTTAGATCTGGATTAATTATTGGCAAAATTGACTACCGTGTATATGGATGGTTATATCTTGCTACTACCTATATGTCTGGTTTTATACGATTTTGGCATAATTGAGTACCTAACTAGACTTGTTATAGACAAATGATATCACCACCTTTATGGCTGGTTTTATACGGTATCACCTCTTTTATGGCTGGTTTTTTGTTTTTGGCATATTTAATACCTTGGCAGGACTTGTTATTGACAGAAATGACTACCGCTTTTATAGCCGGTTCTACATATTGGAATATTTAATTCATGAGATAAATTAATTGGGTAACAAGAACAATTTATATTATAAGAAGCGAGATTTCTAGAGTTGAAATATTAAAAGTGGATCCCCAAACTCTAGTATTTCATTTTATTATTGCATTTTCACTTAAAAGTTTCCAACAACTTCAACAAATCAAACCTTTTTCCTTTCACTCGACTTATCATTCTATTTTACTAAATCTATTCTCTGTGGATCGACCCTGTTGGACAGTTATGACCCATAGCGTCACTGTTTGTAAAAGACGTTGTGTTTTTGTACAAAATCAACTATGTAGTAATGAAATTGCCTTTTACCATTTTGCGATTCATTTACTTTGATATATATAAATGGTAAAAGTCCATATGATTAGTTCCGGATTGAGATGATATGAGACAGTATCAATCCATAAAGGTTTAATCATTAAATATCCCTAGTCATAGTATTATCGAGATTGGACATCGATAATGCGGAATAGACTAGTATTTCACTTGTGCGCGTTGTGAGGGCATAACAGCATAATTTTCATATGTTTAAGTATATGATACTTATGCAAGTGCGATAGGAGGTTGTGTTTTACCGATGGTACGGAAAACAGCTTCGCTCTGGATAGACCCCGCAGAATCCTATTGGTAGTATGTATATGTGTCTATGGGAGTCCGCTTCAGGGAAGGTGTATTTGGTCTTAACTTGAGACTTACATCGCTAGTACTTGCGACAATCGGTAAACTTTAGTTTTGGTCGTCCAGGGCTTTAACAGGTTCTGTGTACGCCTCTACTGGGTTTATTGAGAATCCTAGTGTATTGGATGTGATATCAAGACGAAATTATCACTTCAGACATATGGAGATGATGATCACGCAGAGATTCAGAACTGGTTCTCTATTGTGTGGTAACCATCGGGGTAATATGACAAGGTCATGATTATCCGATTCAAAGAGACTAGATGCTAGATATCTGATATGTGCTTCGTACGGGGCAGACACTATTCCAGCCCCAGGCCTTACACGTGACATCTGATACTGGATCGCATACGCAATACTGCGGTATACTACGCATGATAAAGATCGTATATTCTTGTAAGAATATTTCTGGAGAATTGGGTAGGCATGATGCTTTGCTAGAAGCCAACCTTGTCTCGTAAATCGATAAAAATGTAGTACGAGGTACGTACGTGTTCGGATAGTCCGACGACAGAATTTATTACCAACATATCCAGGGATCTCTTGGGTCGCTTCCCGAAGATTCACCGATGACGTATGATTCGAACTTAATTAATCTAGGATTAATTGCGGAGAGACTTTATCTTGAATAAAGTACTATTTGAAGAGAGAGAAAGATTAATTTGGAATTAATCATTAAAATAATATATTCGAAATTAGATTTCGACGCGGAATTAAAATTAAATTTTAATTCGGGCAAACGAGTTAATTTAGAATTAATTCGTTAGCGATGTGAATAGTGATTTTGCTATGCATAATTATTTAATTAAATTCGATTTAATTACGTCGCGACAGAAGTTCGTTAATTCGGAATTAGCGAACCCGAGCTCGGGAGTGTTTGCGGGCCCACTCGCATTCGGAATCGAGTGGGGCCCACATGTCACATCAACCATCACATCACTTGTCACTTTAGTTTGATGGGTTTTGGTGGGTTGGTGAAAGAGTGAAAGACACTCCAAATAAAGAAAGATGAAAGACATGTTGACATATACCTAAACCAATTTTTGGTATATGATTAATTAATTGTTTTTGAAACAAATATATTGATTTTTGAAATCAAATTCACATAGTCTCTTCTCTCTCCCCATTTCCGAAAACTGAACAAGTTTTGGGCTCTCCATTTTTTTCATTTCTTAGCCAAATTTGTGAAGGAAAAGTGTGAAGTTTTTGTTGTAAAAATTCACTAAGGGCTAGCACTCTTCAAGGATCATCAAGAGGTGATAGGGAAACCTATTCAAGGGCTTGGAAAAATCAAATTAAAGCTTGGAGCTTCTACTTTGTCTTGGCCGAATCTTGGAGCACCTTGGAGGGGTTCATTTTGTTGTTTGACGCATCCAAATCCGTTCGATGTAAGTGTGATTCCGCCTCACTTCTTCATTATTCATTCGCATTTCTTTGTTCATTATGATCTTGGGACAAATCATAGAAACCAACAGACCCCAGACTTATCGGGTTATTTTATTACTTCGACACTCTTAAGAGTAAAAGGCCACTTTGTGAGCGTGTCAAGTTTCTAGCATCGTTGCCTGGGAATTATTATTTAGTAAATATAATAATTTTTCTTTTTATTTTTCTTTATTTTATTTTCATTTTTTGTTTAGTTTATTTTTTTTCTTGTCATTTATTTCCTTTTTGTAAAATATTGTGTTTGCTTTTGTTTTATTTTTTTGTTTAGGTTGCATGAGACACTGGTCTCGATCATCCAGCGAAAGACTAAACAGAGAATCTCCATCACCTTCATCGTTCGTCAAAATGGCTGAGAACCAAATTGAAAATCCAGTTGAAAATCCACATGCCCGAGTTGAAAACCCAGTTAATCAGGAAGAAAATGAATCTCATCATGGAGATCCTAATCATCCTAGGACACTCAGATAATAATCCTATTAAGACAAGATTACTATCTTGTATTGTTTTTCCTCCAGATGCAACATGTTTCAATTTTAAATTATGTATCATCCTCCTTTACCCATATTTTACTGTCTAGAATCAGAAAATCATTATCAGCACTTAAAGGAGTTTGAAAAGGTATGTAACACTTACACATACCAAAATTGTAGCATGAATTTAATTCGTTTAAATTTTTTTTTCCTTTTTCTTTAAAGGACATAGCCAAAATTTGGCTGTCAAACCTTAAGTCGGGATCTATTAGAACATGAGATGATTTACAAGAATAGTTTCTTAAAAATTTCTTTGTCCCTTATATAACAACTTCTTTTAAGAGGAGAATCACAACCTTCACACAAGAGTCGGGGGAACCACTTTACCAATGTTGGAGAGGTTTAAAGAAATGTTAAATGTTTATCTACATCTCGGGTTTGAAACATGGAGGTTGGTTGTGTACTTCTACGAGATTTTAACACCCCAAGCTAGACAAGTAGTGGAGATGATATTTAACGATGAGTTTAGGGATAAAGATCCCGAAGATGCATTAGATTACCTAGAACTTATAGTAGAGGATGCACAATAATGAGATACAGTTGGCATTTATGAGTCATCTATAAAACAACAACTATCTAGTAAATGTATGTTTAACCTTAGGGAAGACCATGACCTTACTGTCCAGTATGCATCTCTTTCTTAAAAAATTGAGGCTTTAGAAGTAGGAAGAGTGATTATGTCAAGTCAGTTCAAGAAGTCCTATGTCAAATCTGTAATTCAAATGAACATGTCACACAAATTTGCCCATTATTGCCAGCCCTGCAAGAATGCCTTCATGACCAAGTCCGTTTCGTAAACACATTCAATAGACCAAATCCAAAGCCATACTCAAAGACCTACAATTATGGTTGGAGAAACCATCCAAACTTCAATTGTAGGAATGATAACCAAGCACAATCATCGCAACAACCTCCTTAGGTTCACTAGAATTTCTGAAATTCCCAGAATTATGCACCATTTGTCCCATCATATAGGAAAAACCATTGAGGATACCTTGAATGCATTCATGGAGAAACATGTATCCTCAATAACCAAAATGCACAAATAATGAGTGATTTGAGAGAAACTTTTGCCAAAATCACATATGCATTAACCATTAATGAGAAAGGAAAGTTTTCTGCACAACCACAGTTAAATCCCAAAAGTCATCTAAATCCTTACGAGGGTAGTTCTAGAAATCAACACTTAGACCACGTCAATATGTTATTACTCTGTAGTGGCAAGGACATCCACAAACCTATTCTTGAACCTTGAAAAGTTGAGAATAAAATAGATTCAGAGGGTGAGGAAGGGGTTGATGAACCATTGCCCGTCGTTGATAATAATAATTTGTCATATGCACCTCCATTTCCTCAAGCATTAAAAACAAAGAAATTGAACCATTCCCCAGAAATTTATGAAATATTTAAACAGGTAAATGTCAATATTCTTTTGTTAGATTCCATCCAACATATACCATCTTATGCTAAATTTCTGAAAGACTTGTGCACCGTTAAAAGAAAACATCAGGTAAGAGAAAAAGCCTTTCTAGCAGAACAGAGAAGCTTCATTCTCTCAACCAATAATGCATCAAAATATAAGGACCCTGGTTGTCCAACTATTTCTTGTATTATTAGAAGTCAAAACATTGAACATGTTTTGCTTGATCTTGGAGCTAGTGTAAATTTACTTCAATTTTCAGTTTACCAACAACTTAATATCGGTGAGATAAAACCAACTTTAACTACTCTTTTAGTTGCAGATAGCCCTGTTAATGTACCAAAAGGAATTGCGGAAGATGTGTTATTACAAGTCGATAAAATCATATATCATGTGGTTTTTATTTTCTTAGAAACACAACCTGTGGCAGACAGTTATAAGCCAATCCCTGCAATATTTGGTTGCCCATTTTTAGCAACATCTAACGCTTTAATTAATTGCAGGAATAGAATCATTAATCTGTCTTTTGGCAACATGACATTGAAGGTAAATATTTTTTGTTGGACAATTATGACCCGTAGCGTCACTGTTTGTACAGATCATGATGTTGTTGTACAAATTAACTATGTAACATAGGAAGTTGCATTCTTATCGTTTGTGATTAGATCACCTAGATATATAAATGATGAGAGGTCCCTATGATTTGTTCCTGGACGGAGAATGAGATGAGACAGTATCAGTCCACGTAGGATAAATCATTAAATATCCCTAGTCAGAGTATTATCGAGATTGGACATCGATAGATACGTAAAAGACTATATTACACTTGTGCGCGTTTGTGAGGGCACAACGGCATAGTTCTCATATATTTGGGTATAGGATACTCATGCAAGTGTAGTAGGAGGTTGTGTTTCACCGATGGTACGGGAAACAGCTTCGCTCTGGATAGACCCCCTCGAAATCCCATTGGTAGTATGACTATGTGTCTATGGGAGTCCAACATCAGGGTAGGTGTATTTTGTCTTAACCTGCGACTTGCACCGCTAATACTTGAGACAATCAATATACTTTGGTTGCGGTCCTCCAGGGCTTTAACAGGTTCTGCGTACGCCAATACTAGGTATATTGAGAATCGTAGTGTGTTGGGTGTGATGTCAAGACGGAAGTATCACTCCAGTCATAGTGG
This sequence comes from Zanthoxylum bungeanum, assembly GCA_019454045.1. Classification (NCBI taxonomy): domain Eukaryota; kingdom Viridiplantae; phylum Streptophyta; class Magnoliopsida; order Sapindales; family Rutaceae; genus Zanthoxylum; species Zanthoxylum bungeanum. Next base: position 354,991 of record SKCR01033432.1, on the reverse strand, counting down.
AGATGATGGTCACGTAGGATACGGGACTGGTGCTCTTAAATGCTGCAGCTATCGGGATAAAATGACAAGGTCAGGTTTATCCGATTATAGAGACTAGTTACCAGACATCCGACATGTGCTTCGTAGGGGGTAGACATAATTCCAGCCCCAGGCCTAGCACGTGATCATCCGTTACTAGACAGAAATACGTAATACTACGTATACTATGCCTGATACAGATCCTCTATTCCTGTAAGGATATTTTCAGAGAATTGGGTAGGCATGGCGCTTTGCTAGAGGCCAACCTTGTCTTGTAAATCGGTAAAACGTAGTACGAGGTACTTACGTGTTCGGATAGTCCGACAACCGTAGTTACTGCCAACATATCCGGGGATCTCATGTGTCGCTTCCCAATAATTCATCGATGATGTATGACTTGCACTTTAAAATTAATTTGGGATTAATTAGAAGAGAGAGAAAATTAATCTAGGATTAATTAGAAGAGAGAGAAAATTAATCTGGGATTAATTTCGGAGATATTTTATCTAAGATAAAATTCATTTAAAGAGAGATAACGATTAATTTGGAATTAATCGGTAAATTAATATATTTGATATATTAAACGAATTGGATTTCGATGCGGAATTAAAATTGGATTTTAATTCGGGCGAACGAATTAATTTAGAATTAATTCGTTAGCGATGTGAATAGTAATTATGCTTGGCATGATTATTTAATTAAATTAGATTTAATTACGACGCAACGAAGAAATCGTTAATTTGGAATTAACGAATCTGAGCCCGAGATTATTTTCGAGCTCATTCGCATTTCGAATTCGAGTGCGGCACGTAAGTCATATCAAGCGTCAAATCATTAGTCGCATCAAGCGTCAAATCACTTATCACTTTGAGTGATGTGACATGACATCATGTCACTTTATTAAAGTTGATATGACTTGATGTGACATGATGTGTGGTTGTTGGGTTTTAATTGTTTGACTTTTAAAAAGCAAATGCAAATGAAATTCAATTGAAATTCAAGAGAAGTGTATTAGATACACTTGCAACCCTAAAGTAAACCTAACACACATCTCTCTCTCTTTTTCATCTCTCTCTCATTCTCTCCTTCTCCCTCTAAAATACACGCCCAATGGGCTGCCTTCAACTGAAATTGCCGTGAGCAGTGAGGGTGATTAGGGGCTGATTTTATTGCAAAATCCCTAGTGCTAGTATCTATAATCGGATAAACCTGACCTTGTCATTTTATCCAGATAGTTGCAGCATTTAAGAGCACCAGTCCCGTATCCTACGTGACCATCATCTCCACTATGACTGGAGTGATACTTTCATCTTGACATCACACCCAACATACTACGATTCTCAATATACCCAGTATTGGCGTACGCAGAGAACTTGTTAAAGCCCTGGACAACCGTAACCAAATTATATTGATTGTCGCAAGTATTAGCGGTGCAAGTCTCAGGTTAAGACCAAATACTCCTACCCTGATGTCGGACTCCCATAGACACATAGTCATACTACCAATGGGATTCCGAGGGGGTCTATCCAGAGCGAAGCTGTTTCCCGTACCATCGGTGAAACACAACCTCCTACTACACTTGCATGAGTATCATATACCCAAATATATGAGAACTATGTCGTTGTGGCCTCACAAACACGCACAAGTGTAATATAGTCTTTTACGTATCTATCGATGTCCAATCTCGATAATACTCTGACTAGGGATATTTAATGATTTATCCTACGTGGACTGATACTGTCTCATATCATTCTCCGTCCAGGAACAAATCATAGGGACCTCTCATCATTTATATATCTAGGTGATCTAATCACAAACGATAAGAGTGCAACTTCCTATGTTACATAGTTAATTTGTACAACAACATCATGATCTGTACAAATAGTGACGCTATGGGTCATAATTGTCCAACAATCTCCCACTTGGCCTATAACCAGTCACTCGAGTGTCTAACACCCGAACTATGTACGGTTGGCTCAAATTACTGAGGAAATGCTTTCATAAGTGGATTTGCATGATTATCATCTGATGCGATTTATTCGATCATCACATCACCACGATATATGATCCGAAAGAATCAGATGAATATCGAAGTATATATTTAGATCGTTGATGAGACCATTAATTCTTTAGCCTGCGCTGACGCCTAGCTCAGCTGCTAACAGAACTGTATCTAATCTAATTAGATATTTTATTGACCAAGATGTCTTCCATTGCTGCCACAGCTGCAACAATTACCCGTATTTGTTGTTTATTCGGTAACAGTATCTTGCTTGGAAGATTTCCAGCTCACTGTACCGTTATTCAAACTGTATAGTACCGTTTGCGACTTTTAGTCGTTATATCGGTTTAGGAAACTTACAGTAGTGATCCCAGTCACTTCAAGTTCTCTTTCTCCACAGATTAAGACATGCATCCTTAGTTCTCTAAGATACTAACGGATGTTCTTAACTTCAATCCAGTGACTATCACTTGGACTGGCCTGTTTGTGAATCTATATGCTCAAAGCATATGAGACACCAGGTTGCGTAAATTTTTCAATGTACGGTTTCTCGGAGAGTTTACTCGAAAGCTTAGCTTTCCCTGACTGTTATTTATGGGAATATCATTTCCAAGAAATGACATATATTATCATTATTTATAGGACAGCCACTTTCAGTGCGCTCCCACTAACCTCCTTATATACACAAGAATCATTTCGTTTTGAATTAATCCATACTCTATTATGATTATGTCAAAACGATAATTCCTAGAACCTATGCTTACGTCAATCCAAACATGGATATCGAATAACTTGCAAACCTTGTTTGCTAGTTTTGGTACGACAAAACCGTCAGGATGTTGAAAAACATCCTCCAAGGTTTCCTTTTCAGGAAAGTGATTTTCCCGTTCAGCTGACATATTTCATAAATGAAACATACAGCATCAGCAAGCATTATCCAAATGGATTTACCGTGGCAACAGTTAAAAAGTTGAATCATAATCAACACAATGTCGATAACGATACCTTTCCGCAAAAGCCTAGCTTTATGTGTTGGTATGTTGCCAACTATGTATGTCTTCCTTGACGACTTATATAGTACCAGTAGGCACAATGCCTTGCGGTACAACAACTAGTGTCTAAACATAGTTGATATACATGGAATCCATTTCGGATTCATGACACTTTGTCACAATTGGAAGTCGATACCTTGTATCACTACCTCATACGTAGTCAGTTGGTATACCTCAATAAGATAGACATATTTATGAGGTGAGATCAGAAACCCATACCTGAGGTTGTTTTCTGACTCTCTCCGATCTACGCGGTTCTTGTGTATTCGAAGATTATTGGTAATAGTTTCATCCTTGATGAACTATTTATGTTCCATTAAGATTCGGTGCCTTGGACAGTATTACTCCGATTTTTATCGAGTTTTTACTATCCTCTCACTTACCACTGCATATCGGTATTCCTCTTAGGAAAACCGCATGGTGAGCAACAATCTAATTGTTCTCAGGTGAGATGTATAAATACAATACTTATGGTATCTCTAGGATAACCTTACAATTGGCACTTATACAATTGGGTTCTAGTTTGGTATCATCACCAAATATATGCATAACATACCCAAATATATAGGAATGTGAAACCCGATTTCTTTCCTATTCATATCTAATATGAAATCTGTCAAACAGATTTTGATGGAACCTTATTCTAAATAAGTTATGCACTGTATATATTTATCCGTTGAAGGAAATAGTAGCTCATAGCGACTCATGATTAACCTTATCATGTCCAACAAAATTCAGTTTATCCTTTTTCGGACACATCGTCAAATTGACGTGTTCCGTGAGGAGTCCTTATTTGAAATAATATTATACTCTTTCAAGTATTTTAGAAACTTATTGCTTAAGTAATTTCCATTACGGTCTTACCGTGATGTTTTAATACTTTAGCTGATCTGTTTGTCTATTTCGTGTCAAAACTGTAAAAGTTTCCGATTTGTGTTCTTCAAAAGAAACACATAACCATAACGCGATGCCACATCCGTATGGGTCACGAAATATTCATATCCATATCTAGCCTAGCTAGACATGTGCCCACTTGCTTTACTATGAACTAGGGCTAACAGATCTGTGGCATTTATTCTTTTACCAAGTAAATAGTGTTTTAGGCACATTGCCCAATAAACTAGATTCATAGACTTTATTTGATTAGAATCAAATTAGTCTTAGTACCCACTCTTCAAAAGTGCGGATATACGATTCTGGTTTTATTGTGTCCCAAACAACAATGCCACAATTAGTTTCTTCTGATCAAATCAGTTTGAGCTATTTGATTGTCATCTGATATGTTCGAGATATTATTTATATTCAAAATATAAATACTGTTATTCACATCTAACGTGTAAATCTCAATATCATCTCTATATAATAAAACACTTTAGTGTTCTAGAATATAAAGGTTCATCCGCAACGGATTAAACACTGATATAGAGATAATGTTTCTAGTCAAACTAGTTACATTGTAACAGTTTCCTAATTTAGGTACATACCCGAAGGTAGTTCCTAAACTTAGGTATCTACGGTTAAAAAAAACAGCGACTTTCGTCCCGTTTCCAGTCCGCAAATTAATCTCAACTGAGGTCAGTATCCTGCTTACAGCAGATCCTGCACATCAGTACATATTTATGTAACACACTAAGTATTTAAAATCTAATTTTAATACTAGTAGTGAACATAATATTGACAAACGCATTTAAAGGCAGAGCCTTGCCCTTTCTTTAATTCCTTCATGTCTGCTTTGTTCAAACGGCAGTCACGTTTCCGCGATGCCATTTGCCACATTTAAGCAGACATTTTGGGATATGTTCTTTATCTTCCCAGAAGATTATAATGATCGTGCCTTCGCCCTTTTCAACATTCTAGTAGCCTTTGGCCAAGCCTTGGCCTTGTAGAATATCGAAGTAAGGTGCGCCTTGCGCAACTTGCCTAATTGCAAAGTTTGACTTTATCTCCTTGAGAATAGTTATTAACTCTCCAAGAGTTATTAATTGCAACTTAGTACTTCTAAGATTCTAAGGATAGATTCTTTGAAGATCATTCAATTCATTATCATACTTTATGCATCTAATCCTTACTTCTGATTCAGAAATTAAGGAGTCTACTGCGACAAGCTTAATGGATTAAGCACTAAAGTTATCATTACATAAATCTTCCAAAGATTATGCTCGACTATTTGCTTAACTCCGAGCTTAGGCTTAATATATTATTTTATCAAATAAAATAACTTATTATTTTCCAGGACCATCCTGAAATATATTCCCAATTTGAAAATTAAACCATTTAAATACATTTTCCCTAGGATTATGTATTAAACGTCATTCTTTCAATTATTTATATCTTGATTCTAATAGTCCAACTATTTAATCAACGACTTTGGTACTATTTATTATAATGATTACAATAGTCCAACTATTTAATCAAATATAATTTAATAGATTAAAATCAATTATATTGATTACTATAATCCAATTATAAAATCAACTATAAATTAATAGTTTGAATATAGTCCAACTATTTATTAAAACAACGATTTAAATATTAGTCCAACTAACATTTAATTTAAATGACGAATGATATTTGTTTGAGCGCGTATAGCAAGCAATTAAACGAATATTGCAAATTCAATTCTTGCCCCCCATTATTTTTCGGCGAGCCTCTAACCCTCTGTCGAGTACTCGGGAAACTGTGTTTCCTAGTGGGCTAAGATCCCGTTAAATATCACATAATCTTGACTTTGGCCAATAAATTGTATGATAATTAACTAGGTAGATCTCTAAGATCAATTGGATCCAATCCAATTCCTAGATCCGGTAGGAGGACATCCAAGTCCGAAACATATATCTTATATATGCCAATACATTCAATGTATTACCTAACCTTTTTCCTCTGAATCAACTAAGCCTTGGATTTGGCACAACAAGCTTAATGATCACAGTTAAGCGCGACCCATTGACCATGGAAAGCTTCGTAATCAATATCGATGGACAAGAAGTGGTCTTGACTTTGGCCAACAAACCACAACTTGGACAAGACACTGATATGGAACAAAGCCTTCGTGATTCAAACACATCTTCGACAGACAAGGGCCTTGACTTTGGCCAACAAACCAATGCCGTCTTAGATCTTGAGCAAGAATCACTCAATGGAAGGGAAGAAGCTTAATATAATAGCGAGGGTTTTTCGCGTGCAAATTGGCTACCAATTTATTATCTTTGTTAAGGTCTCATCTTCATACACCCTTAAACATGCATTCTAAACACATAATAAAGCGCATATGAAAATAAATAATAATGATATGCGGATGGATACTTAACACATTGATCCTAGATCAAATCTCTCCCTTTCTCTCTACGGCTAGCACTTGTATTACTTCTACCCGTTACACTACACTTCTAAAGAAACCTCATTTACATTGAGGGGAATAGATGAGAAGAGAATACAAAGAATATGAGGTGATAAGACTGGACACGCAGGTCCAATTTAATAAATCGAATTTATTACAACAATTCCAAAATTGCCCCCACCCGACTAATATCCATCCGATATACATTATTCATTCATCACAACCAAGTATTCAACAAGCATGTTATCAATCAATCTAATCAATTAATTAATCTGATAATTAGTGATCATCCAATGTTCAAACAATGATTTGATTTTGCTCGAGTCAAACTCATTTTGCGAATAAGTACTCAAAGTACGAATTCTCGAATTAAATTAAACTACAACATTAAATCTAATTTAACATGTATTTAATATTATTCGCTATTTAATTCAAAATAAAAATTACACTACACTTAATAAATCTTTTACAACTTAAATTCCAAATTTAATCGTAACGCGTTTCAAAGACCGATTAACGTCCAACGTCAATTCAATTAAAGTCCAATGGGCTTTTAATTGATTTCTTAAGGCGTGGACTTTTGGTCAACTCGGTCAAACCGAATAACGAAAATCCAATCGGGATTTACCCCATAAGCCCATAAATCAATCTTGGCCCATTAGGCCCAATTTAACTTTAAAGTTCATTAAGTCGCATTTGGGCTTAATGGAAGTGGTTTTTGGGCCCAATTGGATCCAATCCAATTTGCCTTAACCCAACTTTGTACAACAAAGCCCAAAAAGCCCAATTACAATTTTAAAAGTCCAATTTCCAAAATTAGGCCCAAATAATTAAATTACATAAATTCAATTTCGTAATTTAATTACATAAAGTGTTTAACATAATTAATTACCAAATTAACATTTCTAAAAACATCATTTAGCCTAATTAATCATGCTCATTAACTTAAAACATGTCCAAACACATTTTAACAAAAATCAAACCCAAACATGCTACTTCAAGTCTCGGCCAAGGAGGGACTTTTTATCCGATTCGAATTCAATCCAATTAATTTCACGATCGATATTAAATCCACATCCCGAATGATTTCCAACACATCCAATTGCCAAAAAATCAAATTCCAAGACTTATTAGGGCAGTAAGATTCGGCCACCATAACCAATTGGGGAAAAAAGATCCAATCATATTTTCTTGAAATTGATCCAATCAAACTTCAATTCAAACATATTTAAGCATACTTAATCATCAAATTTCATAAAATCATGCTCAAATTCAAAATACCCAATTTTAAGCCCTAAACTTTCATGCTCAAACCTAGGCTCTTGATGCCATTGTTGGTTTTATTCTAGATCCCAAGATCAATAGAAGCATGAAAAACATGTGTGAATACATCAAAAGAGATAGCGGAATACTCACATCGAATCGGTTGAGATGATTTGATGAAGAACAAAACTCATTTTAGGTCCTCCAAGGTGGCGCCACTGCAGCAGTCCACCGCCCAGAAAAATCAGATTTTGGTTGGTTATTTGAGCTCCAAGCTTGAATCAAATGGTTCCCGGCTCGTGGGTGTGTTTCCCTATCACCTACGTATAACTCTCGGTGTGCTAGCACTAGGGATTTTACAACAAAATCAGCCCCTAATCACCCTCACTGCTCACGAAAATTTCACTTAAAGGCAGCCCCTTGGGCGTGCATTTTAGAGGGAGAAGGAGAGAATGAGAGAGAGATGAAAAAAAGAGAGAGATGTGTGTTAGGTTTACTTTAGGGTTGCAAGTGTATCTAATACACTTCTCTTGAATTTCAAATGAATTTCATTTGAATTTGTTTTTTAAAAGTCAAACAATTAAAACCCAACATTTTTAACATGTGCAAACACCCATATGCTGAGGATAATGAAATCGAAAGCATAGAATTAATTGAACCAATTATGGATAAGCATATTCAGGGGAGTTTATCGGATCCCATGAAAATTTAGACATGTAATTTTGTTGAATCAAGTACATAAATGGATTCGGATATTACTAATGATTTTCTACTTGACTGTACATAGATATTGGAAGACGAATGAGAGATTAAAAATTTGGAAGAACTAGGAACATTGGAAGAAGAAAAATATGAGGAAGCACCCAAATTGGAGTTAAAAGCTTTGCTAGAAGGACTGAAATATGCATTTCTAGAAGATAAAACAAACTTACCATGTGGTAATTTCTTCTATTCTTACAAGCAATTAAAAAGGTAAGTTGTTAAATATGTGAAAGAACATAAACTAGCAGTCGGATGGGCTTTAAAAGACATAAAAGACATTAATCCATTAATCTGCACACACCAAATACATTTATAAGATAATACTAGAACATATCATCAACCCCAAAGAAGATTAAACCCTCACATGAAAGAAATAGTAAAAACCGAGGTCCTTAAACTTCTTGATTTAGGCATTATCTACCATATCTCTGATAGTAAGTGGGTAAGTTCTACACAAGTTTTACCCAAAAAATCTAAAATTACTGTTGTAAAAAATGATAAAGGATAATTAATCCCAACTCGCATCCCATCTAGTTGGCGTATGTGCATTGATTATAGAAAACTAAATGACGCAACTAGAAAAATCATTTCTCTTTACCATTTCTTGACCAAATTTTGGAAAGAGTAGCTGGACATCCAAACTATTGTTTTCTTGATGGATACTCTGGTATTATCAGATTCCCATTGCTTTAGAAGACCAGGAAAAACCATATTCACATGCCGCATTGGAATATTTGTATTTAGGAAAATTCCTTTTGGACTTTGTAATGCACATTCAACATTCCAACAATGCATGTTAAGCTTATTTAGTGACATGGTTGAATACTGTTTAGAGGTCTATATGGATGATATGGGAATTCATTTGATAATTGCCTGAATAATTTGAAAAGATGTGAAAAAAATGACTTGTGTTAAACTGAGAAAAAATACCATTTCATGATTAATTCAAGAATTATTTTGGGTCACGTTGTGTCATATAAGGTATTGAAATTGACAAGGCAAAATTAGATGTAATCTCTAAATTGTCATCACTAAAAATGGTTAGGGAAATTTTTTCTTTCTAAGGATATGCAGGATTTTAGGAGGTTCATTAAGAACTTTAGTACCATATCTAGACCATTATGTAACCTCCTATTAAAAGATGCAACATTTAAATGGATAGAAGAATGTCAAAAATCATTCGAGAAAATTATCAGTCTTTTGAATTCTACTCCTATTATGTAATCCCATGATTGGTCTGTTGGACAACTATGACCCATAGCGTCACTATTTGTACAGATCATGGTGTTGTTGTACAAATTAACTATGTGACAAAGGAGATTGCACTCTTATCATTTGTGATTAGATCACGTAGATGTATAAATGATGAGAGGTCATTGTGATTTGTTCCTTGATTGAGAATGATATGAGACAGTATCAATCAACGAAGGATAAATCATTAAATATCTCTAGTTAGAGTATTATCGAGATTGGACATCGATAAATACGTAAAAGACTAGCATTGCACTTTTGCGCGTTATGAGGACACAACGACATAGTTCTCATATATTTGGGTATAGGATACTCATGCAAGTGTAATAGGAGGTTGTGTTTCACCGATGGTATGGGAAACAGCTTCGCTCTAAATAGACCCCCTCGGAATTCCATTGGTAGTATGACTATATGTCTATGGAAGTCCGAAATCAGGGTAGGTGTATTTAGTCTTAACCTGAGACTTGCACCGCTAATACTTACGACAATCAATATACTTTGGTTGCGGTCGTCCAGGGATTTAACAGGTTCTGTGTACGCCAATACTGGGCATATTGAGAATCGTAGTGTGTTGGGTGTGATGTCAAGACAGAAGTATCACTCCAGTCTTAGTGGAGATAATGGTCACGTAGGATACGATATTAGTAATCTTAAATGCTGCAGCTATCGGGATAAAATGACTAGGTCAGGTTTATCCGAATATAGAGAATAGTTACCAGACATCCGACATGTGCTTTGTACAGGGCAGACACAATTCCAGCCCCAGGCCTAGCACGTGATCTTCCGATACTGGACAGGAATACGCAATACTACGTATACTACGCCTGATACAGATCCTTTATTCCTGTAAGGATATTTCAGGAGAATTGGGTAGGCATGGCGCTTTCTAGAGGCCAACCTTATCTTGTAAATCGGTAAAACGTAGTACGAGGTACTTACGTGTTCGGATAGTCCGACGATCGAATTTACTGCCACATATCCGGGGATCTCATGGGTCGCTTCCCAAAGATTCACCGATGACGTATGACTCGCACTTTAATTAATCTGGGATTAATTAGAATAGAGAGAAAATTAATCTGGGATTAATTTCAGAGAAATTTTATCTACGATAAAATATCAATAAAATAGAGATAACGATTAATTTGGAATTAATCGGTAAATTAATATATTTGATATATTAAATGAAATTAGATTTCGACGCGGAATTAAAATTCAATTTTAATTCAGGCGAACGAATTAATTTAGAATTAATTCATTAGCGACGTGAATAGTAATTATGCTTGACATGATTATTTAATTAAATTAGATTTAATTGTGACGCAACGGATAAATCGTTAATTTGGAATTATCGAACCTAAGCCCGAGATTATTTGCGAGCGCATTCGTATTTCGAATTCGAATACGGAACGCAAGTCAAATCAAGCGTCAAATCATTAGTCGCATCAAGCGTCAAATCACTAGTCGTTTCAAGCGTAAAATCACTTGTCACTTTGAGTGATGTGACTTGACAACTTGATTGAGTGATGTGACTTGACACTTGACTTGATGTGACATGATGTGTGGTTGTTGGCTTTTAATTGTTTGACTTTTTAAAAGCATATTCAAATGAAATTCATTTGAAATTCACAAGAAGTGTATTAGATACACTTGAAACCCAAATGCAAATTCATAACACACATCTCTCTCTTTCTTTCATCTCTCCTTCTCTCTTTCTCCCTCCCAAAGTTCACGCCCAAGGGGCTGCCATGGACAGAAAAAATATGAGCAGTAAGGGATTTAGGAGTTGATTTTGTGGCAAAATTGGAAGTGCTAGCACACCGAGATTTATACGAAGGTGATAGGGAAACCCACCCACTAGCCGGGAACCATTTGATTCAAGCTTGGAGCTCAAAATCATCACCCAAACTGAAAATTTTGGGCAGTGGACTGCTGCAGTGGGCGTACCTTGGAGGCCTATAAAATGAGTTTTGTTCTTCACAAATCGTCTCAAACGATCGTCTCAACCGATCGTTTCTCTCTCTCGCTATCTTCCGTATGTGATTTTATCATTCTTTCATGCTATAATGATCTTGGGACCTAATTAGAAACCAACAATGGCATCAAGAGCCTAGGTTTGAGATGAAAGTTAGGGCTTAAAATTTGGGTATTTGAATTTGAGCATGATTTTATGAAATTGGATGATTAAGTATGCTTAAATGTGGTTGAATTGAAGATTGATTGGATCAATTTCATGAAAATGTGATTGGATCATTTTCCCCCAAATTGAATGTGTTGGCTGAATGCCTTAGCCCTATTAAGTCTTGGAATTTTGATTTTTTGGACATTGGATGTGTTGGAAATCATTCGGGTATATTATTTAATGTCAATTGTGTAATTAATTGGATTGAATTCGAATCAGACAAAAAATCCCCAAATTGCCGAGACTTTAAAGCATGAAATTGGGTTTGATTTTTCATCAATGTGTTGGACATGTGATAATGATGATGAACATGATTAATTAGGCTAATTGATGTTTTAGAAATGTTAATTGGAGAATTAATTGTGTTGAACACTTTATATAATTAAATTGCGAAATTGGATTTATGTAATTTAATTAATTGGGCCTTTAATTGGATTTGGGCTTATTATGTTGTAATTGGGCTTGTTGGGCTTTGTTGTACAAAGTTAGGTTTAGGCCAAATGGATTGGATCCAATGGGGCCAAAAACCACTTCCGTTAAGCCCAAATGCGACTTAATGAAACTTAAAGTTTAATTGGGCCTAATGGGCCAAGATTGATTTATGGGCTTATGGGGTAAATCCCGGATTGGATTTTGGTTATTCGGTTTGACCCGAGTTGACCAAAAGTCCACGCCTTAAGAAATCAATTAAAAGCCCATTAGACTTTAATTGAATTGACGTTGCGTTAATCGGTCTTTGAGACGCGTTACGATTAAATTTGGAATTTAAGTCGTAAAAGTTTTATTATTAAAGTGTAATATTTAACTTGGAATTAAATAGCGAATTAGAATTAAATGCACATTAAATTGGATTTAATGATGTAGTTTAATTTAATTCGAGAATTCGTACTTTGAGTACTTATTCGCAAAATGAGTTTGACTCGAGCAAAATCAAATCGTTGTTTGAACATTGGATGATCACTAATTATCAGATTAATTAATTTGATTAGATTGATTGATAACATGTTTGTGTGAATACATGGTTGTGATGAATGAATAATGTATATCAGATGGATATTAGTCGGGTGGGGGCAATTTTGGAAATTATTGTAATAAATTTGATTTATTAAATTGGACCTGCGTGTCCAGCCTTATCACCTCCTATTCTTTGTATTCTCTTATCACCTATTCCCCTCAATGTAAATGAGGTTTCTTTAGAAGTGTAGTGTAACGGGTAGAAGTAATACAAGTGCTAGCTTGAGAGAGAAAGAGAGAGATTTGATCTAGGATCAATGTGTTAAGTATCCATCCGCATATCATTATTATTTATTTTCATACGCGCTTATTATGTGTTTAGAATGCATGTTTAAGGGTGTATGATCATGAGACCTTAACAAAGATAATAAATTGGTTGCCAATTTGCACGCGAAAAACCTTCAATTAATATTAAGCGTTTTTCCTTCCATTGAGTGATTCTTACTCAAGATCTAAGACGGCATTGGTTTGTTGGCCAAAGTCAAGGCCTTTGTTTGTCGAAGATGTGTTTGAATCACGAAGGCTTTGTTCCATATCAGTGTCTTGTCCAAGTTGTGGTTTGTTGGCCAAAGTCAAGACCACTTCTTGTCCATCGACATTGATTATGAAGCTTTCCATGGTCAATGGGTTCCGCTTAACTGGGATCATTAAGCTTGTTGTGCCAAAGCCAAGGCTTAGTTGATTCAGAGGAAAAAGGTTAGGTAATACATTGGATGTATTGGCATATACAAGATATATGTTTCGGACTTGGATGTCCTCCTACCGGATCTAGGAATTGGATTGGATCCAATTAATCTTAGAGATCTACCTAGTTAATTATCATACAATTTGTTGGCCAAAGTCAAGATTGTGTGATATTTAACGGGATCCTAGCCCACTAGGAAACACGATTTCCCGAGTACTCAACAGAGGTTAGAGGCTCGCCGAAAAATAGTGGGAGGCAAGAATTGAATTTGCAATATTCGTTTAATTGCTTGCCATACACGCTCAAACAAATATCATTCGTCGTTACAAAATTAAATGTTAGTTGGACTAATATTTAAACGTTGTGTTTAATAAATAGTTGGACTATATTCAAACTATTCATTTACAGTTGATTTTATAATTTGATTATAGTAATCAATATAATTGATTTTTTAATCTATTAAAATTATAGCTGATTAAATAGTTGGACTATTGTAATCATTATAATAAATAGTACCTAAATCGTTGATTAAATAGTTAGACTATTAGAATCAAGATATAAAATTGAAAGATTAACGTTTAATACATAATCCTAAGGAAAATGTATTTAAATGGTTTAATTCAGGATGGTCCTGGAAAATAATAAGATATTTTATTTGATAAAATAATCTATTAAGCCTAATCCCGGAGTTAAGCAAATAGTCGAGCATAATCTTTGGAAGATTTATGTAATGATAAATTTAGTGCTTAATCCATTAAGCTTGTCGCAGTAGACTCCTTAATTTCTAAATTAGAACTAAGGATTAGATCCTTAAAGTAGATACTGAAATTGAAGGATCTTCATAATCTATGTTTAGATTTTAGAAGTACTAAATTGCAATTATAACTCTTGGAGAGTTAATGACTGTTCTCAATGAGACAAAGTCAAACTTTTTAATTAGGCAAGTAGCGCAAGGTGGACCTTACTTCGATATTCTAGAAGGCCGAGGCTAGGCCAAAAGCTTCTAAAATGTTAAAAAGGGGCAAAGGCAAAATCATTATAATCTTATGGGAAGATAAATGACATATCCTAAAATGTCTGTTTAAATGTGGCAAACGGGATCGCGTAAGCGTGACTGCCGTTTGGACAAAGCAGACATGAAGGAATTAAAGAAAGGGTAAGGCTCTGACTTTAAATATGTTTGTCAAAATTATGTTCATTACTAGTATTAAAATTAGATTTTAAAATACTTAGTGAGGTACATAAATATGTACTGATGTGTAGTATCTGCTGTGAGCAGGATACTGACTTCAATTGAGATTAATCTGCGAATGAAAAAGGGGACGAAAGTCGCTGTTTTAACCGTAGATACCTAATTTTATGAACTACCCTCGGGTATGTACTTAAATTAGGAAACTGTTATAATGTAACTAGTTTGACTAGATACATTATCTCTATATCAGTGTTTAACCCCGCTGCGGGTGAACCTTTATGTTCTAAGACACTAAAGTGTTTATTACATAAAGATAATATTGAGATAAACACATTAGATGTGAATATGGTATTTATATTTTGAATATAAATAATATCTGAAACATATAACATGACAAACAAATAGCTCAAACTGATTTGATCAGATGAAACTAATGTGGCGTTGTTGTCTGGGACACAATCAAATAAGAATCGTATATCCACACTGTTGAAGAGTGGGTACTAGGACTGATTTGATTCCAATCAAATAGTCTACGAATCTAGTTTATTAGGCAAAGTGCCTAAAACACTATTACTTGGTAAAAGTGTAAATGCCACCGACCTGTTAGCCCTAGTTCATAGTGAAGCAAGTGGGCCCATGTCTAGCAAGACTAGATGTGGATATGATATGTTTTGTGTACCTTCACGGATGTGCCTCGCGTTATGGTTATGTGTTTCTTTGAAGAAAACACAAATCAGAAACCTCTTAAAGTTTCGACACAAATAGACAAAAACAGATCGGCTAAAGTATTAAAACGTCACGTAAGACCGTAATGGAAATACTTAAGCAATAATTTCGAATATACTTGAAAGAGTATAGTAAGTTTTCCAACTAGGACTCCTCCCGAACACGGTAATTTGCGATGTGTCAAACTGAGAACCGAATGTGGTTAGAAAGATAAGGTTAATCATGAGTCGCTCGAGCTATTTTTTTCCTTTCCTTTCAACGGATAAGCATTAACAGTGCAGACTTATTTAGAATAAGGTGCCATTAAAAATCTATTTGACAGATTTCTATTAGATATGATTGGGAAAGAAACCACCGGGTTTCACATTCCTCTATATTTGGGTATGCTAAGCATAGATGTTTTGCGTGATACCAAACTAGAACCCAAATTGGATAGGTGTCAATTGTAAGGTTTCATAGGGAACAATTAAGTATAGTGTTAGACATTATGACCCATAGCGTCACTGTTTTGTAAATGATATTGTATTATTGTACAAAATTAACTATGTGATAATGAAATTGCCTTTTTCCGTTTTGTAATTTATTTACTTTGATATATAAATGGCGAAAGTCCATATGATTAGTTCCGTATTGAGATGATATGAGACAGTATCAATACATAAAGGTTTAATCATTAAATATCCCTAGTCGGAGTATTATCGAGATCGGACATCGATAATGCGGAATAGACTAGTATTGCACTTGTGCACGTTGTGAGGGCACAACGGCATAGTTCTCATATATTTAAGTATAGGATACTTATGCAAGTGCGATAGGAGGTTGTGTTTTACCGATGGTACGGAAAACAGCTTCGCTCTGGATAGACCCCCGCGGATCCCATTGGTAGTATGTCTGCGTGTCTATGGGAGGCCGCATCAGGGTAGGTGTATATGGTCTTAACCTGAGACTTGCATCGCTAGTACTTGCGACAATCGGTAAACTTTGGTTTTGGTGGTTGGGGGCTTTAACCGGTTCTGTGTTCACCACTTCTGGGTTTATCAGGAATCGTAGTGTACTGGGTGTGATGTCAAGATGGAAGTGTCACTTCAGACATATGGAGTTGATGATCGCGCAGGATACAGAACTAGTGCTCTATAAAAGGTTGCAACCGTCGGGTCAATATGACTAGGTCAGGATTGCCGATTTAAAGAGACTAGTTGCTTGATGTCCGATATATGTTTCGTACGGGGCAGACACATTTCCAGCCCCAGGCCTAACATGTGATCGTCCGATACTGGATCGATGTACACAATACTACGGTATACTACGCTTGATATAGATCTAATATTCCAATAAGAATATTTCTGGAGAATTGGGTAGGCATCGCGCTTTGCTAGAAGCCAACCTTGTCTTGTAAATCGGTAAAAACGTAGTACAAGGTACGTACGTGTTCGGATTATCCGACAGCCGTATTTACTGCCAACATATCCGGAGATCTCTCGGGTCGCTTCCTGAAGATTCACCTATGATATTTGATTCGAACTTTATTAATCTTGGATTAATTACGGAGAAACTTTATCTTGGATAAAATGCCTTATTTTGAGAGAGAACGATTAATTTGGAATTAATCGTAAAATAATATATTCGATATATATTAAACGAAATTAGATTTCGACGCGAATTAAAATCGGATTTTAATTCGGGCAAACGAATTAATTTAGAATTAATTCGTTAGCGACGTGAATAGTGATTTCGCTAGGCGTAATTATTTAATTTACGTCGCGACGGAAATTCGTTAATTCGGAATTAGCGAAACCGAGCCCGAAAGTGTTTGCGGACACATTCGTATTTTGAAACGAGTGGGACCCGCAAGTCACATCGCGAAGTCACATCACTTGACATGACTTGGTGATAGATGTCACAAGTCTTTATTAAAGTGACACATTGTCACTATTCATGAAGAAGTTGGTGAGGCCATTTAATGGCTTTTTGGAGGGAAAGGTTTGACTTTTTGGAAGGGTATTACCAAATATTTGGTATTATTTTTCATTTATTGTTTTAGAAAACAAAACAAAAACAAACTCTCTCCCTCTCTCTCTCTTGGAATGCCGTGAGCTCCAAAGGCAAAAAGAAATTGTGATTTCTTTTCTCCATTTTGCTAGCACATTTATGATCAAAGGAGGTGATAGGGAAACCATCAAAGAGCTTGGAATACACAAAGCTTGGAGCTTCCACTCATTTTCTCCTCTTGGCCGAACCTAAAGGATCTTGGAGCTTCAACCTTTGTTCATCTTTTCATCACAAAAGCTTTGTAAGTATGATTCCGCCATGCTTCAAGTTTATTATATATTCATTTGTTGTATTTCATATGCTTATCTTTCCTTGGGACAATAATAGAAACCAACAATGGTATCATGGCCATGTTTAAGCATGAAATACATTAGGTTAAAATTTGGGTAAAATTGATTGAAGCATGTTCTTGTGAAATTTGATGAATGAGTATGCTTACATGTATATAAAATGATATTATATGGAATCAATTTTGAGAAAAATGCATTGGATGATTTTTCCCCAAAATTAGCCTTGGCCGAATGGGTGTATCCATGGATGTGTTGGAATTTTTTGTGTACAAGATCATTGGATGACTTAAAACGTATACGGGACGTAGATTAGTGATTCAATCGGATTGAAAAACAAATCGACACAAAAATTCTCACTTGGCCGAATACTAATGGACATGAAATGGACTTGATTTTTGTTCAAATTAATGTTGGACATATGTTTTGAACAATAGATGATTAATAAATTAAATTGGTATTTTGAAATATTTGGTTTAATGTATTAATCTGGTTTTACACTTTAATTAATTGAATTTTAAAATTTGGAATATTGAAATTTAATTAATGGGCTTAATTGTAAAATTGGGCTTGTAATATTATATTTGGGCATAATGGGCTTGGTTGGGCCAAGTAGATTTGGGCCAAAAGGATTGGATCCAATTTGGGCCTAAATCACTCCATTAAGTCCAAATATAGTATAATGGGCTTTAAAGTTTAATTGGGCCTTATGGGCTTGAAATTGATTTTGTGGCATTTAAGGGTGATTCCTTATTTGGGCTTGGTAATTGGGTTTGACCCACATTGACCAAAGCCCAAGCCTTAATAAATCAATTGAAAGCCCATCGGACTTTAATTAAACAAACATTGGATGTTAGTTGGGCTTTGAGACCCAATTAGATTAGATTTAGAATCAAAGTCTTTAAAGCACATTAAAAGTGTAAACATTTAATTTGGAATTAAATAATTGAATTAGTATTGAATACGAATTAAATTAGATTTAATAAGTAGTTCGATATAATTCGCGAATTCGTACCTTATGTACTTATTCTCAAACGAGTTGGACTCGCGCAAAATCAAAACGTTGTTTGAACATTGGATGATCACTTTAACAAAGACTAATTAATTGGATTAGATTGGTTGTATAGCATGTCTTGATTGAATATATATGTATGTGATGAATGAATAGTGTATATCGGATGGATATTAGAAGGGAAAGGGTAATTTTAGAAATTATTGTAAATTTAGAATTTATAAATTGGACCTGCGTGTCCAGCCTTATCTCTTTTATCTCTTTGTATTCTCTTCTCACCTAATTCCCCTCAATGCAAATGAGGTTTCTCTTATTGTATTATGTAATGGGTAGTAGAATAGATGCTAGCGGGAGGAGGATGATTTGTTCTAGGAACAAGTTGTGTTATATATCCATCCGTATATCACTATTAATTTACTTTACGCGCTTTATGATGTTTTAGAAGCATGCTTAAGGGTGTATGTTGATGAGACCTAACAAAGATAATAAATTGGTTGCCAATTACGCAAAAATCCCTCAATCTATATTAAGCGATTATCCTTCCATTGAATGATTCTTGTTCAAGATCCAATTGGCATTGGTTTTGTTGGCCAAAGTCAAGACCTTGTCAATTAGGATGTACTTGAATCATGAGAGTTTTGTTCCACATCGGTGTCTTGTCCAAGTTGTGATTTGTTGGCCAAAGTCAAGATCACTTCTTGTCCAACGACATTGATTACGAAACTATCCTTGTCAATGGGTCCCGCTTAACTGGAATCATTAGGTTTGTTGTGCCAAAGCCAAGGCCTAGATGATTCGGAGGATATGGTTAGGAAAATGTATTAGATACATTGGCATAAGTAATATGTTTAGGACTTGGATGTCCACCTAACCGGATCTAGGAATTGGATTGGATCCAATTGATCTGTGAGATCTACCTAGTTAAATAGCATACAGCTTGTTGGCCAAAGTCAAGGTTGTGTGTTATTTAACGGGATCCTAGCCCACTAGGAAATAGGATTTCCCGAGTTCTCAACAGAGGGTTAGAGACTTGATGAAAATAGTGGGAGGCTAGTGTGTGAATTTGCAATTTCGTTCAGATACTTTGCCTTACGCGTCTTTCAAAATTATTTCGTCTATTTATTAAATTAGTTGGACTAATACATTGTTATTTTTCTTGTAACAGTTTGACTGTACCCATTTTATCGTCAACTAGATAGTTAGACTATCGTAGTTGAGATGGCAAGCAAGGAAATGTCCGAGACATCATCATGGGTGATAATGTCTTTAAGGGCACAAACTTCGCTGACTGGGAAATGAACCTGAGGATAGTCCTTGGGGCTGAGAGGCTACTGTACACTATACAGACACCTCTCCCGCCTAGACCCACTGAGCCACTTGAGCTGGAGTTATGGAAAACTCACAGCGAGGATTGTGACACAGCTCAGTCTGTTATGTTGGCTTCGATGACTCAGCACTTTCGTCGCCAGAATAGGGACTTGGATCCTTATAACATGATGGCTAGACTGTATGATCTCCACCGCACCAATAAGCGGATGGAGAGGTATGAGTTGGTGAAGAAACTCTTCCGCACCCGAATGACTGAAGGCGCATCAGTTGAGGCCCACGGGACTCAAATGATCGCCGATATTGATGAGTTGGGCAAGTTGGGAATAGTCTTGGAGGCTGAGCTGACTGTAGACATGCTCTTTAGTCACTTCCTGATACTTGGAAACAAATCATAATCAACTACAAGTTGATGGACACGGATGACACTCTTGGAGAGCTGTTATCCATGTTGAAGGAGTCTGAAAAAGAACTCCAAAAGGGGGCAAGCGCGAGGCGCACTATGCATCGACCTCTCAGGGGCCAAGGCTGGGCCCAAGGCAACTGGAGGGGTGAAGAAGAGGAAATAAGAACAAGGGTAAAGGCAAGTTGACAAAAGCTTCTGGGAAGCCAAGGGACAGTCTCAAGATGTCTGCCTCAAATGCGGCAAAAGGGTCACTGGAAACGTGACTGCCGAGTGGGCAAAGGACACAGGGAGGATATCAAGGCAGGCAAGGCACTCAGCCTCTGGTATGTTTGTTATTGAAATAAATATGACTACTTCTAGTCTTAAAAATTGGATTTTTGATTCTGGTTGTGCTGCTCATATTTGTACTGATTTGCAGGATCTGCAGAATAGCAGGATGCTGGATTCAGGGGAGGTTGACCTACGAGTCGGAAACGGAACACCAGTTGCTGTTTTGGCTGTAGGGACTTTTGTTTTGGAACTGCCCTCGGGGCATGTACTTAAACTTTTGAACTGTTATTATATACCTAGTTTAACTAGGAATATCATATCTGTATCTTTGTTAACCCAGCATGGGTACACTTTTGTATTTAGAAACACTGGGTGTTATTTATATAAAAATGATGCAGAAATTTGCACTGTTGTTGCAAATAATGGTCTTTATATTTTGAATATAAATGAATCTCCTAAACATAAAATGACAAACAAAAGGCTCAAAAGGAGTAATCTAAAAGATGAAGCTTACATGTGGCATTGTCGTCTAGGACACATCAACAAGACTCGCATATCCACACTTTCGAAGAGTGGGTACTTGGACGGATTTGATCCTAATTCATATGATGTCTGCGAATCTTGTCTTTTAGGCAAAATGCCTAAATCACCTTTTAGCGGTAAAGGTGAACGTGCCACAGAACTGTTAGCCCTCGTTCATAGTGACGTTGTGGGCCCATGTCTAGCCAGGCTAGAGGTGGATATCTTTACTTCGTAACCTTTACGGATGATGCATCTCGTTATGGTTATGTGTATCTAATGAGACACAAGTCGGAAACTTTTGAGAAATTCAAAGAGTTTCGACACGAAGTAGAAAAACAAACAGGCAAGAGTATTAAGGCATTGCGGTCGGACCGTGGTGGCGAATACTTAAGTTATGAGTTTCAAGATTACTTGAAAGAATATGGTATTCTTTCACAGTGGACTCCTCCTGGAACACCGCAATTAAACGGTGTGTCTGAACGGAGAAACCGTACCTTGTTAGACATGGTAAGGTCGATGATGAGTCGCACTGAGCTACCAATATCCTTCTGGGGATACGCATTAAACAGTGCAGTACTTATTTTGAATAAGGTTCCGTCAAAGTCTGTTGAACAGACTCCATATGAGATATGGACAGGAAGGAAACCGGGTTTCTCTTTCCTGAAGATTTGGGGATGCTGGGCATATGTTAAACGTTTGGAAGGTAAACCAAACTAGAACCCAAATCAGATAAATGCCTTTTCGTGGGATATCCTAGGGAAACCAAAGGATATTACTTCTATCACCCACAAGAGAACAAAGTATTTGTTGCTCTACATGCATTTTTCCTTGAGAAGGAATTCCTAGATGCAGTGGTAAGTGGGAGGAAAGTGGAGCTCGATGAAAATCGTAGTGATACTGTTCCTGGCAATGAATCAACGACGGAACATGAACAGACCATCCGGGATGAGTCTGTACCACAATCTTCATATACACAAGGACCGCGTAGGTCGGAGAGAGTCAGGACAGTACCTGAGAGGTATGGGTCCTGATCTCGCCTCATGTAGATATTAATCTTATTGAGGAAAATGAACCGGCTACGTATGAGGAAGCAATACAGAATATTGATTCCGCTTTATGGCAAGAAGCCATGAAGTCCGAGATGGATTCCATGTATGCCAACCAAGTTTGGACACTGGTTGATGCACCAGAAGGCGTAAAGCCTATTGGATGCAGATGGATCTTCAAGAAGAAGACCGACATGGATGGCAACGTGCAAACGTACAAAGCTAGGCTTGTAGCAAAGGGGTATCGTCAACAATATGGTATTGATTATGACGAAACTTTCTCACCCGTTGCCATGATTAAATCCATTCGGATATGCTTGCAATAGCTGCATATTTCGATTACGAGATATGGCAGATGGACGTTAAAACCGCTTTCCTTAACGGAAACCTTTTGGAGGATGTTTATATGCAACAGCCTGACGGTTTTATCGTACCTAGACTTGCAAACAAGGTTTGTAAGTTAAATCGATCCATTTATGGATTGAAGCAAGCATCACGGTCATGGAATCAGCGTTTTGATGAGATCATAAAAGAATATGATTTCGTGCAAAACGAAGATGACCCTTGTGTATACAAGAAGGTTAGTGGGAGAGCACTGACTTTTATTGTCCTTTATGTCGACGATGTATTGCTTATAGGCAATGACATTCCCATGCTAACGTCGGTGAAAGCTTGGCTTTCATTAAAATTCTCCATGAAAGATCTGGGAGAAGCAGCCTTTATTCTGGGAATAAAGATCTACCGGGATAGATCTAGAAAGCTGCTTGGACTCTCCCAGAGTACATATATTGACAAAGTGTTGAAGCGATTCAGCATGGATCAATCCAAGAAGGGATTGATGCCAATGTTACGTGGTATCTCTCTGTCTAAGGACATGTGTCCTAAGACTCAAGAAGAGAGAGATAACATGAGTCGGATACCGTTCGCCTCGGCAGTCGGATCGATCATGTATGCCATGATATGTACACGCGACCTGATGTGTCATATGCTTTGAGCATGTGCAGTCGCTATCAGGCCGATCCAGGTGAAGGTCACTGGATGGCAGTTAAGAATATCCTTAAGTATCTTAGACGAACTAAGGATGCTTTCTTAATTTACGGAGAAGGAGAACTTGTGGTATCTGGGTATGCCGATGCAAGTTTCCAAACCGACAAGGACGACTTCAAGTCGCAATCCGGGTACATTTTTGTTTGAATAACGGAGCAGTGAGCTGGAAATCTTCCAAGCAAGATACTGTTGCCGATTCAACAACAGAAGCGGAGTATATCGCTGCGTCGGAAGCAGCAAAGGAGGCAGTTTGGATCCGAAATTCCTAATCGGATTAGGAGTAGTTCCGTTAGCAGCTGAGCCCGTTCCATTGTATTGTGACAATAACGGGGCTATAGCACAAGCTAAGGAACCAAGGTCTCATCAACGATCCAAGCATGTTCTTCGGCGTTACCATCTGATTCGGGAGATTATACATCGTGGCGATGTAAAGGTCGAGAAGGTCGCATCAGATAACAACATTGCAGATCCGCTGACGAAGGCTGTTTATCCGCATGTGTTTGAACGACATATACATAGTTCAGGTATTAGATGCTTGAGTGACTGGCTATAGGCCAAGTGGGAGATTGTTAGACATTATGACCCATAGCGTCACTGTTTTGTAAATGATATTGTATTATTGTACAAAATTAACTATGTGATAATGAAATTGCCTTTTGCCGTTTTGTAATTTATTTACTTTGATATATAAATGGCGAAAGTCCATATGATTAGTTCCGTATTGAGATGATATGAGACAGTATCAATACATAAAGGTTTAATCATTAAATATCCCTAGTCGGAGTATTATCGAGATCGGACATCGATAATGCGGAATAGACTAGTATTGCACTTGTGCACGTTGTGAGGGCACAACGGCATAGTTCTCATATATTTAAGTATAGGATACTTATGCAAGTGCGATAGGAGGTTGTGTTTACCGATGGTACGGAAAACAGCTTCGCTCTGGATAGACCCCGCGGAATCCCATTGGTAGTATGTCTGCGTGTCTATGGGAGGCCGCATCAGGGTAGGTGTATATGGTCTTAACCTGAGACTTGCATCGCTAGTACTTGCGACAATCGGTAAACTTTGGTTTTGGTGGTTGGGGGCTTTAACCGGTTCTGTGTTCACCACTTCTGGGTTTATCAGGAATCGTAGTGTACTGGGTGTGATGTCAAGATGGAAGTGTCACTTCAGACATATGGAGTTGATGATCGCGCAGGATACAGAACTAGTGCTCTATAAAAGGTTGCAACCGTCGGGTCAATATGACTAGGTCAGGATTGCCCGATTTAAAGAGACTAGTTGCTTGATGTCCGATATATGTTTCGTACGGGGCAGACACATTTCCAGCCCCAGGCCTAACATGTGATCGTCCGATACTGGATCGATGTACGCAATACTACGGTATACTACGCTTGATATAGATCTAATATTCCAATAAGAATATTTCTGGAGAATTGGGTAGGCATCGCGCTTTGCTAGAAGCCAACCTTGTCTTGTAAATCGGTAAAAACGTAGTACAAGGTACGTACGTGTTGGATTATCCGACGACCGTATTTACTGCCAACATATCCGGAGATCTCTCGGGTCGCTTCCTGAAGATTCACCTATGATATTTGATTCGAACTTTATTAATCTTGGATTAATTACGGAGAAACTTTATCTTGGATAAAATGCCTTATTTTGAGAGAGAACGATTAATTTGGAATTAATCGGTAAAATAATATATTCGATATATATTAAACGAAATTAGATTTCGACGCGGATTTAAAATCGGATTTTAATTCGGGCAAACGAATTAATTTAGAATTAATTCTTAGCGACGTGAATAGTGATTTCGCTAGGCGTAATTATTTAATTTACGTCGCGACGGAAATTCGTTAATTCGGAATTAGCGAAACCGAGCCCGAAAGTGTTTGCGGACACATTCGTATTTTAAAACGAGTGGGACCCGCAAGTCACATCGCGAAGTCACATCACTTGACATGACTTGGTGATAGATGTCACAAGTCACTTTATTAAAGTGACACATGTCACTATTCATGAAAGAAGTTGGTGAGCCATTTAATGGCTTTTTGGAGGGAAAATGTTTTTGACTTTTTGGAAAGGTATTTACCAAATATTTTGGTAATTATTTTCATATTTGTTTTTAGAAAACAACAAAAACAAAAGCTTCTCTCCCTCTCTCTCTCTTGGAATGCCGTGAACTCCAAAGGCAAAAGGAAATTGATTTTCTTTTCTCCATTGTTGCTAGCACATTTTATGATCAAAGGAGGTGATAGGGAAACCATCAAAGAGCTTGGAATACACAAAGCTTGGAGCTTCCACTCATTTCTCCTCTTGGCCGAACCTAAAGGAACTTGGAGCTTCAACCTTTTCTTCATCTTCTTCATCACAAAAGCTTTGTAAGTATGATTCCGCCATGCTTCAAGTTTATTATATATTCATTTGTTGTATTTCATATGCTTATACTTTCCTTGGGACAAATATAGAAACCAACATAGAGTACTATACGTCTCACAAGAGAACAATGTTATTGTTTGCTCGCCATGTGCGGTTTTTCCTAAGAGTAAGACCGATATGCACAAGTGGCAAGTGTAGGAAGAGTAAAAACCGATAAAATCGGAGTAATACTGTCCAAGGCACCGAATTTTAATTGGAACATAAACAGTTCATCAAGGATGAAATAGTACCAATAATCTTCGAATACACAAGAACCACGTAGTCGAGAGAGTCAGAAAACAACTTGTGGTATGGGCTTTCTGATCTCAACTCATAAAGATGTCTATCTTATTGAGGTATACCAACTGACTACGTATGAGGTGTGATACGAGGTTCGACTCCCTATTAATGGCAAAGTGCCAAGAATCCGAATGGATTCCATGTATATCACTATGTTTAGATACTAGTTGATGTACTGCAAGGTATTGTACATACTGGTACTTTATAAGTCTTCAAGGAAGACATACATGGATGGCAACATACCAACGCACTAAGCTAGGCTTTTAGCGAAAGGTATCGTTATCAACATTTTTTGATTACGATTCAACCTTTTAAACTGTTGCCACGGTAAATCCATTTGGATGGTGCTTGCTAAGCTGCATGTTTCATTTATGAAATATGACAGTAGAACGAAAAATTGATTTCCTGAAAAGGAACTTTTGGAGGATGTTTTCAACATCCTGTCGGTTTTTTCGTGCCAAAACTAGCAAACAAGGTTTGCAGGTTGTTCGATCCATGTTTGGATTGTAGCAAGCATTGAGTTCTTGGAATTACCGTTTTGATGTAATCATAATGGTGTATGATTTGATTCAAAACGAATATGATTCTTGTGTATATAAGAGGGTTAGTGGGAGCGCACTGACAGTGGCTGTCCTATTTGGAAATGATATTCCCTAAAATTACAATCGGCGAAAGCTAAGCTTTCAAGAAAACTCTCTGAGAAACTCGTACATTGAAAAAAGTACGCGACCTGGTGTCTCATACGCTTTGAGCATATGGATTCACAAACAGGCCAATCCAAGTGTAGTCACTGGATTAATATTAAGAACATCCGTTAGAATCTTAGAGATCTAAGAATGCTATTTTAATCTGTAGAGAAGGAGAACTTGAAGAGACTGGGATCACTGATGTAAGTTTCCTAAACCGATAAAAATGGTACTATAAAGTTTGAATAATAGAACAGTGAGCTGGAAATCTTCCAATCAAGATACTGTCTTTTGGCAACATGACATTGGAGGTAAATATTTTTAACATGTCCAAACACCCATATGCTGAGGATAATGAAAACGAAAGCATAGAATTAATTGAACCAATTATGGATAAGCATATTCATGGGAGTTTATCGGATCCCATGAAAATTTAGACATGTAATTTTGTTGAATCAAGTACGGAAATGGATTCGGATATTACTAATGATTTTCTACTTGACTGTACATAGATATTGGAAGACGAATGAGAGATTAAAAATTTGGAAGAACTAGGAACATTGGAAGAAGAAAAATATGAGGAAGCACCCAAATTGGAGTTAAAAGCTTTGCTAGAAGGACTGAAATATGCATTTCTAGAAGATAAACAAACTTACCCTGTGGTAATTTCTTCTCTTCTTACAAGCAATTAAAAGGTAAGTTGTTAAATATGTTGAAAGAACATAAACTAGCAGTCGGATGGGCTTTAAAAGACATAAAAGACATTAATCGATTAATCTGCACACACCAAATACATTTAGAAGATAATACTAGAATATATCATCAACCCCAAAGAAGATTAAACCCTTACATGAAAGAAATAGTAAAAATCGAGGTCCTTAAACTTCTTGATTTAGGCATTATCTACCATATCTCTGATAGTAAGTGGGTAAGTTCTACACAAGTTGTACCCAAAAATCAAGAATTACTGTTGTAAAAAATGATAAAGGATAATTAATCCCAACTCGCATCCCATCTAGTTGGCGTATGTGCATTGATTATAGAAAACTAAATGACGCAACTGGAAAAAACATTTCTCTTTACCATTCTTGACAAATTTTGGAAAGAGTAGTTGGACATCCATACTATTGTTTTCTTGATGGATACTTAGGTATTATCAGATTCCCATTGCTTTAGAAGACTAGGAAAATACCATATTCACATGCCGCATTGGAATATTTGTATTTAGGAAAATTCCTTTTGGACTTTGTAATGCACATTCAACATTCCAACAATACATGTTAAGCTTATTTGTTCCTTGATTGAGAATGATATGAGACAGTATCAATCAACGAAGGATAAATCATTAAATATCTCTAGTCAGATTATTATCGAGATTGGACATCGATAAATACGTAAAATACTAGTATTGCACTTGTGCGTGTTGTGAGGGCACAACGACATAGTTCTCATATTTTTGGGTATAGGATACTCATGCAAGTGTAATAGGAGGTTGTGTTTCACCGATGGTATGGGAAACAGCTTCGCTCTAGATAGACCCCCTCGGAATTCCATTGGTAGTATGACTATGTGTCTATGGAAGTCCGAAATCAGGGTAGGTGTATTTAGTCTTAACCTGAGACTTGCACCGCTAATACTTGCGACAATCAATATACTTTGGTTGCGGTCGTCCAGGGCTTTAACAGGTTATGTGTACGCCAATACTGGGCATATTGAGAATCGTAGTGTGTTGGGTGTGATGTCAAGACGGAAGTATCACTCTAGTCTTAGTGGAGATGATGGTCACGTAGGATACGATATTAGTACTTTTAAATGCTGCAGCTATCGGGATAAAATGACTAGGTCAGGTTTATCCGATTATAGAGACTAGTTACCAGACATCCGATATGTGCTTCGTACGGGGCACACATAATTCCAGCCCTAGGCCTAGCAAGTGATCATCCGATACTGGACAGGAATACGCAATACTACGTATACTACGCCTGATACAGATCCCTTATTCCTGTAAGGATATTTCCGGAGAATTGGATAGGCATTGCGCTTTGCTAGAGGCCAACCTTGTCTTGTAAATCGGTAAAACGTAGTACGAGGTACTTACGTGTTCGGATAGTCCGACGACCGAATTTACTGCCAACATATCCGGGGATCTCATGGGTCGCTTCCCAAAGATTCACCAATGACGTATGACTCGCACTTTAATTAATCTGGGATTAATTAGCAAAGAGAGAAAATTAATCTAGGATTAATTTCGGAGAAATTTTATCTTGGATAAAATATCAATAAAAGAGAGATAACAATTAATTTGGAATTAATCGGTAAATTAATATATTCGATATATTAAACGAAATTGGATTTCGACGTGGAATTAAAATTAGATTTTAATTCGGGCGAACGAATTAATTTGGAATTAATTCGTTAGCAACGTGAATAGTAATTATGCTTGGCATGATTATTTAATTAAATTAGATTTAATTGCAATGCAACGGATAATTCGTTAATTTGGAATTATCGAACCCGAGCCCGAAATTATTTGCGAGCGCATTCGCATTTCGAATTCGAATGCAGAACGTAAGTCAAATCAAGCGTCAAATCATTAGTCGCATCAAGCGTCAAATCACTAGTCGTTTCAAGCGTCAAATCACTTGTCACTTTGAGTGATGTGACTTGACAACTTGATTGAGGGATGTGACTTGACACTTGACTTGATGTGACATGATGTGTGGTTGTTGGCTTTTAATTGTTTGACTTTTTAAAAGCAAATTCAAATGAAATTCATTTGAAATTCACAAGAAGTGTATTAGATACACTTGAAACCCAAATGCAAATTCATAACACACATCTCTCTCTCTTTCTTCCATCTCTCCTTCTCTTTCTCCCTCCCAAAGTTCACGCCCAAGGGGCTGCCATGGACAGAAAAAATGTGAGCAGTAAGGGGATTTAGGAGTTGATTTTGTGGCAAAATCAGAAGTGCTAGCACACCGAGAGTTATACGAAGGTGATAGGGAAACCCACCCACGAGCTGGGAACCATTTGATTCAAGCTTGGAGCTCAAAATCATCACTCAAAACTGAAAATTTTGGGTAGTGGACTGCTGCAGTGGGCGCATCTTGGAGGCCCATAAAATGAGTTTTGTTCTTCATCAAATCGTCTCAACCGATCGATGTGAGTATTCCGCTATCTCCGTTGATGTATTCACATATGTTTTTCATGCTTATAATGATCTTTGGACCTAATTAGAAACCAACATGGTCATTGCCTTTTAAGCTAATGTGTTATGCTAGTGATTATGTAGTTGGTGCAATTCTAGGACAGAGAAAGGAAGGTAAGCCACATGTAATATATTATGCAAGTAGAACTTTAAACAATGCACAAATGAATTGCACTACCACAGAAAAAGAACTGTTTGCTATAATATTTGCATTGGATAAATTTTGATCATATTTAATTGGTTCTTCAATCATTGTCTATTTTGATCATTCTGCTATTAGATATTTGATGTCTAAACAAGATGCAAAGTCAAGATTAATACGGTGGATTTTGTTGCTTCAAGAATTCAATGTCACAATCAAAGACAAGAAATGGGTGTATAACATAGTTGTAGATAATTTATCGAGACTCATAAATGAGTCACTAATTGATACAACTCACATCAATGACTCATTTCCGAATGAGTTTTTATTCTCTGTAAACACAATGTATTTGTATGCTAATATTGTCAATTTTCTTGCAATAAGAAAGATACCTCCAGACTGGAGCCAACAAGACATAAGAAAATTTTTGACCGAAGTTAAAAGATTCTATTTAGATGATCCATATCTGTTTAAATGTTGTCCTGATCAGATTTTCAGATGATGCATACCGCACAGTGAGATAAGTGGTGTTATTTAGTTTTGTCATTCAGAAGCATGTGGAGTCATTTTTCATCTAAGAAAACTACGGTACAAATCTTACAGTGTTGATTTTATTAGCCCACCATTTTTAAAGATACACAAACTTTCTACAAAACTTGTGAAAACTCTCAAAAGTTGGGATCCATTTCAAAAAGAAACATTATGCCTTCAAAACCCATCCTTATCATCGAAATATTTGATTGTTTAGGGATAGATTTCATGGGCCTATTTCCACCATCATTTAGATTTTTATATATTTTAGTTGTAGTCGATTATGTCTCTAAATGGGTTTAGACGATTCCTTGTCAGAATAATGATCACACAACTATGATCAAATTATTAAAAAAAATATTTTAAGTCGATTTGGAATCCCTTAGGCCATTATAAGTGATGGAGGTAAACACTTTTATAACAGACCCTTTGAGTCCTTAATGAAAAAATATGGAGTCACACATAAAGTTTCCACCTTCTATCACTTTTCGACAAATGGTCAAGTTGAATTAGCGAATAGGGAAATTAAATAAATTTTAGAAAAAATGATTAACCCAAATCGTAAAGATTTGTCTCTTTGATTAATCGATGCACTTTGGGCATACCTAATAATTTTCAAAATGTCTTTGGGAATGTCACCTTATCGTCTCGTTTATGGAAAACATTTTTATTTGCCTGTAGAACTTGAACATAAAGTATATTGGGCTATTAAAGTATTCAATTCAAACCTTAAAAATGTCAGTCACAAACGTAAATTTCAATTAAATGAACTTGAAGAGTTAATGAATGATTCATATGAGAATACAAAAATTCTTAAAGCTAAAACTAAGGCCTTTCATGATAGTCGAATTGCACAAACAACATTTGAAGTTGGTCAAAAGGTTTTTCTTTGTAATTCTTATCTTCATTTATTTCCTGGAAAATTGAAATCCAAGTGGAGTGGCCCATTTATTGTGAAAAACATTTATCCATATGAGGCTATTGACATTGAGAATCCTAGGGATGATGATATATTTAAAGTGAATGGACAACGTCTTAAACCATTTTTGGAGTGTTCAAATTTTCGAGAATCTTTTTTCCTATCAAACCCAGTGTATTGTGATTGATGTAATTTCTTTTATTTTCTGTTTAATATTTTTATAATTTCCATTTTCTTAGTTTTGCAACATATTTGTCTTTTTCTCACACCCTAGTTAAGCAGCGAATAACGGTATTTTGTAACTCAAAGTCGGTTATTTCAGTCTCCTAAAATTAATGATACCCTACAACTAAAGAATGGAAGAAACTCTCGTAAAACTCTACAAATATTTTCCTTCTTATCCCCAGAATGATCTTACAAAAATTTACAAAGCACGCACAAAAACAATGAGGCTTCTTATGATTCACGGTATTCCTAGTGATATTCGTTGGGTAATTGAAGCAAAAGTTAGCTTGACAGGTGAGTCATCTGACTCTTTCATTTCTTACATGTCTGGTTTAGGGGAAAATACCAATGTAAAAAAAAAGAAGAGCTAAACGATTAGGTGTTCGTTATAAATATGCATTATGTACGTGCAACACTCGTTATCGTTCTTTAAGAATGATGTCTGATAATCTCAAAGATAAAATTATATTCATTAAAGATGGCTTAAGTAAGGAGTCTTTAGATGATATATCATTAACTCTTGAGACGCAAGCTAGTATATATGTTAATCGTGAGATTCACAATTTACATACACAATTTCAAAAAGAAATACAACAATATAGTCTCGGAAATCTTACTTTAAAAGACTATATTGGTAATTTAGAAGAAAGTTTGATGGGAAGCCTATCCCCGACACATAGAGGGCGTTCAAGCTGTTACTGGACGTAAAATCAGAGGAAGATGTGAGCCACAATCACAACTGTCAGTATATATTTATTGCTTTGATTTTAATTACTGTTTTGATTTACTTTACTGTTCTTCACTTTTTACCGACAATAGCTAACCATTTTTATTCATGATCTATTTTACTGATAATTATCATTTGCAAGTACTAGTGCATTTATTACTCACTCCCTTTTCAGGATCTATAAATTCAGCTCATCATTTATCTCTCTTCAATATATCTAGCTAAGAGACATAGCACAAATGGAGACAACTTCAAAATGACGAGTCACTAATATCTGTTTATTTTATGGAAATAGCTCTGGAACTAAACCAGAATTTGTTGAGTCTGCAAAAGAATTGGATAGAGTTATGGTAAATAAAAACATGCACTTAGCATATGGCAATGGTAATATTGGATTGATGGGATGTATTTCAATGGTTGTATAAGAATGTGACAGTCAGGTTTTGGGGATTATTCCAAAACCCTTGACAAATGATAATATCATTGGAAAATCAAATGGAAAATAATACATTGTCCCAGGTATATCTGAAAGACTCACTGAAATGATCAATCATTCTAACACTTTTATTGCTTTACTATGTGAGCTGGGCACGATGGAAGAAATATTCACAGTTGCGTCATGGGAAAACTTGAATATTTACCAAAATCTCATTGGGATATTTAATGTTAATGGATTTTTCAATTTTATTTTTGTATTTTTTGAAGATGCCAAAAGAAATGGGTTTATTTCAAAACCAGTAAGAGATATCTTCCTAACTGCAAGAAAAGCTGATGATTTAATTGACCAACTCTTAACTTATGAACCAAAAATCGACCATATCCTTTCCAAATGAATTGGTTTGGTAACGATATGGCAAAAAATGCAGAGTAAATTTGGATATTAATCTGTAATCATTAGTCGTAGATGCAATTGTCAATTCCACACTAACCAGGAGATATCTTCTAAACTCCACTTCTATTTTTTTTTTAAATATTGGGGACAATGTCTCATTTTGGTTTGGGGAGATGATAGTTTATAAGATAATTTTCATTTTTCGTCGCGATTTTTATTCAAAAAAATTTATTTTTACTTTGTCGATAATTTTTTGTGTAAGAATATATATCCATATATACACACACACTCTAAAAACAAATTGTTTTCTAAACCAAGTGGAATTGTTGTTCGGAGGTGGCTGTGTAATGAACTTTCGCTCTTGAGACGTATTTCAAAATAATGCATAAGAATTTATTTGTTGTTCCTTTAATTTTGAATCATTTAAATTTATGAATTCTCCATAATATTCATTAAATTTGATCTTTTTATGCTCATTTGATAGATATTATCAACGACATAGTAATATATGCTCATGAGTAGTAAGTGAAAATTTTGTAATATTCAGTTCTTTAGTTTGTTGGAGGTAACACCAAAAGGCAGTGAATATATATATATATATATATATATAACTAATCATGCTTTTACTTAGTAACCGGATATCTTGCCTCAGCAGGCATTGATTGTTCGCGTAAAATGATAGAACTTGATTTAGTTTAATAAAAAAATATAATAAAGATTTTACTCAGTAACCGGACATCTTGCCTCAGCAAGTAGTGATTGTTCAAGTAAAACAGTAAAGCTTGTTAAGAAAAAATTAAAAAAATTTTGGAGTTTGAATAAGTTCATTTTTGTAGCCTTTTTAACTCGAGTAATTAAGTTTGTTTGGTTGTCTTAACACTTAGTGCCCTAAGGCCAACTAGTTTAGGAGTCACTGGCCCAAAACTCTTTACAATGGTTCACCTTTTAAAAAAATATATATATATATGAGATCCGAGGAATTAAGTCCGTAGGGGTGTCTTAACACTTATTGCCCTAAAACCAACTGGTTTGGGAGTCATTGGCCCAAAGCTCGATATAAGGATTGAAGATGTATTTGTAAATAAACTTTCATTGCCAATAGGTCCGAATTCTAATATAATTTTAAGATAAAAATATTACTCTCTTTCAATAAATACCTGTGAATATTGTGGGACCAATCAATTAATTAATACCTTATTGTATAAGTGTATGGAAGAATAGTAAAAAGAACATCAGAATTTATATATTTGATCCTTTAGAAAGAAAGAAAACAATTATTAACTTATATGAGAATTTTTCAGTTTTCTCTTGAATTACTAGGGACTAGTAATAAGCTGGTTGGGGGTGTGATGAACACTAAAATGTGCATATTTATTATACGCAAAATCAATCATTTTACACTTGTAGTTTCACTAATCCTCTTAATTTAGCACGTCTGTGAAATAATAATTTTAAAGAATGTTTCGTATATTTTTATTATGTATTTTTATTATTTGGTAGGTAAAATACTGCTTGAAAGCTCGATAGGAAAAACCAGACTTGGAAAAGGGAAAAAATGAAATTTCAGCATGCTCATCGTGACGCTCAAGGACTTAGTATCGCGACGCACCCATTAAGACAAAGACACCACAAGAACCGCTTTTTGTGACACAACACCCAGAACTTTAGCGTCGTGATGCCCTAACCTTTCGACACATGTACAAAATTGGCACCTGCGTCACGACGAGTGAACAAAATTTTGCCTATAAATTAAAGCTTCTGGCAAAAGAAATTTTCATGTTTTCTTTCCGATTTCTCTATAGACTTTTGAAAAGAGTTCCTTGTGTGTTTATTTATTTAAAGCTTTCTTTAATATATTTTTCTTTAAGTAATAAAATTATGAGTATTTTTAATTACAAACTTAGTAGCTAGTTTCTTTTTTCTGAGGTAAAGGGTGAAGCTTTTATAATTAAAAACTTAGATCAATCTCGCTTAAATTATAATAAATAATTATAATCTAATGATTAAAACTTGATTTAGATATGGATTTATTATTAACAAAATTGGTTAACGCCTATATGGCTGGTTATAGCTTTCTGTCGTCTATATGTCTGGTTTTATACGATTTTAGCATAATTGAGTACCTAACTGGACTTGTTATAGACAAACGATATCACCGTCTTTATGGCTGGTTTTATACGCTATCACCGCCTTTATAGATGGTTTCATTTTATTATTGCATTTTCACTTAAAAGTTTCCAACAACTTCCAAAAATCAAACCTTTTTCTTTTCGCTCTATTTATCATTCTATTTTGCTAAATTTATTCCCTGTAGATCACCCCCGGACTTATCGGGTTATTTTGTTACTTCAATACTCTGATACTTAGGAGTAAAAGACCATTTTATGAGCGTGCAGTAGTCAAAAGGGGATCGAATAAAAATAAGGACCCGAGTAGGGAAAAGTGGACCCACTGATGGTTTCACCCTCAGCCAAGAAGTCATTAGCGAGGCGGCGATTCAGTGCTACCATACGGTCCTCCCCTCAATCTTAAAATCGAAAAACATGGAAGGCGGAGGTAAAATATGAACTCTGTGGGCCATAAGAACACTCGCTTGCCAAGTGCCAGCGGCGCTGGTTGGTACCTAGAAGTAGTGGACACAGGCCATTCTTTTGAAATGATAATCGCACAGGCTCAGGAAGAGCAATAATGGTGGTCTCCACCAGGCTTTTTCAATTTGAGGAGGATAGAAAGAGCACAGATAATGGGTTAGTTAGTCAAAATCAGAAAGCAGAGGAAATAATGCGGCATTAAATCATTCTTAGTGTTTCATACTAGATGGTGACTCCTTTATTCTCTAGTTAGTCCCCTCATAGGGCTATCCGTACTCTCTACAGGCTGCGAGTTCAATATTGTCGTGGTCGTCCACATCATATGTATAACATTAAATCCCATTTTGCTCTTACAATGATGATAAATTCTTATGAATTTGAACATAACGTCGATAAACTTTGCATATACAAACGGATCATTGATGATAAAATGATATTTTATTAATTAGGAATGATGTAAAAATATTATCATATGTAAAATCCTGGCTAACTAAACAATACCAAATGAAACATTTAAAAGAAGCGAGTTGTGTACTTGAGATCTAGATTATTCAAGATCACAAGAGACGATTGTTAACTATATCTCGGTATCATATATCGACAAGACTATTGTGAGGTTCTAGATGCAGAATTCCAAGAAAGGTAATTCACCTTTTCGACATGGAATTTCCTTGTTGAATGAATAGTTTCATAAGGCACCTCAAGTCATTGAGAAGATGAGACACATCTTATATGTCTCTGCAGTTGGAAGTCTCATGTATGTTATGCTATGCACGAGTCCGGACATCTGTTATATAATAGGAGAAGTTAGTACATTTCAGTTTAACCAAGGATTAGATCAGTGGGTGACTGTAAAGCATATTCTTAATATCATAAGAAAATGAGAAACTATATACTTGTATATTCTTAAGAGAATATGATCCTTAGAGGATATATAGATACTGATTTTTAGATAGATGTAGATTCCGAGAAATCTACATCTTAATCAGTATTAACCCTAAATGGTGGAGTCATAGGATGTAGGAGTATAAAACAATCTTGCATTGCTGACCTCCCCATGAAGGCTGAGTGTGTAACAGCGTATGAAGTACATAAAGAAACAATCTGACTCCGAAAATTCTTAGGAGATCTGGAAGTTATTCCTGATATGGATAAACCATTCACACTTTATTACGATAATAATGGTGTAATGGTATAGTGGTGAATTATAAACAATCAAGAAGCCACAAGAGAGAGCAGTAAATATAGAGGAAATGTGATCTCATTAAGGAGATAGTGCAGATTGCATCATCATAGAATATGGCTGATCCGTTTACAATAGGGTCTAGTATTACGTGACATGTCTCATTTGCTCAAGTGAAAGTAGGAGATTGTTGGGATATATGCCATATAGTGTGATATAATATGTAAACGAAATTTATTTTATTTATGAATGATGCATTTATTCATTAATCAAGTGTTATTTTTAAAGTTGCATATTATAAATTGTCATGTATGATACTAAAAGTACTTTTAGACTTAGTGTATAAATGTTATACAAAAGAGGATTTAAGTCTGAAATTAGTAATCCGAAATATCCCGTAAAGAGCAAACGAAGACGAGCACTTTGTTTGTGGTTTACCTACTACTATGGTCCATTCCATATTGTATGACTTTGATCCGAGTTCGTTCATGTGGTGACATGTGAATGAAGGCACTTTATATGATGCGATCATATAAGGCTGAACCAAGACAAATGAATTTCTTTTAATTCATGTTCAATAAAGAATGTCATATCAGTCTCATAAATGATCATATATGGGTTGATTTGAATCTTGAGCATACTATGAACTTCTGTATGGCAGGCTCAGTTGATTTAAAAAGGTGAGGTAGGTCAAGAAATTCCAACCAATAGCTACATACTTTGGGGACATAGTTTGATGTGTGGCTTCCACTTATTCCTACTAGAAGTAGAGGATTATCGTCATTAAGGGTTGATTCGTACTTGAACAGTTAGAGTGCTCGAATCTTTCTATTACGAATAGAAAAAAAAATTCATAATAGTTATGAATAAATTGTTCATTAGAGAATCAAAGATATTTATGACACAAAATAATTAGAGGGGTATAACAGACATTATAACCCTGCTGTAATTACGAGATACATGTGGATGGTCAATCTATATACAGTAATTATATCGGTGGACGCTGACGTGGATCTGTTTATGTAAAATCTAAAATGATGCGAGTGAAACTTTAGGTTTTTAGTGAAATAACCTAATGATAATAATTCGAAATTTTAAATTAAAGAGTTTTAATTAATATTTCGAGATTATTGCAGATCAGAGCTGCGGGTTCATTTGGTCTATGTTCTAACTCGATATGCTATAGCAAATCATGTAATACTTGGATAGTCCAATTATGAACTCACATGCATAATAATTTATTATGCCAAAATTATTAATATGATTAATAATTAAAGTCACTTGAAAGTTTAATATAAAGTTTTCAAAATTCATGATTATGAGTTTTGCATTTAAAGATTTAAAATTTGTAATCATTAAATTATATTTGATAATTTAAAATAAAATTTCGAAAATAATGATTTTTGAAATTGAATTTCAACACAGATTATTTCAAAATTTTAAGTTACAAGTTTAATGATGGATGTTTAATGTGTTTTTCATTAAATAATTAAATTGAAATTTTATTGTTAACAAGGGATGGCCGAAAATTGCAAGCTTGCTAGGGGTTAGTTTTGTAATTTTAATTACAATTAACCTAATCTAAACCCTATCATATAAAAAGAAAAGCTTGTTTTATTTTTTATGAGCTAATCATTTTTACAAACCCTAACCATCTCTCAAGTTCTTCATCTTCTTCCAAAGGTGTAAGAAAGAAATGAGAAAATTATGTGATAATATTTTTCTCTAAAGATTTTAGAGATTAGAAAATTATGAGAGAATCCACAGTTAAATTTATTGGTGATGAATCATAGTACGGAAGAATGAGTTGTAGACTTGATCCCAAATAATAAAAAATTATGAAACAAAATCATTCACGCATGATCAAGAAGTCACCGTTGCATGCAATAATAGCGACAAAACAAATCGCATGCATGACGATCATGAAGGGCACGTCTTGATGAAGCAGCAACAAAGGCAAGAAATCAATATCAAAGGCGCGAATTGGACCATAAACGTGCATGTATTATCAAAATCAACGTGCATTGCAAAGTGCCATCACGAAGTGGCTTGTGAATCACATGGTGGACCTTGGATTCTCCAAATCATTGTCACAATGGATTGGCAATTGCCAAAGCTAAATTTCCATGGCTGATGGAAGCCGAAGAGTCACTGGACGTCTCATGCTAGACTTCATCTTGCAAAGTTGAAGCACTGAGTGTGCGCACATGTACGGCCAACTTCGGGGTTGTTCTGAAGCTGAATTTTTGGAGGAAATATTTAGGATTAAGAAGAGAAGGGAAGAAAATTTTTTAAGGTCGATCTTGGGATCTAGATGTAAATTCTGCTGCGTGAGAAGCGTGAAGAGTTCGCGATAACGATTCCTACAGTATATTATTAAAATCTTTCTATATTTGTTTGATTTGGATTCTATTTCTACATTTGAGTTATTTAGGCCATTAGATTTGCCTCCAATGAATATAGAGCTTATGTTACATGTTTGGGTAGACTTTGATTAATAAAATAATTTTCTCCTCGTAGAGTTGTTTCCTTTTGGGATATTTATCAAAATCTTTCAATTATTTATTGATGTAGAGTAAAATCTGTTGTCGTAGAGCATAAGCTAACCCGTTTGATTTTATAGTAACTCATTAAAATCTTCCCTGTTGTATAACGTGTCGTTTAGATTAGTCCTTGACTAGCGTGATCACACACGTATAATGCAAACGCACGTATCGTTCAAGTAGTACAAAAATATCGATCACACGAGGACTTAATTCCTACTTTGTTATTAATTATTGATACTATTTATTTATAGGTATCTAATTAAGGGAGAAGAGAATGATTGCTTGATTGGTTGGTTGAATGTTGATTTACTAAATAATTAAATAAAGACACAAAAAGAAAATACAAAGGAAAATAAACAAAAGACACAAACATCTAGGGTTGTGATTCCACACAATATTATTTTAATGTTGAATTGATTTTCTTATATATGTGTAATAAATTAGTTTGCTAACCTGGAACACGAAAATATGCAAAAGCCTCTGTCGATGGTCAGATGCTGTAACATCCCAGATTTTCGAGACTGTTTTAGAAGATTCCCGGACTGTTTTTATAGTTTCGGATCATGATGATAATGAAGAATAAGAGTTCAATTGATGTTATAAGGGTTAGAGTAATATATTATGAATATTCGTCCCGTTGGAAAACGTGAGGGGTCAAAAGTTAGTTACGCGATTTTCGTAAAACGCGTAAAGTTTACTGTTTTGACCACAAAATTAGCAAACGAACTCCGATTGAGTTGATTCTTGAACCGTCGGACTCTTTTTTTTCGAGCCGAACAACTTTCGTGTTGAATACTTTTCGATAATCGCGCTAGAAGGGCTTCAAAAGCGATGATTTCCGAAATTACCCTTGGTGGTGTGGGTATTTTTGTAATTTGGGTTATGAGATATTTGTTTTTATTATTGTTAATTATTATTAGCTTAGACAGAAAACAAAAGAAAAACAAAAGAAAAAAAAAAAAAAGAAAGAGAGATACGAGAGACAGAAATGTGCGAAGGGGGAGGGGGGAAAGAAGACCCTAGCCGGCGACCATTCGGCCACCCCCGTCTGGCGGCCTGATGCCGGCCGGTGCGCTGACCTCTCCCCCAGGCCCTGACGGCCGGCGGCTGACCAGAGAGCGCCGGCGAACGGCGAAAATGGAGAAGAAATGTGCGGAAGTGGGTCATCCGGATCCGGCTCATCGGTCCATTTCACGGCCTGAGCCGCCTATCAAATCGATGCTCTCGATGAGTACTACAAGGAAACGGGATCGATTTCACCGAACAGCAGCCGAAAGCACGCGAAACGAGGAGAAAAACACACATGAACAGTAAACCCATGTTGAACAGTAGCTCTGATTGGAATTCCGATCGCACCAGTGCGTTCGTATGGTCGTTGGGAGTCTAAATATGGCCTCGGAATTTCGTTACGACTCTCCGTTTAGAATTCGTCATTTTAAAGTTTGTAGCTTTTTATTCGGATGCTTCTAGTAGTTCCGTAGTTTAGCGAATTAGCTTGAAGTGAATTGGATGTGTTTTAATATGTTAAAACGATAAATATGGTAGAATCCAGGGAGAAT
The DNA here is from genome assembly GCA_019454045.1 of Zanthoxylum bungeanum. Lineage (NCBI taxonomy): Eukaryota > Viridiplantae > Streptophyta > Magnoliopsida > Sapindales > Rutaceae > Zanthoxylum > Zanthoxylum bungeanum. The sequence continues at coordinate 313,669 of SKCR01033432.1, read as the reverse complement.
CAGATGAGATATGATCGATCCGATAGAATTAGCAAGATTCCGGTAAAACGGAGTTTCTCGCGCGATTGAGCGTAGATGATCGTAAACATAATTATGATGTAAATATGGCATTTCGAGGGTAATTGAGTATTTCCGGATTAGTTCGGAGGGTTCGAGACCCTTCCGTAGCGTTTGCGGAAATTTTTCCGTAAGTTTTGTCCCAAACGCGTAAAATGAGAATGTGAGGTATCTAGTCAGTTCAAAATAGTATAGAAAGACATATTAGAGTAATGAAACTTAAATCGTAGAGTCGGTGAGGATTTGAGTATTTCGAGAAAGTCCGTAGTTTATTGTAGATGAGTAGAAAGTTCCGTAAATAGCGGTACTAACCTTGCATTGTTACTTGCTTGACAGATCGTACCTGGATCGCGGGCATTCGCTTAGCCAGTTAAGTAACTCATGCTTTGATTACTTAAGAAGTTTAGTGTTACTCGAAATCAGTAATATAACAAAGTTGTATATATCTATAAGTATGAAACCTGTATGCATATAGAGAGGAACATAAAAGAATGGAGTAACTGTATCAGTTTACTTATGTAGATGTAGACAAGCGGCTACAAGTATATACATATATATATATATATATATATATATATATATATAAGTAAAGACAAGCATGAGTATATAGAAATAATGAGACACATATCTAGATATAAACCAGTATATGTATTTATATAAATAGATAGAGCATATGAATGATATTATGTTTATGAATATAAATATATATATTGAGACTTAGGTATGGGGGATGTAGAAATCTACACCCTAGGGAATGAGATCAAAGTTTAAGAATGATAAATTATCAAAAAGTAAGCACATAAGTACAAAAGCGGGCAAGTATACATGGAGAAATAAGTAAGTTAGTATATGGTAGGTATTTGTTTTGTGAAAAAGTATCTTGATGTAGGTTTAAAGTGAACAGAGTATTGTGCATAAGAACATATGTAAATGAGATCTCGAGCATGTTGGTTTGTATACATGTAAGCATATAAATAAGTATGACTGTCAAGATAGTTTGTGAGAGCATAGAGTTTGCATGTACATGTATATATATATATATATATATATATATATAAGATTATGCATTTGCTATGGTTTTCAGAAGTTAAGTTAAAGCTAAAAGTGTTTTAAATTTCAAAGTGTTACAAAGACTAGTTTTCAAATGTTTTGACAAGATGTTCTTTACAGTTTGGGATTTGATTTAAGTTTTTAAAAGTTTATTTGCAGTTTCGTGTTTTCGGGGCATGAGGTAAAACCTCACCCTAGTATGTAACTTGAGATGCAGTTGGAATTGACGGATTCAGAGACATGTGCACATGTAGAGAGTCAGGACGACGGCTTAGGTTCGTGTACCTGGACTCTAGAGATGATCATATCCAGTTGAGTCATTTTCCTAGACATAGATCTCTACGTTCAGTCGAGTCGTTTTCCTGGGCGTAGGGCACCACCAGTTTCCGAGACACCCAGTTGAGTCATTTTCCTGGGTGCAGAGAGACGTCCAGTTGAGTCGTTTTCCTGGACGTAGAACAGTTTTCAGATTTCAGATTTTCAGCTTTTAGATTCCAGATTTTATACACTCTAAGATTTTCAAAGCACAGTTTTCAGAAAATAGATTTCAGAAACATTAGTTTTATAAGAGATTCAAAAGTTTAAAGTAGAAACCAGTTTTCAAGTAAAGTCTTTAGTAAAGAGTTTTCAGAAGAAAACTTCCAGTAAAGAGTTTTCACAAACAGAATTTAGAAAACAGTTTTTCAAAGAAAGTTTTAGAAAGAATATTCTAAATAGTATAACATGCCATAGTAAAAAGTAGTTTACAAGTTATATTTACGTTTATACATTTTAGATATCATTTGAGTTGTATGTAGTTTATATACATGCATGATGGCGGTGTTGATAACCTGAATTCATATACATGTATTGTATTATTAATTGAAAATAGAAATTTATAAATGCATGTGTTTATAGCATTAAAGCTTAATAAGTTTCAATATAATTGTATGAAACGTTGGATTTACAGTACACTAGATTACTTATGTGTATCATAATGTGATGATTAGATATGCAAGTAAGTTCAGTTATCTGCATGTGAAGTATATTAATGATGGAGCTAGTACATAGTTTGTAAAACGGTCAAAAAATGAATGATTGATAGAAAAATTAGCTTATAAATCCAATTTGATGATATTTCAATGAAATAAAATAAAGATAAGTTTAATCAATAACCAGATTGGTGTAGCAAACGAGTAAGTGGATAAGCATAAGGTATCTCTGTAATGCAGCGAGGACATGGTAAGATTTGCCTTAGTGAATAAAGTTATAGATGTTGTAAGAGTTTCGGGATTGTAAGTGCATAAACAATAGTTAGAAAGACTAGTAGCAAGTAGAAAGGAAATAAAAGAGATAAGAGTTATGGTTATTTCAAACTTTGAGTATTCTTAATTGGTTTTATATATAACTCAAGTTTATACAGAAACTTAACCTAGACCTTGTATATGTTTTGAACGCTAAAGTTATGAGTATGTTTACTTACTGAGTCAATATGATTCACATCTTTTCAGTTGTAGTTTTGCAGGTCAGTAGTAGTAGTTCGGTGAAGACTTTGAAGACAGCGGATCGCCTCAATTGCAGTCAAGAGCATTTTGAGTCCTGGGTCAAATTGGGTCATCACGACTCCTTATTGTGTATTTACAATTGCATTTTTATTTCATTTGTATCAGTCATGTAATAGTATAGTTTATTTTGAGTTCTGGCCGAAGGCCATGTATTTGCATTTGTTCTTTGAGTTCAGGCCTGAGGCCGAGATTGTTTTGTTTTTGTTGTATGTGGATGCTGGCTACAGGGCAGGTTGCATGATGTTACGAATACATCATGTCTAAATTTCGTGAGGTTCAGAGGCTTATGGAGGTGGGTTTAGCCTGTCTCCTGCCGGTAGCATCCTGACCTAGGCGGGATGTTACCGATGCAAACACTCAAATAACCTAATTAATCATATGTCTATGTTAACCAAGTTACCTAAATTCATTAAGTTCAAGTTCCAATAATGGCTACCCCTGTCTGACAGGTATATGTCTATCCTATAAGGAAATCTATTAAGGGTTATCTATCCTTAAGGGAGATCGTGGACTATTGAATCTAAGGCTAAAACCTAAAATCCCTTCGTCAAGTTTATTTTAAGTTTACTAAATCAATCTTATTAATGGCCAGTTAACAAGAAGTATTAAGTTTAAGACTCAATAAACAAACCAAAGTATTACCCATAATATAAAGAAAATCAATTATGAAACTTGTGAATATTGTGCTTCATCACTTCCCTAAAATAAAAAATAAAATATTGGGATTTAAAGTATCCACCTTTACTAATTCTAATTTAGAAATCTCTCTTACTATAATATAGAAATTATCAGTGATACTACCAACCGACCATATAGACGGTATCCTAACTAAGCCAGATTTTCAATTAAGTCTAACCGACCATAAAGAAAGTGTTATTATTTGTCCATCAACCAACCATATAGGCGGTAATCATATGTCACATAAAGACCGGCTATATAGGTGGTGTCACATTATGTCAAATAAATAAAATCAGCCATTAAGGCGGTATAACCTTTAGTCCATATAATTAAATTATAATTTCCATATTATAATTAAGGGAGATTAATCTAAACTAAAATAATAAAAGCTTCACCTTTGTTGGGGGAAACAGTCCTTATATCCTTATTAGAACCTTAAGGAAAATATGAAATTTACAAATGAAATGGCTTAGTATTTATAGGCAAAGAAAAAGGCTTCCACCAATTTCTTCACCAAACACTCCACAAAACATTCCACCATACATGCCACAAAATACAGCACCAAACACGATACAAAACATTCTTGCATGTTTAGTGGAAGTTTGACAATTTTTATTTTTTGATAATGACTTTACTAATTGAACATAACATAATTTCGGATTGTTCATCAATTTCGGGCATGAAAACTTCAGAATTCGAAATTCCTACGATCGTCAAAGTTGTAGATCTTTGAATCTTTTTTAATATGGAACTTGAATCACCTCAATCCAATATTGGAGTAAAACATTATGGCCAAAATATCAAAATTGAGCAAATTTGAGATTTCCGAAATTATACTTTGTTAGAACGTCATTTCAAGTTTCCAACATCCAAAATTCATACGTCAACTTCAGTTTTTGCCATTCTTTGTTCCATATTTCATCCTGAATGATTCCATTGAGTCCTGATTTTACTTTATCTTCAAAATAAACAAAAACACATCAAAATATTCATAAAACTCGAGAAACTATACAAAATATTAAGTAAAATGGGCGGTAAATAGTGATATATTTTCCACTCATCACACCCTTAAACCTAACATTTTGCTAGTCATCAAGAAAAAAATAAAATAAAGACAATAAACAATTAAAATTCAACTAAGCCACTTTCGTAGGGATCACAGTTGCATTTAGGGTATGTAACAAGCCTTTAAACCCCTAGGTGTCCTTAGTGAACGAGTTGTAGTCTCATAAGGGCTTACAATGACTATACCCACAAACGTAAGACTAATGCACACAAAGGTAAAAAAATAATAAAATTAATGCACACAAAAGCAAAAAGACAAGAGAAAAGAGAATAAATAAGTTAGTAACTAAACAGGTGAAACTTCTTATCCAAGTTAATAGTTGTTTTCTTTCTTTCTAAATTACCAAATAAGTAAATTCTTCAATTATTTTTACCATTCTTCATGCACACAACTAACAAGGTATTAATCAAGTCATTGTGCCCACAATATTCATAAGTGTAGTTGAAAAGAGAGTAATATTTTTGTCCTAAAGTTATATTAGAATTCACACATTTTTTAGCCATGAAATTTATATATTTTTTTTGAATTTTTTGATTTATATATTTTTTTTATTTATATACAATATCTTTCATCCATGTAGCGAGCTTTGGGTAAGTGACTCCCAAACTAGTTGGCTTTAGAGCACTTGGTATAAGAGACCCATACAGACTTAATTACTCAGATTTCATATATATATATATATATATATATATATTATTTTTTAAAAAAAAACATCTTCAATCCATGTAGTGAGCTTTTGGCCAGTGACTCACAAACCAGTTGGCTTTATGACACTAAGTGTTAGACACCTATTCGGACTTAATTACTCAGATCTTATACGTTTTTTTTTATTCCAACATTTTTTTAGATGCTTTGGCATGATGTATTCGTAACATCATGTAACCTGGCCAGTATCCAAATACAACAAGAACACAATCATCTCAGCCTCAGGCCGGAAACACAACATCAAGGCCTCAGGCCTGAACTCGAAGAACAAAAAAAAATACTTGGCCTCCGGCCAGAACTCAAAACAACAACTACACTATTACATAATTCTTACTTAAATGATGCAAATGTAAAATACAATACAATGGGCCGTGAGGACCCACAACTTAACCCAGGACTCGACACTCTCTCGATTGCAATTGAGGCGATCTGCTGTCTTCGAAATCTTCACCCAACTACTGCTACTGACCTGCAAAGCTACAACTGAAAAGATGTGAGTCATATTGACTCAGTAAATAATCATGCAGAAATTTACAAACAGATATAACTATACGATTTTTATTCATTTAATTACCATACTACTAGCTACTGATCTTTTTGTCTGGACACACATATACATATACTAACTTCTGATTTCTACAATCCATATAACTCATCAAGTTTTACTTTACTAACTAGCAAACTAAGGTCCATTACACTTATACTGTGCTACTCTGATTCTTTTCTTAACTTTTTTGTATACTCTGAGTAGTCGAAAATTAGGCAATTATAATAACTTTCTTTTATTCCATTGAAATGTCATCAAATCTGATTTATGAGATATTCTTCTTATAAGTCTTCATTACACAATCTTCAATCATGCATACATATGTAAATACAATTCTATCATCATGTTTTATTATTCATAAAGAATCTCTCTTATGTAAACATATAACTCGTACAAACATCGTTCAAAAATAAAAATAAATATAAACATGATAATGTTATCAGGCATCAGCATCAACTACAAACATCTCATATGATTTTTAGAATGTGTGACCTATATACTTGTCCTGTGAACTATACTCTGCTTAATATGTCATACTTTATAAACTATTACTTTAAAACCTTTCCTGATGAACTTATATATGAATGTACTAATGATATCATGCATAGTATTAACTATATGCATCTCATATGAAAGTACTAGAATACAGAATTTATATGCATGATTTATAAACCTTACTACACTTAACATGTTATGCTTTAGAAGGTACTTTCTGAAAACCGTTTATGAAGAACTCTTTGCTGAAAACTTTATTTTACTTTTTTTTTCTGGAAAAACACTTTCTGAAAACTGTAACTGAAAATTGAAAATTGTGTTTGAAACTATAATCTGTATTTGAAAACTGAAAACTGTATCTCAAAACTGTAAACTGTATCTGCAGACTGAGAACTGCATTTGAAACTGTAATTTGTGTCTAAAAACTGAAAACTAATCCTTTCTCTGAGTTCTGTATCTCTGAAAACTATTTTATGAAAATCTGATATTTCAAAACTTCTTTCTGAAAACTGTGTACTGAAAGTCTGAAAACTAAAAAAAACTGCTTTACGTCCAAGACCATAACTCAACTGGACGTCTCTCTACACCTAGGACCATAACTCAACTGGGTGTACTCGATGCCCAGAACCATAACTTAACTGGGCATCTCTGAAAATCAGGATTTCGGGACCTTGTAGTCCCTAGTCCTGCTCGAGGATCTGAGAGCGTCCCCTCAGTCCTCCACATGTGCACATGTGTCTATATCCATCAATTCCAAATTATCCGTCAATTTCGAACTGTATCTCAAGTTACATACTGGGGTGAGTTTTTACCTCATGCCCTGAAAACCATAAAACCATAATCTGTTACTCAAAACTGTAGAAAGAAACATCTTCTGAAATACGATACTTTTCAAAGCAAGTTAAATCTCTCTTTAAAACATTTGAAATTGTTGAAAACATTGTTATTGTTTGCTCAACTGCTGAAAACTTAAACACATCCCACCATGCACATGCATGTATGCATTTCTCATGCTTCTCTCTACTCTAGTCATGACTTCTCTATAATGTTCTTAAAAACTATATGCTCAAATATCAACAGGATGCTTGTTCAAACCAAAACAATGCTAAATTTATCTTACATTCATACACATCTATATTTATCTATACATACACACATTCAACCATCATAACTTAGCTTACCTTTATAACTTACCGTGCTAATGGCTCACAAACCATATATTGCATAATTTATATTCATACACACACAATCGAAGTTCTTCTACTACATCAAACATCAAACGTAAACAAGTTACAATATCTTAGTTTTTAAACTGATTCGCTATTTTCTAACTATCTACTTATACTCAAGAATCTCATGTCATGGTCCTTTATACCTTCTCGTGCTATACATATACTGCTCATTTATGCTTTTATCACTTTACATACTCGTATCTTTACTCATGTTGCTAATATTCTTGTATAATACATAATTACAAACTTTCCTTCATATCATCAGTGCATATATGTTTATCTCTTTTATAACTTTAATCTCATTCCCTAGGGTGTAGATTTTTACATCCCCCAAACCCAAGTCTAATTAAATTATATTCATGATGTTATTCATATGCTCCTATCTAAGTATACATACCAGTTTATACCTACGTATGCATCTCTATATTTCCATGCACTCATGTTTATCTCTTGCTCATACATCTGCTTATAATTACTTGTTCTCATATGTATATGTATATAAAACACCTGCTTATCTCCTCTACATTCATCTTAATATAAGTATATAAATATATATAGGTTTCATACATATAACTATATACAACTTTATATATTACTTATCTCGAACACTATTAAATCTATCAAGTACTCACAGCATGAGTTACTTACCTGGCTTCGCGGACACTCCAAACCTGGACCCGATCTGTCAAAACAAGTAACAATGCAAGGTTAGTACCGCTATTTGCAGAACTTCTAACTTATCTAAAATAACTATGGACTTCCCTCGGAACACCCGAATCGACTCTGATACTACGATCTAAACATCATTACTCTAATACATGCTCACTCGCTATTCTAAACTAGCTAGATAGCTCAGATTCTCACTTTACGCGTTTGCGGTAAAACTTACTTACGGAAAAGTTTCCGCAAACGCTACGGGAGGATATCGAACCCTCCGAATTAACCCAAAAATACCTAATTACCCTCGCAATGCCATATTTACATCATAATTATGTTTACGATCATCTACACTCAATCGGGCGAGAAACACCGGTTTACCGGAATCTCGATAATTCTACCTCGGATCGATCATATCTCATTCGATTACCCCGAATTCTACCACATTTATCGTTTTAACATATTAAGACATATCCAATTCATTTCATGCTAATTCGCCTAAACTAAAGAACTATCAGAAACATTCGAATATAAAGCTACACAACTTTAAAAAGACAAATTCTAAACGAAGAGTCGTACCGAAATTTTGAGGCCATTTTCGGACTCCCGTCGACCATACGAACGTGGTGGTGCGATCAGAATTCCAATCGGAGTTACTGTTCACATGGGTCTACTGTTCATCCAAATCTTCTTCTCTCGTTTCGCGAGCCACCGGCCGCTGTTCGGTGAAACCGACTCCACCACTCGTAGTACTCGTCGAGGGCTTCGATATGGTAGGTGGCTTGGGCCGTGAAACAAACCGACGAGTCGGGATCGGAAAAACCCACGTCGCCCCTAACTTCTTCTTCCCGTCAACTGCACGATCGCCGGCCACCACAAGCTGCACCATGGCAGGACGATCAGGTGGGCACCGGTGCGCCGCCGGTCAGTCACCGGAATCCAGCCGGTGCCCTCCACTTCTCCCTTCCCTCTCGCGTCATCATCGTCCTCTGTTTTTTTGTTTTTTATTTTTATTTTTTGTTTTCTTTTCTTCTTTTGTAAATCTTAATAATAATAATAATAATAATAATTGTAATAATATAAATATCTACAACCATAAATTACTAAAATACCCCCAGTTATAAGCACATTCACGGAAATCATCAATTTCGAGGCCCTTCTGGCGTGATTTTCGAAAACAGTTCAACGTGAAAGTTGTTCATCTCGGAAAAAAGAGTTCGATGGTCCAAAATTCAGCTTGATCGGAGTTCGTTTGCTCTCTTCATGACCAAAACCGCAAACTTTACGTGTTTTACGAAAATCGCGTAACTGACTTTTGATCCTCCGCGTTTTCCGACGCAACGAAAATTCATAATATACTATTCCAACTCATATAACATCACTTAAACTCTTATTCTTCATCATCATCATGCTCCGAGACTAAAAACATCCGCCCAGGAATCTTCTAGAACGGTCCCAAAAATCTGGGATGTTACAATTACAAACTTTTAAATTACAACTCATGTCTGTATGTTACCATGTATGTTGATAATACTTGTCAACTGAGCATATGAAGATCCATTTTAGTCAGTATTATGGAGAATTCACAAATTAAATAATTTAAAAAGAAATAAATAAAAATTAACTTGTTACAAAATAGGTCGAGATACGTCTCAGGAGTGGAAATTCCTTACATAGCTATTTTACACCAATTTCACCTGATAATCAAATTAAAAACACAAAAGCAAAATTTTTTTTTAACTTTTTTTAAATTTTTTAAATTTTTTTTGACATTTTTGAAAATTTTAAAAATCAAATAAAAATAATGTATTAGTCAACTATTCCCCTCCCCCATACCTAAATGATACATTGTCATTAATGTCTTAAGAAGTAGAAGAAGAGTTTAGAAAAACATTACCTAATTAGCTGAAATTCTGCATCTAAAATTGAAATTAAAGCCTAAGATCCAGATTATCGGACGCTTCTTACCAGGATCATTATCAAACCAGTTTATCTTGGAGAGGATAGGGTTAATTTGTGGTTCAAAGGCTAAAATTTGGTCAATTAAATCATGGGCAGTTCTGGCAGTGAAGATGAGCTCTTTAATAGGTTTTGAAACAATCCTATTTATCCGGGCATCATCAAGAAACACACAAAGAAAATCATAAAATCCATCAACATTAAACAGTCTAATCGATTTCTTGTGTACGTTCAAGTTCGCCCAAGATAATACTATAAAAATTTCCTTCATCATGCCCAAGCCACCTGGCAAATAAATAAAAGAATCAATATGGTTAATCATTTTCACCAGTCGCTCAGACACACCTGGCACAATAAGTTCCTCTCCGTTTGATGGTCCTATCAGATTCACCTCTGCCAAAGGTTTTGGGATGATTCACAAAACTTGACTACCTTCTTCCTGTACAGTCCTTGAAATAATACACATTAGTCTAAGATTGCCACCGTAGTATACTAGGTGCATATTCCTTTCAACTATAACTTGACCCAATTCTTGTGTTTCCGCTAAGAATTCTGGTTTAGAACCAGCACTAGAATCGCAACACACAAATATTTACAACTCGTCTTCTTGAAGTAGCTTCCATTTTTTATGTATTTCTTTCTCAAATATGGATGCCTTCAAAAATGCAATGATGAGTTGAATTTATAGCGCCTGAAAAGAGTGAGTAATAATAGCACTAGTATCTTCCAAACGATGATTATTAACTTAAATAATAAAATAAATCGTGAAAGGTCAAAAATTCTGGATCTTGTCGACGAAAATAAAGATAATTACAATATAAAAGCAAATCAAAGCAATTATTGAGGAAACAGAATTGTGTACGTAATACGCCACTCATTTGGTATATAAATCCATTAGGATGCATCTTAAGAATCCATTTCTTACTCAGCTATCACTAATGAATTGGCTCTCATTTTTGTGATTGTCAAACACCATTCCTCTTATCTTGCGTTGCCTTAAATGCTCCGTTTGTGTTTTTCCTGAAAATATCACAAAAAATTAAAAACTCTATAATATGTATACACAAAATATGTAAACATAAATTACAACAAATTGCATGGGTTACCTCCCTGCTAGCGCTAAATTTTCATCTTTAGCTAGACGTGACTGAAATCCATTTGTCAAGAAGGTTTCAACATGGTTTTGGATGTCCGATTTGTAACATCCATGATCTGAGAGATGTTACCGGTAGAGGATAGAAGTACTAACCCATCAGCCTCTGACTAACTACCTATGATTGATATTAATATACTTATCTTGATTTGACTATACTTTGTATGGGACCGTAGCCCAACTCAAAAACACTGAAAATGAACTTAATATTGATTATTGTACTTGATAATAATTGATTTGTATAATGCATACACTCATCAGAATTTATACAAGACTCATAGTTTACCATGATCTGTACTTGACTATGACTGAACTTTTACTCAAACTCTGACTCGTACTGGTGGACTCCATACCCAGTGACTATATTAGTATCCATCTTCATAAGCTCGTCCTCCGAGAATCATGCAAAACATAAAGATTGGAGTGGGGGTTAGATCATTATTCGATCTAAGTGAGTGGATGTAAATCTGAAAACTGATGTAAAACGTTTGGTTTCAAAACTATAGTGTCAAAAGCATTTTTATTTGAAAACTCAATCTGAGAATCCCTTTATAAAACTTGTCTTTTTGAAAATAGTTTTGAATCTCTGGTTTCTGAAAACTGGTTCTAAAATCTAGTTTCTAAAAATTATTTTCTAAAAATCTGAAATCTGTAGCTAGCAGTGCAAATCCATGACTTCGGGGCGTTACATCTCGCCGTCCCCAAAGCATGCCACTACTGTCTCTAATAATGGTGGTGCTCTACGCCCAGGAAAATGACTCAATTGGGCGTGTGTCCGAGAATAACTCAACTGGGTCTTTGAAACTGGTGGTCTTGGGGCGTTACGTAACACCGTCCCCAAGCCACAAACTAGAACTAGGGGTGCGGATCTATGCTACCACCCAAGCTCTAAACTAGAGTCCAGATACACGAACCTATGTCGTCATCCTGGCTCTGAAACTAAGATTTAGGGGCGTTACGTATCGCAGTCCCCATAGTCCTCTACATGTTCACATATCTATGTCCGTCAATTCCAAGCTGTCTCAAGTTACATACTGGGGTGAGTTTTTCCCTCATGCCTCACAATACATGTACTGAAAATTATTTTTTTCTCAAATATACTAAGTAAAACACAACTAATGATAAAATGACTAACACCCTAAATCAGAAAAGTAAATCTCAGTTTATATGAACAATAAATCAATAAACAAAATCAACTTTAAGAGAGAAGTGTCCACTTACAGTGCTTGAAAACTGGCTGGCATTCTTTTGCTGAAAGAAATTTCTAATTCATGCGATAAACTAAAACTGACAACCTTGATTAGAACTAGGAAGGGGAATATATTCCGTAGTAAACTAAATTCATCCATTCAGATACTTATATCATGATGTAATGTGCAATTACGGACTGATATGAGACCCTTATGTCGGCCTTTAACATGCTGGGGTGGAACTGAAATTGTTAAAAATCAATTTGGTGGAAACTCTATCTTCTAGTCGCGACGTAAAGGTCTCGCACGTCGTGACCCACATCAATCGGAAGCTTCTCTAAATTATAGTACGCGTCGCGATGTGAGCTTCTTCTTGCGTCGCTATGCAGAACTAATTCCCAGTTTTCTACATCTCTTTCTTTATGCCTTTTTACCCAAAATCATTCTTAATACTTCCATACCACTTCCAATGCACAATTCAGCAATTCAGATCAATTTCACACATTATAACCTACCAATTTATCATCATTAACCACTCATTTATTCCCAATTCTATTATTCTTAAAACAAACTTTAAACTTTTCAAATTCAAATGCTTAACTCCATAAGCCATTTCTTTATTTGTAAACCAACCATATGTATCACCTAGCATGCCATCAACTCTACTCTATATTTATACCTGTAAAAACAAAAAATAAAAAAAAATAAAAAAAAAAAACAAATCAAGGATTAGGTTAAATGAGTTTTACCTATTTTCCTTGGATTTCTCCATTCTCTAAGTCCTCCAAGGATTGCCAAAACTCATCCATATTTCTCTTCTTCCTTTTCTTCTTCTTCCTCTTCCTCTTCTTCTCCTTTTCCTTTTTTCTTTCTCTCGGTTTCTTCTTTTCTTTCTTTCTTATTTTCTTCCAATTTTAGTATTTATGAATAGTGTGTTATATTTATAGTGGGGTTATATGATATTTGGAAACTTTAAGGAGAGTGTGGAAGCTTGAAGAAAATTTGAGATTTTTTTTACATTTGGGTCCGAAATTACTATTCATCAAGATTTTGACTTGTATTTTTGACCCACTTCTGATATGATTTTGGGAAAATATTCACTCGCAAGTTGTAGGTTTCAGTCTCAGCTTTCCGGAGATATAAAATTTATGAAAATTTGATTTCGTATGGAAAAGTTACGCCTCAATTACCACGGGCGATTCAAAGAGGAACATTGTACAGTCTCGTCCTGGGACTTTGAAGAATTTACCAACTGTTCCCAAAGTCATACCATCTGTATATTTGAGTCTCATCATAATTTATTTTATGTGGCTTCATCCCTTATGTAACAGCACCACTGTATGTAGTAGTAAAACTACCAGTCGTTACAAATTTCCCCTCTTAAATAGGATTCGTCCTTTAATCCTTTTTAAACTTGGAATCTCACCACCGACCACCGGGTACACGGTCTCTTTCTAGATCATCAATCTTAAGTGGCTTTATACTCAAAACCATATTGTTTAACTTACTAGCACTCTTATTTCTCTGTAAACTAATTCATGCTCACTTGAGTCTTTCCTTTGATTTGGTTTTTGCTTCATACCTTGTACTTCTAAATTCTTTAATCGAGAAGAGGACTCTTCATCTCGTTCCTATAACTTCTGCTGATATCTTAACACTATGGCCATTACAGCATGAGTTAACAGTTGTAAATGACACTAGATTTGTGGTTTACATTTTCTATTTCTTGACTGTTAAGACTTCTTATTTTTATTCCATAAGAAGATATATTCTAAGAATCTCTTTACTAAGAATCCAATGCTCATTTACTTATTCTTCACTACTATTGATAAAAGCTTTTCCAACTTTACTTACGAATCGTTTATCTCTGTAGGTATTTGCACTTCCTGTAACTGAGCTCTCTTACTTTGGTTTTAACCCTGGAAGGTATATTCTTACATATGTCTATACTAGGTTGCTTACTAGTTCCTCCTTACAACTTCTTGTCTCTACTTATCTGTATGGCTTAAAACTTTTTAATGTAGGATCTGACTCCTTATGTACCTTTATTCTCTATTATCGTCCACTTAATGGGTTGGTGATTCTGTGCTGCCTATATTCCATTCTTTTCTTCCTTCTCTTATTTTCACTGCTATTGTAAGTCTGGTTTTGGTGCTCCTTACTGACTTGTTTTCTAAATGTGGTGCTATCAAGGGTCATTACTCAAATATATGTACACATATCATATCTTAAAGATTCACTCCATAAACTAGTTGTAACTCCGCATTAATTATTCTATTTGATTCCATTTTATTCTACACACCTACCAAACCCGTAGTGGTTTGGTCAACTAAGTCTGGGGCCGGGCACTCAATGTGCTTTACGTGAACTAACACGTATGGAATCTTTGGTCGCATTTCGATACTATGAGACCTAATAGTTACACACTTTGTCTTTACTTAATGGGTGTTCCTATACTACCATCACTGCACCTCCATAACTTTACTTCTATTCCTTTTCCTTTGCACTCTCCTTATTTTCTACTTGTCTTATGCTATGCTAAGAACTCTCATGGTCTATATCTCTGTCTTCTTTTCTGAGAAGTATCCTCTATCTTTACATACTCACCATTCATCAGACCTTGGTTCCTTAGAATTTCAGTCGTTACTTGACTACTACTTTATTTCGGTACTACTCCATCTTACCAATAATTTCTTTCTTAACTTTTTTACTCAGAACTATCTCTTACTTTACTTCCTTCTTAAACTGCATCTGAAAGTCTTAAGCTTCTAATCTTCTTTTACTATACTTTTATTTATTTATGGAAATATCTTGAAATAACTTTGAAGATCCGTTTCTACGATTATTGTCCATCGAGGGTTAGGAGGGTGGGACCTTGTTCTATAACCTTTCTAGTTATGGTGATCTAGTTGCACATACGGCTAAATTATAAGCCTAGAACTCTCAGGCATATATGTTTGGTAACATTTCCTACACTAGGGTACTACTACAAAAACCGTCCAATTGTCTCTTCCGCTTTACTTTTGATTATCTCTAACTATCGAGCCCACTACCTCTTCTGATAATTTTTTCTAAGATTGTTCTCTCTAAAAACTTCCTCGTACTTCCTTTTTACTTTTCCTATCTCATCTTTGTTGTTTAGCATTCTAAAGTCTTTATTTTCTTTCTTTGAGTATTGCTACACTCTCTTGCTATTCCTTCTTAATAAGCTTACCCTGCTGCGTACGTTTCTTCTTCATCTTAGTTCCTTGAACTTCTTACTTCTCTATTCTTCTGAAAACTCTCTTTCAGTCTCAAATATCTAGGACATCTTGTAATAAATCTCCGATTCAGGTATTACTTTTCATCTAGTCTTTTCCTCATCATCTTAGTTCTTTGAATTCATTATACCTTTATTTCCTTTAAAACTCCCTTATCTTTGATTACTTAAGGTATTTTTTTATTAAACCTACAATTCGAGTGCTATTTTTACCCACTTCCTCATTCTCATCACCGTGGGTCTCTTTATGAGTTACTTAGTTAATCCTACGAGTCATTCTCCCTAATTTCTTTGCATTTCTAAGCTTTTACCTTATGAAGGCTTCTTAATTTAATTGATGGCCTCTATGCTAGCTCAACTTATTGTAACCTCGAATTATTCTAGTTCATGTAAAATATTGTCATCGCACGATTTGTCTTATCTTGTCAATTACTCTACTTTTCTGGTTCTTATTTTTACTGGGCTCTGAGCTAAGAGATGATGGGTATGCATTTCTACTTTACATTATTCTCTGTGGTAATTTGATTAGCGTTTACATGCTTTTGAGAGGTTTCTGTGAGGAAGGGTCGTCATTTATTCTGTAGGGACCTGGTCGACTAATCTACATCCTAAGGTTCCTTATTCATATCGATTTCTCTGGGATCTTCACTCATCTTGCTATCTCCGATCTTTATTTCTTATGTCAATATACTCTGAATCCTCGTGCCATTTTTGTTTCCTTCTTGCTGTCTCCATATCCTATTTCTTGGCTCTATGTCATGTCATTGACGCTAGTGATGGTTCACTCTTCTGGCTATTTCTTGCATCACTATTCATTGCTCTTGCCACCAATCACAATTATAGCACGTTGTGTTATGGTCTATACTAGTACCTTCTTTACTTCTAAATATCTCCAACCTCACGAGGCTTGCTCTTTTATACTTTCATGGTTTTTTACTGACTGGTGGGCTGATCTTTAGGTTCCACCGTACTGGTCTATCCTGTGGACTTTTACTAGTGCTATGAATCTTATACCCACTTATCCTGTTCTATAGGATATACTGCTCTCCTTCTAATAACCTCGAAACTTCTTTAATCTATTTCTGGGTGATAAATCTTTTAAAATCATACGTGAACTCTCATCAGTTTTCTTATAACCGTGTATGTCTATGCTGTAGGGACTAGGGTAAACATCTTACGTCTCGATGAGTTTTGATATCCTTATTCTGGTGTTCTGTGTCCTGGTAGAGTCTATCTCTCATATAGGGTAGGTATGAGGTAGGCTCTGTCAGGGCAGTTTCCTTGTCTGGTGTCATTAGAGGATTCGAAGGCTATATGGTTTAAGGTCTCGTCTCTATCAGATTGCTAGGGGATAAGATAATTAACCGTTCTTATTTTTTACTTGTAGATATTAGTCTGGGCCTGGGGATCTGGAATCTTTTTTGGCATCTAGGTCCATTGGGGCCCTTAAGACTAATCTGGATTTCCTACTTCTGTTATCTCTCTAGTTATTCTTCGTTACTCGGGGAACTCACTATCTATAAGAAGATCTCGAAATCTATTGGATTCATGTGAAAGGATTTCCTGAAGAGGAAATGAATCTTACTTCTACTTGGCAACTTTAATACTTACCGGGGGCTTTCTCAATTCTCTTGGCTATTATAGGATCCTGAATTTTCTTACTGATCTGGTTCAATGTCTCTTTTCTTTTTTATTTCTGGTTACTTAAACATCCTTAACTCTTTTCCTTAGTTTTCTTCTAACTTTTCTTTTTCTCTTTTTCCTTCTTGGATAACCTTTTTTGGAACATTACTATCTGGTTTCCTAGTTTGTATTGAAAATTAGGGAGTAATCCAGGATGATTTAGGCATGTTTCTTAACTAGAGCAAGGAAAAATGGTTTAGATAACTTGGGAATACTTACTAACCCATATAGGGATCTTGAGGGCGTACTTGAGGATGGGATATTGGAGAGGTAGTGCCTCACATACTAGTATCTTGGACATACTAAGTATACAAGACCCCAACACTGTACCCACTACAGTCACTGACTCCCTATACCTTGCTCTGATACCATCTTTGTAACATCCCCGATCTGGGAGATGTTACCGGCAGGGGATAGAAGTACTAACCCCATCTGCCTCTGACTAACTACCTATAATATATATTAATATACTTATCTTGAATTGACTATACTTTGTATGGGACCGTAGTCCAACTCGAAAACACTGAAAATGAACTTAATATTAATTATTGTACTTGATAACAATTTATTTGTACAATGCTACACTCATCAGAACTGATACAAGACTCGTAGTTGACTATGACTCGTACTTGACTATGACTGGACTTTTACTCAAACTTTGACTTATACTGGTGGACTCTATACCCAATGACTGCATCAGTATCTATCTTCCCGAGCTTATCCTTCAAGAATCCTATAAAACATGAAGACTGGAGGGGTTAGATCATTATTTGATCTAAGTGAGTGGATATAAATCTGAAAACTGATGTAAAATGTTTGGTTTAAAAAATATAGTGTCAAAAGCATTTTTATTTGAAAACTATTTTTTTGAAAACTCAGTCTGAAAATCCCTTTATAAAAATTTTCTTTCCGAAAACAGCTTTGAATCTTTGGTTTCTGGAAACTGGTTCTAAAATCTAGTTTCTGAAAACTGTTTTCTAAAAATCTGAAATCTGTAACCAGTAGTGCAAATCCATGACTTTGGGGCGTTACGTATTGTCGTCCCCAAAGCATGCCACTACTGTCTCTAATCTGGTGGTGCTCTACGCCTAGGAAAACGATTCAACTGGGCATGTCCAGGAATAACTCAATCGGGTCTCTGAAACTGGTGGTCTTGGGGCGTTGCGTATCGCCGTCCCCCAAGCCACAAACTAGAACTGGGGATGTGCATCTATGCTACCACCCAAGCTCTGAACTAGAGACCAGGTACACGAACCTATGCCGTCATCCTGGCTCTAAAACTAGGATATAGGGGCGTTACGTATCACCATCCCACTAGTCCTCTACATGTGCACATGTCTCTATCCGTTAATTCCAAGCTGTCTCAAGTTACATACTGGGGTGAGTTTTCCCCTCCTCATGCCCAGAAATAATAATACATGTACTGAAAAATATTTCTTTCTCAAATATACTGAGTAAAGCACAACTGATGATTAAATGGCTAACGCCCTAAAGTAGAAAAGTAAATCTTAGTTTATATGAACAATAAATCAATAAATAAAATCAACTTTAAGATAGAAGTGTCCACTCACAGTGCTTGGAAACTGGCAGGCATTCACTTGCTGAGGGAAATTTTTGATTCCAGTGGTAATCTAAAACTGACAACCTTGATTAGAACTAGGCTGGGGTAAATATTCCGCAGTAAACTAAATTCATCCATTCAAATACTTATATCATGTACTATACGATTACTGACTGATACGAGACCCTTAGGGCGACCTCTAACACGCTGGGGTGGAACTGGATTGGTTAAAAACCAATATGGTGGAAATTTTATCTTCACATCGCGATGTAAATATCTCACGCGTCGCGACACACATCAACCGGAAGCTTCTCTAAATTACAGCATGCGTCGTGACGTGAGCTTCTTTTTGCGTCGCGACACAGAACTGATTCCCAGTTTTCTACATCAATTTCTTTATGCGTTTTTAACTCAAAATCATTCTTAATACTTCCATACCATTTCCAATGCACAATTCAGCAATTCACATCAATTTCACACATTATAACCTACCAATTTATCATAATTAACCACTCATTTATTTCCAATTCTATTATTCTTAAAACAAAATTTAAACTTTTCAAATGCAAATGCTTAACTCCATAACCCATTTCCTTATTTGTAAATTAACCATATGTATCACCTAGCATGCCATCAACTCTACTCTACATTTAAACCTTCAAAATTAAACAAATCAAGAATTGGATTAAATGGGTTTTACCTATTTTCCTTGGATTTCTCCATTCTCTAAGTCCTCTAAGGATTGCCAAAACTCATCCTCATTTCTCTTCTTCTTCTTCCTCTCGGTTTTTTCTTTTCTTTCCTTCCTAATTTCTTCCAATTTTGGTATTTGTGAATCATGTGTTGTATTTATAGTGGGGGGTGTATGATATTTGGAAACTTTGAGAAAAGTGTGGAAGCTTGAAGATAATTTGAGATTTTTTTGCATTTGGGTCCGAAATTACTATTCATCCAGATTTTAACTTGCATTTTTGACCAGCTTCTGATCTTATTTTGGGAAAATTTTCAGCGCGGAGTTATAGGTCTCGGTTTCAAATTTCTGATGATATAAAATTCATAAAAATCGAAGTTCATATGAAAATATTACGCCTCAAATACCATAGGCTATTCAAAGAGGAATTTGTACAGTCTCGTCGTGGGATTTCGAAGAATTTACCAACTATTCCCAAAGTCATACCATGCGTATATTTGAGTCTCAGAATAATTTATTTTATGTGGCTTCCTCCTGTATTTAACAGCACCACTGTATGCAGTAGTAAAACTATTGGTCGTTATAAGATTAAAAACAATCCCATGTGCATTGCTTTTGAATGGTCTCTTCCAATGGTAAAGTGGAAAAAAGAATGTTATCCTATTTAGTGTTTGTGCCACAGTTTTAAACTTTTTCACTCTAGTGGTTCTTGAAAAGAGAGAAAGAAAATCAAGAGGTCTCGTATGGTGCTTGACTTGGAATATGAATTCCATTCTGTCAAGCTTCTGGGCGGTGTCTTTTATTTGTACTCCCCAAAATAATGATGTTTCTCCAGAATGCATGAGATCTTCAATATAGTCAGACATTTGCTCCTCTATTTGTGCCTCTTTATCCACATTTTCTTTACAGATGTATTTCAGAATTTCCTGGTTCAGCTCTTCATCTGTCATATGTAAAATACAGGCTCCATAAATGTCAACCTAAGGATGTAAAGATGTGTCTGATTTTAGGTCTTCATCCTCTGTGGTTGATATGACTGGCTCAGGTAGCTTTTCTTCAAACATTTATGCAATGCAAACTTCAAGATCTTCATTTTAAGGATACAAAATTTCATCCTCAATTTTTATTAGTACAAACAACTCTACTTCTTGATCCTCGTCAGAGTCAAAAGAATAATAAAAATCAAATTGAGACTTTACTGGTTTGAGCTTCTGAATTGATACCTCTGATTCTTGATAATGCTCAGCCTCTTCCTCTGTTAAGGTGCCATTGTGAAACTCTGGGTACTCGAAGGCTTCATCAGTTCCATCTGACATTGCTCATTGAGGTATGTAGCTCTGGTTTTCTGTTAATTGTCTTGCTTGATCTGTGATTTCTTATAAGGTTGCTACTTGGTCCTCTATTTGACTCTGAAACATTTCAGCTATTGCGTTCAACTTTTCGTCTTGTTTCTCGAACCAATCTTTCCTCTGATGGTTCAGGTTATTGATGAATATCGTAAGTGGATGATGGATAAGATGGAGAATAAGGTTAAGTGAAATATGCAGGTTCTTCATACCTTGAAGGATTCTGATAATTCTGCCACCCTGAAAGGTATATGTATTGATCGCTCGGGTGGTTACTCCCCATTGCGTTCTGAAATGATTGGGCAAATGTTGTATTGATTGGTTCAGACATCCAGTGATAATTAGGTTGGAAAACAGGCCTTAGAAAATCAGACTGCTGCTTCTTGATTTGGGGTATATCTTCTTCTAGTAAAGCTCATAATTTTTCAATCGCCCAATAATGTTCCATTATTCAACCATTTGAAAAATAAAAGAAAGAAATAAAAATTACAAATAAAATTAAACAAAATTAGATACAAGTAAATTAGATAGCTTCAAAATTAATAACTCAAGAAAAAATATCCCCTGCAATGGCGCCAAAAACTTGACCGGCATGATCACACACGTATAACGCAAGCGCACGTATCGTTCAAGTAGTATAAAAATATCGATCCCACGAAGACTTAATTCTTATTATTGTTATTAATTATTTATACTATTTATTCACAGGTATCTAATTAAGGAAGAAGAGGGTGATTCATTGATTGGTTGGTTGAATGTTAATTTACTAAATAATTAAATAAATACACAAAGAAAATACAAAGGAAAATAAATAAAAGACAAAAACATCTAGGGTTGTGATTCCACACAATATTATTTTAATGATGAATTGATTTTCTTATATATGTGTAATAAATTAGTTTTGCTAACTTGGAACACAGAAATATGTAAAATCCTCTGTCGATGGTCAGATGTAAATACCCAAATAACCTAATTAATCATATGTCTATATTAACCAAGTTACCTGAATTCATTAAGTTCAAGATCCAATAGTGGCTACCCCACACCCGACAGGTATATGTCTATCATATAAGGAAATCTATTAAGGGTTATCTATCTTTAAGGGAGATCGTGGGCTATTGAATCTAAGGTTGAAACCTAAAATCCCTTCGTCAAGTTCATTTTAAGTTTACCAAATCAATCTTATTAATGGCCAGTTAATAAGAAACATTAAGGTTAAGACTCAATAAACAAACCAAAGTATAACCCAAATATAAAGAAAATCAATTATGAGACTTGTGAATATTGTGCTTTATCACTTCTTTAGAATAAAAAATAAAATATTGAGGTTAGGGGATCCACCTTTACTAATTCTAATTTAGAAATCTCCCTTATTATAATATAGAAATTATCAGTGATACAACCAACCGACCATATATGTGGTATCCTGATTAAGTTAGATTTTCAATTAAGTCTAACCGACCAAGGCAATGTTATTATTTGTCCTTAAACTAGCCATATAAGTGGAAATCATCTGTCACATAAAGACTGGCTGTAGGCAAGGTACAGAAGTGGGCGACGCTGTCCGGGCTCGCGGCCCGGTCGGGAATACGGAGTAGCCCGCGGGGGACGAAACCGAAAAAAAATGGAGTCGCCACCCAGTGTGAACTGGGAAATGATTTAAGGCCGCACTCACCCCTCGTAAGGGAAGACCTCAAACCGTTCGGTTCGAAATGGTCCCTTACATATGCCAATTGTAATGAACGAGTTTATGCAATAATATAACCAAGTCTTGTGCATCACATGCAAGATAATTCAAATAAACAAACGAATTTGCATACCCATAAACATTAATAGAAACAATGGAAACATATTGCATTAAAGAGTACAAGATGCGGAAATGAAAATAATAAATAATCAAAGGCGGAAAAATGTCAATGAATAAATGGCAAATAAAGGAAGTTAATCAGGCTTATGCGAGTACTTCCCGAGTGGTACGTGGAGTTGTTTCCCAAGTACAGACCGCACTACCGTCCATTCGGATTCGGCTATGAAATTTACGTCTGAGTTTCCATCTGATATACCATAAGAGGCAACACCCAAGCATTGACACAATGCAATCATTAACCCAATGTTGATATACATGAAATATTATAATGCACTTAACAATAAATAACTGAAGAGACAAATATCCGAAATAATAAGGAAGATAAATACACAAAACAAATGCGGAGTAATAAATTTGTGGCCAAAGAATTTGACCATTTTCAATGTAGGACTTCCCAAACCCGGTTGGATGTATTTCACGTCCAACCAAGCATGCCGTTTCCAGGACGAAAAAATAAAATATCATAAAGGGTGCCCTCAGGTCTTACCTTTTAAGTCGCTCCTCGGGAGTGCGTTACGCCGTCTCTAGAAAGGTTAACCTTTCCACTATTTTTCTGGTTCGCTGGTTCACTGTTTCCACTCGCTGTTTTCCATATTTTCTTCGCTATTTTTGCCGTTGTTTTCAATCACCCTTTCGCCGATGCAAGGTGCTATTTTCATAGACGAATTTTGGGTGATTTATTCACTGTTTTGGGGGACGGTTTTGGGCTGGTTTACTCTCGATTTAGGGGGCTGTTTTACTCACTGTTTTGGGGTGTGGTGTTTTAAGGGGCTATTTTCAGGGTTATTTAGACTGTTTTTGCGATCTTAGGGACTTTTTTGGAGGGGCTGATTGGTTCGGTTATAGGGGGTGCTTACTCACGTCCAGAATGGTTTCTGGCTCCATGTTCACGCTGATTTTGTTCGCATGCGTTGTAGCTTTGTTCTTCTATGTCCTCGCCATCTCATCTTCGATGTCTTTGATTTTATGACTCCAGTTGGCTTCAACCAGCGGTCACGAGCATATATCACCAAATCAAACGTAGATTCACGCAAAAGAAAGTATCCCATCCACTCTGAGATAATCACATCAAATTTCTCTGGCAGTTCAATATCCTCTATCGAGCCCTCAATCACTTCAACCACATCTTGAAGATTATTAGCTTTGACAAGTGTACGAGTATACTCCGACATCTTAGTAGCTTCCACCGTATATACCTTCCTCGTACCTGCTTGAGCCGACCAAATTGCAAGAATGCCACTTCCAGTTCCTACATGCAACACGGTTTTTCCCTTGGAAATGGTGTTTGTTTTGTGCGTGATTATGGAGAGAAGGGAGAGGGAGACAAGAGAGGGAAGATTAGGTTTACATGAGTGGGTTTAGGTGGCAGTGAGGGCTGCTGTGTTCTGGGGGTTATTGACTGTGTGTGTACCGGGGGTGTGGGAGAAGTGTCTAGGTTTTCTGGTGTGATTTTCGTTTGTGTCTCTAGGTTTGTGGAGTGAATTACCGTGCGAGGGAGAGGGGCTGTTGTGTATCTTTTTTGTGTTCAATCGTTGGGTCAGAAAGCAGATAGGGTGAAGAAAGCAGTAGGGTTTTGTTAATGTGTTTAGGGTGAGAGAGAGCTGTGCGTCGAGGAAGGCGTTATGGTTTTTTTTTTTTTTTTTTGGTTTTATGAATGCTATGTGAGTGTGAACGAAAAGAGAGAGATCATTAGGGTTGTTAGAGAGAAAGGACGCGTTCGTGTCTTGTATTTGACGAGCAACGTGTATGCTCGGTGCCGAGAGAGGTGTGTGTTTTGAGTAGTCTGTGTGTGCGTTTTTTGTGATAGAAAGGAGAGGCTGCCGAGTGTGTATAGGGTTTATTTTTGAGAGAGAGAGGCACGAGGGTTCCCTGTTTCAGTTGATGGAGGGCGGGCTTAAGGGACGAGAGAGAAGGTGGCTTAGAGGTTTATGGCCTGGAAGGGTTGCCTTTGTTTTTTTGCGTGGATGGCTACATGTTGAAGGGTTTTTTTAGTTTTGTCCAGTTACCGTGAGTCGTTTGGAAGAAGATGAGGGAAGGGAGAGTGGCGAGAGGAAGCAGGAAGTGGTTTAAGGTTTCACTGTTTTCTTTTTCTTTTTTTTAAATGAAAGCGAGAGGTGCCAAGATCCCCCCGAGGTTTAGGTTTAGGTTGTGTTTTATAGTGGTGCATTAGAGTTAGGGTCATGCAAGTGGGCTTTGGATGGGTGCAGGGGTTTTGGGCCAAGATTATTGTTTAAAAATAGGAATCGACCGAGCGAACCGTGACTAACTAGCGAGTTTAAATTTGATAACGTATTAATTTTTTTAAATTTTCCCTTCCGGCATGCGTTCCTCGTGACTTCCGAGACTTATTTGGTAGAGCCTCCAAACGAGGCTCATCATTGGGCTTCATGCAAAAATGCAGTGTCTACACTGGCCATTTGGCGTTGTCACATTATGTCAAATAAATAAAATCATCTATTAAGGCGGTATAACATTTAGTCCATATTATTAAATTATGATTTCCATATTATAATTAAGGGAGATTAATCTAAACTAAAATAATAAAAGCTTCACCCTTCCCCCAGCAGAAATTTAACTACTAAACATAAAAGAAAAGAAAAGAAAAGAAACTACTACTATTACTGAAAATAAAAATACATAAATTAAGTTACAAAAATTAAACACACAAGATACAGTCCTTAGATCCTTATTAGAACCTTAAGGAAATATGAGATTTACAAATGAAATGGCTTAGTATTTATAGGCAAAGAAAAAGGCTTCCACAAATTTCTCCACCAAACACTCCACAAAACATTCCACCAAACATGCAACAAAACACTCCACCAAACACTTCACCAAATATGGTACCAAACATGGCACAACACACTGGATGTTTGATAATTTTTATTTTTTGTTGATAATAAAGTCATTAAATATAACATAATTTCGGATTGTTCATCCATTTCGGTCATGAAAACTTCAGAATTCGAAATTTCTACGAACTTCAAAGTTGTAGATCTTTCAATCATCTTTAATCTGGAACTTGAATCACATTAATCCGATGTCGAAGTAAAACATTATGGCCAAAATATAAAACTTACGTAAAGCTAAAATTTCCAAAATTCTACTTCGTTAGAATGTCATTTCAAGTCTCTAACATCCAAAATCCATATTTCAAGTCCAGCTTTTACCATTATTTGTTCCATATTTCATCCTGAATGATTCCATTGAGTCTAAATTTTATCTATCTTCAAAATAAACTAAAATACATCAAAACGTTAATAAAACTCGAGAAACTATACAAAATATTAAGTAAAAGGGGCGGTAAATAGTGATATATTTTCCACTTATCAGTCCCAGTGGTCGTGGCTTGGTAGTGTAGGGTTCAGAATCTCACCTTAAGGTTCTGAGTTCGAATCCATGGAATGTGTATCTTGTAAGAGCCTGTGACAGTCGGATAAGCCCAGAATGTGTTGTTTGGTGGCAGAGTTTCCAATTATTCAAAAACAAATATCATACTGGATAATTTTTATATTTCTATCTGAATTATAATTATAATGTAATACTTTTATATAGACAATACAAGAAAATAAAATAAGAAAAAAAATCATCTTAATATGTATGGTATTACTGATAATCGAATTTTTCCTAGAATATGGTAATATTATTTCCTTAATAGAGAGGGATTATTATGCATTAATATATTTCCTTAACCAAAGTCAACCAAACTCGTTTGTATTTCATATATTATCATGCTCTAAATATTGTTCCAAAAGCTCAAATTTTATAACGGACGAGAAAACCGACATATGAAAATCTTATCATATTATTAGTAAAAATTATAAGTGACCACTTAAATCACACACCTAAAAACATATCTTAGTTTAAAATTCTTCTAGTCGAATGACATGTTGGGGTTTATCAGGGCAGCGCAGCGCAGCGAAAGAAGCGCAATTCGGGTGAAATCACAGTTTAAAATTTTTAAACATACGAATAAATTATTCAATATCCAATGTTAATAATCAATTCATATTTCACCTAAACATATTTGTTCGCTATCAAATAATGATATAAATAATATAGAAACACCGTAAAACTTTTATAAAAATATTTTTCTGTAAAATAGCATAAAACGCGTTTCCGATCGAACCGACCGATCAATAGATATGGGGGCTGCCCAAGTTAACCCCAATAACACTTGGACAGCTAGTAAGCTGCCTGAAAAGTGACCAACTTACTGTTTGGGCAGCCGTTATCCGGTAACGCTTTTTTTCACCGTTTTCGCGTATTTCACTCTGAATTAATTTCCGGCAATTATTTTTTGGGCAATTAAAATAAACCAATTTATTCTAATTACTCAATAAATAAAAACTAATTTTTTTCTTTATCCAAAATTAGATTTTTCTCTATTTGCCGTGAGACCCCAAAACTTTATATTTTGATCATTTTAGTCCTAATTTGACAAATACAAATTTAAGTGATTCCAAATCACTACCAAAATGATTTATACATGTATTATATATGAAAATATAAATTGCAACTCAAAACCCACAATTACCCAAATTGCCGAGAGTTCCAACAACTTTCCAGATTTTACACTTTTGTCCAAATTTGTTCAAAACAATATTAGATGATATTCAATCAACACCAAATTAAACGTAATCATATATACAACACATATATGAAAAGTCCCAATTTTAGTTTAGGTTAGGAACCTTAATTTCTCAAATTAATTCAATTAACAAAATTAACCAAAATTAACCAAATTCAACACTTTAATTTAATCATTATAACACCAAACAAGTCTCACCACTTTGAAACAACTCAAGAATAATTCTAGGTCATCTATTTATAATTTTCCAAAAAAAACAAAAATCTAGGTCATCTCTAACAACTCTAGAATGGCAACAAAATCATCAAATGATCATAATTGTGCTTATACACCATTTATAAGCAAACTTTATTAAACACATATGCATAAATCTTTCCTTCATGCTTCCAACCATCATAACACAAATAAAGGAGAGTAGAAAAACTTGAGAACATGATATGTTATAGCCAAGAACAAAAGAAAAAAATTTCTTCTAATAGGAAGTTGAAAAACACTTACTCAAAATTAAGTTTTTCCTTGGTTAACTTCTTGGCTTCAAACCTGTTCTCTCAACTCTCTTTGTTTATATTTTTGGAGGCTTGAACTTGTGAAGCAAAATGAAAATAAAACCTTATAATACTACTAGGTCACGGCTGAAAATTTGTAATAGAATAAAATAGATATTCTACTTTTTTAACTAATTAAAGAAGCAAAAATCAATTTGATAGCCAAGTCAACATTTGCACATTTCCTTAATAAATATAAACTTATATATTTGATATTTTTAATTACTTTAATTATTTAACAATTTAACAATTAAATAATTATTTAAATTTAAATATCTAAATATATGTATTATATTTAATTTAAATAATTCAAAATACATATATTAATGATATATGTCAAATATTATAATTTGTCAATTAATTAATATGTATTTAATAAAATCAAGTATTAAATACAAATACACATTAATTAGGAAATGATCAAAAGGCCCTCTATGCATGTATTTTTTATTTTACCACTAAACGATTTTTAAATAATCAGTTATAGATACTACATTTTTACATAAGCCCGATGACGATCCCCGTATGGAGGCACTACCTGAAAAGTTACAGAAGTCACAAGAAATGAATACCGGAAGGAAAGAAAGCCTCCAAGAATTAGCACCACATCGGATTCGAACTCGCTAGCCCGCCTCAAATCTCGAGACATGAACTAATTCACGTCAATTCTTACTACACAAGAAACTATATTTCTCTAGAGAATTATATCCTGAAACAGATATCTATTTAGATTACCTATCGTGACTTAGTAACTAAGTCACTAACCATCTTGATTTTTCAAGAAAATTGGAACAACAACCTGATGGTTTAGACTAATCTAACAATATCCAAGCCTACTCTTAATCTAGAACCTATTCTAGAAATCTGCAATCATAAGTGAAGTTAGAAAACATATATATAAAGTATGCATGTAGTGGACTACAAGTTTAATTCTATTAACATAATAGAATAAGGAAAACATAAGCTGTAATTTTCATAAAATTACACACTGCCTTAGTCATGGATTTTTAACCCATCAGTGTCTTCAAATACTTTACGTAATACCGTAATCCCCAATGAAAAATGAGAATTCAATAATTAAATCAGATTCCATAATGGGAAGTGGACCCCATGAATATATTTCAACTCACAACTTTGACACGTTCTCACCTACATATATTTACAGGTAGACAACTCATTATCAATCACACTCATTTTGACTCATAATTTTTGTCCTGACCGTTTCTTGATGTGACAGCTTTGTCACGTTCATATGAGGCGTATCAAGGATTCACTTGTCAATGACAAACTCAAGCTACCGATGTAGTTCTGTCAACTTTGGCACGTTCAGGAAACCACTTTCACTTGATTTTGTCTCTCATCATATAAGTTATATTGGTACAAATGAACTACCATCTGCCATAATTTCACAGTGTAGACACGATACAACTACATCATCAGGAAAATATTCGCATCCGTACTGACAAGATAGACCAAGAAACAAGTATTCCTAATACTAGTTACTTTAAAACCTTATTAAGCGGGGATATTCCTAATGTCAAACAATCCAAAATTATTCAAATTAATTTCACATGCATATAATGTGATATATGAAGCAAGACAAATGTAATGGATGTAGAATCAGACTCGATCTAATACCATTTTGTTGGGGTTATATCAAAGGCGCAACATAAGGGTGCGGTTCGGGCGAAATCGTAATTTTAATATTTTTAAACTTACCGAATAAATTATTCAATATCCCATATAAATAATTCATTCATATTTCACCTAAGCATATTTATTCGATATCAAATAATGACATAAATAATTTTTAGAAACACCACTAAATTTTCACGAAAATATTTTTCCACAAAACCATTTTGTTGGGGTTATATCAAAGGCGCAGCATAAGGGCGCGATTCTGGCAAAATCATAACTTTAATATTTTTAAAACTTACCGAATAAATTATTCAATATCCCATATAAATAATTCATTCATATTTCACCTAAACATATTTATTCGATATTAAATAATGATATAAATAATTTTTAGAAACACCACGAAATTTTCACGAAAATATTTTTCCGCAAAATAGCATAAAACATGTTTTTGACCGAACCGACCAATCAATAAACATGGGGGTTGTCCAGGTCAGCCCCAATAGTACTTGGACAGTTCATGGGATGCCTGAACAGTGACTAATTCACTATTTGGACAGCCGTCACCCGGTAAGTCCGAAACTCACCCAATAACGTCATTTTCGCTATTTTCAATCCGAAATAATTTTCAAAAATTATCACAATACACAATACACATCCAATATATTTAGATAATATATTTTTCATTAAGAATTTTCTAAAATTTCTAGATCTTATTTGGGTGTCAAAATATCATTTTTCATTCATTAAATTCAATTTTCTCAATATTAATTATTATAATATTTTATGGAGTTGGTGCTTGGAGTGCTAATCCGAATTGCACATTTTAATATTTATTAATAAAATAACTATATTTTTCATTTCATACCTTATTAACGGTATTGTCATTATGTGTATTAGATTGATGTATAAATATGCTAAGGATGACATCGACCTTAGAATAGTTTTGACACTGGGTGTAAACTATTCTTAAGGTAAATATTCCTAATCATTGGTTTTGGAATACGGTCGAATTCCTCTAACCTAAAAGACTAACACATGTCTTATATTGGAATTGGAGTTCCAATGATTTAACGAGATGTACCATGAGTTTTAGAAACTCATATAGTCTTGTGGGTATTCGTTAGAGTGAATACTGGATGACTCATAGGTGATTCCTAATATTTGGAAGTAAACACCACCGTCAATAGGAATCGAGTAGCATATGTAATCCTTTGACTATAGGATAGCATTGATTTTGTGTGAGATCCTCTACACTTTGATGCCATGTATGTCAGAAACATTTCATTGTCTGGCCTCTAGATGTTCATTGGTTGTGGACCGATGCACTCAGTAATCAAGTGCAAAGCAAGATAGGATCATTCGGCCCGTATACATACCGTAAAGGATTTAGGTATCCATGTGAGTAAAGTCATGATTCTTAAATCTTTGGCCAAAATCGATCACCTAGGGTGGATCGCATCAGTTATGAAGAATCATGGACATGTCAACATGAGATGTGCGTCTCGAAAACTTGATGGTATATTCCATATTTCCTAAGCACAACTCGGATAGCCTACGATGAAGGGATTGTTAAACATATGTGATAACCTCGACTTGTATAGTTTAGAAAGGCCATTCGTGTTCTTCACGAATTTGGAGGTGGCCGAATTGCATACATATAAGCTAGGCTTATCTGAAAAACGTATCTGAACTTAGAGAGTCCTAATATGAAGTGTACTCATTAAGCACTTGGGTAGCCAATTATTTTTTTATAAAAGATAATATTCAATATTATAATTATCAACTAAGATAATCAAGTGTTATCGGATAACAGTGATTATTTACTTTGACCTAATTGGATTAATTTTATAATTACACAAGGGTTTAATTGTAAAATCATAATTATCTCTACCATTTGAGGATATTATGGTAATTATAAGTATGTAATAATATGTGGTTTTAGCTTGATTTAATTGGATTAAATCAAGGTGGCAATCATTTAACTAATCCATTTCCTAATCATTGGCTTGATTTAGTTGGATTAAATTAAAGTGGGAGACAATGTAGATTATTCACACCTAATTATACATAGTTGGAAAAATTAGATTAAGCTCACTTAAAAGTTTATTACAACTTTTATTAATTAAAAATTGGCTAAGTTTTTCTATAAATAGCAAGCTTTATGAGTGTTTTAATTACAAGTTCAAATATAAACATAAGCAAATTCTTGAGAGATTAGCCTAAGTTAGAGCAATGTTTAGAGACGCTTGTGAGGTCTCTACAACATTTCATCTAGGAGAAATCAAGATTGGATCTTGAAATGAAGCTTGGAAGCATTGGAAACAAGATTGGATCTTAAAGTCAAGCTTGCACACCTTGAAGGTTCTCCGATGATTTCAACAAAAGAGAAGTAGATTGGATCTTGCATCAAGCTTACTAGGTAATGTTTGATCTTCTCCTAAGCTATGTTTATTTGTGTATTAAATGCATGATCACATAGCTTAATATTGAATAAGGCTAATCAATTGTGTTAGGATACTTTAGAAGTATAAACACAACATGCTTATGTTTTAGGTCAAAAATATTTATGTTGGACATGGAACAACTAATTAGAGTTTGGAACTCAAGATTAAAGCTTAGAGCTATGACTACAATTCTATAATCACTTGACCATCTTTGGGTGACCTAGAATTGTTTACGAGACATTTCTCATTGGGATTCTAATTTAGTTTGTGTAATGGATTCAAATTTACGCAAGTGCGTATTTATAATAAATTTATGTTTTTGTAAAAATATTTGATATTTTAAAAAACTTGATTTTTATTCTATAACAAGTGTTAATGTTGGTTTTGAAATTAAAAATTAATGTTGGGTGCTTTTGAAGTGTTTAGGGAAAACCGAAAAGAATTAGGGTAATAGACCCTAATTGCTCAGCTCTCTGGAAAATTTCCAAAGAGCTAAAGCAAAACAAATGAAAAGAAAAAAAAGGAAGATAGACCTGGACGCTACAGTACATCACGTGTGTTGTGTCCTTGGTGCACACCGATTTTATTTTCGCTCGTTTTAGAGCTTCCGACTCCGATTCAGTCCTGATTTTTTCATATACACTCCTAATGGAACATAGTATTTCATTAAATAATTTAAAATTACACTCATACTTGATATCCATGGGTTAGATCCATTTCCGCTGTCCGGGGCATCGATCCGACCCTAGGGGTTCCACAACTGCCCCCAACAATATTAACACCAATCAAAGTCTCTACCAGTGAAGAACTCAAGAACAATTTTACGAGTTACAAGGGTGGTCATAACACTCTAGAATGACAACCAAATCATCAATTGACCAAAAGTGTGTTTGTTAACCATTAACAAGCTTACATTAATCATCTTACATGCATATATGTTTTTTTATCAAGCTTTCAAGCATCTCAACACAAAATCAAGAGATTGAGAAAAAAAAAACTTACATCATATGTTGAGCTAATGAATCATAGGAATAATTTTCAATTCAAAGAAATAAAGAAATTGCTTTTAATTTCATGTTTTCTTTGAAAAATCTCTTAGCCTTTTGCCATTTTCTCTCAACTCTCTAACTTTGTACTCTTAAAAATGCTTAACCTAATTTTGCAAAAGAGAAATGAAAACCTTTTATACTTCCCTTATGTGGTCGAAATTTGCAAGCAAAAAGGAAAAAGATATTTTTCATTTTTAATCAAATTAAAGAAGCAAAATTTCATTTTAATACATTTTCTTAAATGCAAATAAGTCAAAATTTTCAACTTAATCATTTCCCGACAAAAATATCAACTTAGATATTTTATATTTTAATTACTTTAATTATTTAATAATTAAATAATTACTTAAATATAAATATCTAAAAATATATATTATATTTACTTTAAATAATCAAAATATATATTTTAATGATATATGTCAAATATCTCATTTGACCATTAATTAATGTGTATTTAATAAAATCATATATTAAATATAAGTACACATTAATTAAGAAATGACCGAAATGCCCTTTATGCATCTATTTTTCGTTTAACCATTAAATGATTCGAATTAACTTATTTAATCCAATAAAGTATTATGAATAATCTATATTATTCATAGCGAGTTGCCCAAGTGGGACTCTCTTAGTTTAGTTTTATCCGTCACATAATCAAATTTTATGTCCATAATTTACCCACTCGTAAATTATGACGACCACAGATAATATCGCTAAATTATGCAAGTTGAGATCATTGTATACGTACAATCTATCCGTCACAGACTATCAATATTATTCCAGAGTCAACTTTCAAAATTATGATCTCTAAATATCACTCAGAACTCGCAGCTGAAGTATATCATAGCCATGAATTTACTAGATCACAAATACATACATGATACATATGTCATGTACACAGGATTGGCAGATTCTATCTAATACTCACATGATATCTTGAGCATGGGTCCACATCCAATGAGTATGTGGAGGTCTGATCTAAATAGATAGGTGACATTACTACCATATAAGTATGGAGGATGTCTCATATATCCACAGTGGTATTGAAAGTTGAAGGATCACTATGCTACTCGACTCGAGAAGATTCCTATTGACGTTGGTGTACCATCTATTAGGAAATCTTCGGTGAGCCATTCAGTGTTTATCCAATAAACACCTACACATCTATACGAGTCTCCCGAGACTCATGGCTCATTTGGATAAACCATCTGTAGGCACTGTATTTTTGCATATAAGTCCCGATGATGAGTCTCGTACGGAGGCACTACTCTTTAAGTTGCGGAAGTCACGGGAAACGGACGTCGAAAAGAAAAAGTCAGAAATTGATACCTTGGTGAATTTAATTCGTACGCTTAGCATCGGGTTTGCTCGTTAGACCTCTGTTTTAAAATTCATCCTCGGTCCAAACTCCTTCGAGCCACAGACCAAGCCCATTAAAAAGACCACATTCACGCCCATCACTCTCCAAAATTAAAAAAAAAATACATACATTAAACACATGTTGAAATCCAAATAAATCACATTCCCGAATTAAAAGAATCAAATCAAATCACCTTCCCGAATTAAAAAATCAAATCAAATCTCTTAAATCACATTCCTAATTAAATTAAATCACATGCCTAAACTAAAGCAATCCTCTTCCTAATTAAATAGATTTTTTCCTTATGACAAACAAATTAAATATTCCTCCATAATTACACAATCTCCATTTTCCTACCCGTATAAGGTAAACCCCAACCCTATCCTATAAAATGAAGCCTAAACCCAACCTTAGAAGCCCTAGCACTCACGCCTAACACACAAGCAAAAAGCCTTCCATTCCCACATAAACACAATCCCGAGAAGCATTTCATTACCGTGAACTAGTCACCATCTGAAACCCCTAGCATTCACGCAAATCCCAACCAGAAATTGTCACTCATTACCGTAAAAATCACC
The DNA here is from genome assembly GCA_019454045.1 of Zanthoxylum bungeanum. Lineage (NCBI taxonomy): Eukaryota > Viridiplantae > Streptophyta > Magnoliopsida > Sapindales > Rutaceae > Zanthoxylum > Zanthoxylum bungeanum. The sequence goes on along the minus strand of SKCR01033432.1, from coordinate 278,721 downwards.
AAAAATCACCCATTAATCACCACCGAAACCACCCCTCTTCATCACCAAAAACCAACGAAACTGCACTGCCCCAAAACACCGAAACTACCCTAAAAATCTGTCGTATTACCACTGAAACTGCACTGCTTGAAATACCAAAAAAATGCCCAAAACTGCAATGCCTGAAATACTGAAATTCTGCCCAGTAAACAGCCCATGTAACCACCGAAAATTGCTAAGAAAATCATCTCTTTTTCACCGCAAAAATAGCCCTGAAACACAGCCCAAATACCGTAAAAATAGTGAGCAAAAACAGCAGAAAAACAGAGTAAAACAGCAGCCCAAATAGCGAGGCAACGAAGGAGAAAATCAGAAAAGTTATGGAGCATCAACCCTTCCGACAACCGGGTAACGCACTTCCAAGAGACAACTTAAGAGGTTAGACCTGAGGGCACCTTTTTATATATTCCCGTTCTTTTTCTTATTATTTATCATTATTTCGTCGTATGTGTATCTTTGATTTATGTATATTGTGGCCATTGGATGAATGATTTAGTGTTATCCCTCTTGGTATATCGGATGGAAACCCAGACATAAATTCTGTAGCCGAATCCGAATGGACGGTAGTGCGGTTTTTACTTGGGATATAACTTCATGTACCGTTTAGGAAAACATTCGTGCTTGTGTTTATGTGCTTATACATATTGCTTTTGTGATCCCGTTCGAACACGTTATCAAATGCTACACGAATGTATGTATTCTACCTCAGCCCATTCAAACGCGTTATCAAACGCTACTCGAACGTGTGCATTCTGTTTACCATTCGAACGCATTTATGAACGCTACTCGAACGTGCACACACTGCACAGATTCGATCATCATATTTAATGCATGCTTGTTTCCCTTAGTTACTCATTTCCCATCATATGCCTAGTTATCTCTTTTTAATTTTTTGTTTAGATAGTTGTTATTTACTTATGTTTCTGCATGTATTAGTTTAATGCGTTCATGAGATTATATGCTTGCTATTGTTCCTACTTACTTTCATGCTTGCAAACTTAGATATAGGTTTTACTTTTATGTATGCGAACTTATACGTAGTTATTCTCGCGTATGAATGTTGCATAGACTCGGTTAGATTATCGCACAAATCATTTCATTACTAGTGGCCGAACCCAACGGTTTGAAGTCTTCCCTTGCGAGGGGTGAGTGCAGCCTTAAACCATTTTCCTAGTTCACACTGGGTGGCGACTCCATTATTCTCCGGTTTAGTCTCCCGTAGGCTACTCCGTACTCACGACTAGGCCGAGAACCTAGAACAGCGTCACTGATTTCTATGTCCTACAGTCTGGCGACTCCACTGGGGATTAGAGAATCGGCCCCGAAATAATGTCTTGTAATGTTTGTGATTTATGCTTTAGTTAACCGTGTCTACAGTGGGTTGAAGAGGTTTAATTAAAGGCATAATTAGAGCTAAGTAATTATTTGGTGTTCCTTCATTCACTGTCTTTCTATAAGGAAAAGCTGTGAAGGCACCTAGATAATCATGTACTCGAAACTTACTGTGATAGACTAATTTGGAGGACTTGTTGTTTATTCCTGTCACTAAGGCGATGAGAGCCTAAGAGGCTTGGGTATTTAAGAGAGTTCGCTCCACCCTCCCTCTAGGGAATCTATAATAGGAAATCAATTTGACAGTCAGTCACGCATCATAACTCGTGGGCACGTACCTTAGCGTATAAAAAAGGGTGCGCTCACTCGATCACTCGAACCCTTGAGTGTGGAGACCTAGTTGTGGATATCCTTTCTTCAGCAAGAGCCTTTCTCTACACTCCCATAAACCCACATGTGAACCCTAATTGTAGAACCAATAGAAACCATTCATTTATGCTCGTGTTTAGGATTATCATCATTTGGATTCAGTTAGACCTTTTGCATGAGGTATGGACTTATTGGGCCATTTAAACTGGGACGAGTTCGTGCCTTATGACAATTGGGCCAAAAGCTTCTAAAATACCGATGGGCCATTTTATGTTTAGGCCCCTTATCATTTGAAGTTGTTTAGCCATGTTATCATAAAAGTGTGAACCTGTTGGGCCTTTTTTTCAACTGGGACAAGTTTGCACCTCGTAATAGTATGATTGAATGCTTTAAAATGGTAATGGGCCGAATTATACATTCCATGCATCGCACGAATACATGCTGACTCACAGTTTTAAGAGACATCATAGATACCCATTGGGTTAGGGATAGAAGTGGACCCCGAGAAGATCAAGACGATTACCGAAATGCCTACATCGAAGATAGAGAAAGAAGTGAGAGCATTCCTTAGGAAAATTAAGTACATCAGTCGGTTCATCACCAATTTAACGTCAGTATGTGAGTCTATCTTCAAATTACTGAGGAAGGATCAGCTAGTGAAGTGGAATGAGCAATGCCAAGAAGCTTTCAACAAGATCAAGGAGTACTAAGTGAAGCCTCCTATCTTAAAACCTCCGAGACCAGACAAACCCTTGGTACTGTATTTGGTCGTAGAACCCGAAGCACTGAGGGCGATGATGGTACAAGCAGATGAAACAGGGGTAGAGCATGTAGTCTACTACCTCAGTAATAAGATGCTTCCGTACGAAGCCCGCTACCAAGAAGTAGAGAATATATGTTTGCCAGTAGTGTGGGCGTCCAGAAAAGTGCATCATTACTTCCAATCGTACAAGATACAAGTGGTAGTAAAGGAGAATCCCTTGAAGTATCTGCATTCGGTGCCTTCGCTAGTAGGGAAGTTAGGCAGATGGTTAGTGTTGCTGACAGAGTTTGATATTGAGTATCTCACCTCTAAAGTAATCAAAGGTCGAGTTGTAGCAGAGTTCTTGGCATTACAACTGATATAAGGAGATCAATACAAGTTTGAATTCCCAGGCGAGGAAATCCAAGTAATAACAGTCCAAGGATGAAAGATGTACTTCGACGGAACAGTGAACTACAAAGGAGTTGGAATAGGGATTGTGATAGTAATCCCCGAAGGAGAGACCCTGCCTATGTCTAAGAGGTTGACATTCGGTGTAACCAACAAAATGGCCGAATATAAAGCGTGTGCCTTCGAACCGACGGTATTGATAACCTTAAAAGCTATGGACGTGGAAATCTATGGAGACTCGATGATGGTAGTTTGACAGATGCAATGAGAATGAGAATTGAAAGAAGAACGGCTGAAACCTACCTATTCCACCTCAGGAGTCTGTCACAAGCCCTCCTTGATTGTAAATTCCAGCATTTTCTGTGATAAGAGAATCAAATGGCAGACGCGTTAGCTACACTACCTGTAACTTAGGAAAATCCAGAGAAGTTGGTGATGAGACCTCTAGTGTTGACAATGGCAAGCAGACCCATCTACAAGATGGAAAGGATATTAGAAGTAGAGGTCGACGATGGAGAACCTTGGTACTACGACATTCAGTGATACTTAGAACACGGGGAATTCCCAGAAGATGCAAGCAGAAATAACAAGATAGCCATTCAGAGGTTGGCTTCTCAGTATGTGAGTTTGAAGGGAGAACTATACAAGCGACAAGCGAATGGCATCCAGCGGAAGTGTTTAAGAAAAGAAGAGGCTCAGAAGGAAATGGAAGAAGTACATGCCGGAGTATGTGGACTATATTTGAACGGATTGAATTTGTCTCGTAAGATAGTGAGATAAGGCTTTTACTGGTCGACCATGAAAGCTGACTGTGCGAAGCTGGCAAAGTATTTTCATGATTGTCAAGCGCACGGTAATTTGAATCATTTACCGCACACAGAGTTGCATGGGCTGTCAGAGCCGTGGCCTTTCTCAGCATGGGTAATCGACATGATCGGAGAAATTCGACCGCACGCATCAAATAAACATCGCTTCATAGTAGTGGCAGTAGACTACTTTTCGAAATGGGTGGAAGCCGAGTCATTTAACAACGTCAGAGCAAAGCAGATGGCAAATTTTATAGCCATGAACATCATTTGTCGATATGGGATGTTGCATCATGTCGTAATGGACAACAGAGTCCAATTTTAAGGAGAAACAAAGGTAATACTACATAGGTACGAGATAGGATATCACAAGTCGTCACCATACATACCGTAGGCAAATGGGGCTGTCGAGGCCACCAATAAGACAATAAAGAGAATGTTAGCCAAGATGACGGAATACTACAAAGATTGGGCCGACAAGCTACCGTATGCCCTATGGAGGTATAGAACTTCTGTGAGAACAGCAACGGGAGCCATGCCTTACTCTTTGGTCTACAGAATGGAAGTGGTACTGCCAGTAGAAGTTGAGATACAGTCGATGCGGGTATTAACAGAAGCAGAGTTACCTGAAAAAGAATGGATCTCGTAGAGATTTGAACAGTTAGCACTGCTCGATGAGAAAATGATGAAATCTTTGCATCATATACAAATATACCAGAAGAAGTTGGCTCAAGCATTCAGCAAGAAGGTGCGTCCTACAAAGATCAGAAAGGGTGATCTGGTGCTTAAGTAGTCGAAGCCATCGACCACAGACCCGAGATGAAATTTCAGACCTAACCGGGAAGGACCATATATAGTCTAGAAAGTAATGGGAAATGGAGCAGTGAGACTATCAGATTTGGAAGGGAACGAGTTCACTGAGCCGATCAACGTAGACAGAATGAAGCAATATTTTGCTTGAGGAAAGAAGACCGAACGGTGACTGAGAGAACTGGTAGAAGACCTAACCCAACGGAGTAGGAAATTCATTCATGCATGCATGCATGCACGCACTTGCATTCTTTTTATGTTTATTTTTGTTTTGTATTTACAGGTTTCAAAAAGAATGAGAAAGCGACAAATTTAAGCCAACCAGAATCAGCAACATAACACTAGTATCAGTCGGGAATGAATCCCAGGGTTGAGGCCTATATCAGTATCAATTTATGGGAATGGATCCCAGGGTTGAGGCCCATATCAGTATCAGCTTCAAGAATGGATCCCAGGGTTGAAGCCCATATCAGTATCAGTTTCGAGAATGAATCCCAAGGGCGAAGCCGGCATCAATGTCAGTTTCGGGGATGAATCCTATGAGGCGAAGCCCGCATTAGCAGTTGAGAGGAAGGATTCTAGTGGAGTGAAAAGAGAGAGAGAGAGAGAGAGAAATCCTTGGTGGTTAGGCATATGTCCGGTGATGATATTGTTTGCTGTAGGGTGAAACCTTAGAAACGATAAGTTCGAGAGGTGCTCTCATTCGGTATTCTGAGTGGTTGATCTCGGCTACTCACGAGCACTTGATTATGGGATCTTACCAGTTGAAGCCTGAGTAGTCGGCAAGATGACTAGTTTAAGAGATGGCGGATCAGTGAATGACCGTTTGCCTAGATGTCCATCCTGGTTTGATATGGTTGGAAGTGAAGAAAAAGTCTCTGAAAAAAAAAAGAAAAAAAAGACCACTTATAACTTATAAGCGTGAAGCTACATATGGGCGAGTATTAGGACCACCATGAGAAGAAATGCTACCTTAAAGGGTAGGTGTGTCGAAAAAAGAGAAAGAAAGAAAAGAGAAAAAAGAAGTTCAAAATGAAAAAAAGAAAAGAAAAGAAAGAGACGAAAGAAAAGAACAAGAAAACTATATCATGTTGAGTATGAGGAAGTAATCACAGAGTATGATCAAGACATCTAGGTTGGTTAAACCCACTGATCCAATTCTCTGAGACATAATCATCGAGTTGGCTTACTTAAGGATTAAGCTGCGACAAAACCTTGGCACACACACACTGGGAGTCTAGTTCAGATCACTCATTCAGACGATCGAATTTGAGTGAATCAAGTACTTTGAAGGTTCTTTGGTTTCGACACGAAGCATCCTTTGAGGAGGAAAATATGTTTAGCTATCGGGATTATCTCGTAAGAGGCAGTATAGTGTGTTGGTATCATATCAGGAGATCTACATTGACTTAATGAAAGCAGTAAAGAACAGTAAGATGAATTGAGACTGGGGGCAACCAGTCTACCCTTTCTCATACAGCACGGTTCGGGAATGAACTATCATATCAGTAATGCCTTGGGGATGAGGTTCAGTATGCCGGGAATGGCATTAATAGGATGAGGTTCAGATTCCTGTTGACATTGGTGTACCATCTATTAGGAAATCTTCGGTGAGCCATTCGGTGTTTATCCAATAAACACCTACACGTCTATACGAGTTGTTGGAGTTTCTAAAACATGTCCCAAGATCATATAACCATGTAAATAAGAATGAATAAGGATGAAGAGTGGCGCAAACACACTTACATCGATCGGTTTGTGGATCCGTTGAGCAACAAAATTTCTCCCTTTGTGCAGTGAGGGTTTCGGCCAAGATCAGTGGGGAAGCTCCAAGCTTTTTTTGATCCTTCCAAGCTCAAGAATTAGTTTCCCATAACACCTTTGTATGATCCCTTGATGGTGCTAGCCTTGTATGTGATTTAATGTTCCAAACATACACAAAATCTTCAAGCTTTTGCAACAAAAACTGAAAAATGAGAGTGCTGTAAATAGTAAAGTTCACGCCACTTTGAGGAGAGAAGAAGAAGTAATGAAAATGATTTACCAAAAACCTTTTATATTTATTTCAAACAAATATAAAAAATCAAATACCAAAGTTGGTAAATGACATGGTCAAAGGTCTATCACTTTGACTTGGAGTGTAATTCACTCTTCCACCAAAACCCATCACCATAAAGTAAAACAATGACAAGTGATGTGATGGTTGATGTGACATGTGGGCCCTACTTGATTCCGAATGCGAGTGGGCTCGCAAACACTCCCGGGCTCGGGTTCGATAATTCTGAATTAGCGAACTTCCATCGCAACGTTAATTAAATCAAATTTAATTAAATAATTATGCCTAGCAAAATTACTATTCACGTCGCTAACGAATTAACTCCAAATTAATTCGTTTGCCCGAATTAAAATCTAATTTTAATTCCGCGTCGAAATCGAATTTCGTTTAATATATCAAATATATTATTTTAATGATTAATTCCAAATTAATCTTTCTCTCTCTTCAAATAGTACTTTATCCAAGATAAAGTCTCTCCGCAATTAATCCAAGATTAATTGAGTTCAAATCATACATCATCGGTGAATCTTCGGGAAGCGACCCAAGAGATCTCTAGATATGTTGGCAGTAAATCTGGTAGTCGGTATATCCGAACACGCACGTACCAAGTACTACGTTTTTACCGATTTACGAGACAAGATTGGCTTCTAACAAAGCGCCATGCCTTACCAATTCTCTAGAAATATTCTTACTGGAATATAAGATCTTTGTCAGGCGTAGTATACCGTAGTATAGTGTATAGCGATCCAGTATCAGATGTCAGGTGCAAGGCCTGGGGCTGGAATAGTGTCTGCCCTTTACGAAGCATATATCGGATATCAAGCAACTAGTCTCTTTGAATCGGATAATCATGACCTCGTCATATTATCCCGATGGTTGCAACACTATAGAGAACCAGTTCTGAATCCCAGCGTGATCATCATCTCCATATGTCTGAAGTGATACTTCCATCTTGACATCACATCCAATGCACTACGATTCTCAATAAACCCAGAAGAGACGTACTCAGAACCTGTTAAAGCCCTGGACGACCAAAACCAAAGTTTACCGATTGTCGCAAGCATTAGCGATGCGAGTCTCAGGTTAAGACCAAATACATCTACCCTGACGTGGACTCCCATAGACAAATTTACATACTATCAATGGGATTCCACGGGGTCTATCCAGAGCGAAGCTGTTTTCCGTACCATCGGTAAAACACAACCTCCTATCACACTTGCATAAGTATCCTATACTTAAATATATGAGAACTATGCCGTTATGCCCTCACAACGCGCACAAGTGCAATGCTAGCCTATACCGCATTATCGATGTCCTATCTCGATAATACTATGACTAGGGATATTTAATGATTAAATCTTTATGGATTGATACTGTCTCATATCATCTCAATCCGATACTAATCATATGGACTTCTACCATTTATATTAAAGTAAATAAATTTACAAAACGGTAAAAGGCAATTTCATTAATGCATAGTTAATTTTGTACAAAAACACAATGTCTTTTACAAACAGTGACGCTATGGGTCATAACCGTCCAACAATCTCCCACTTGGCCTATAGCCAGTCACTCAAGCATTTAATACCTGAACTATGTACATGTCGCTCAAACTTTTCCCGTGAAATAGCTTTCGTTAGCGGATCTGCCATGTTGTCATCTGATGCGACCTTCTCGACCTTCACATCGCCACGATGTATAATCTCACGAATTAGATGAAAACGTCGAAGAACGTGTTTGGATCGTTGATGAGACCGCGGTTCCTTAGCCTGCGCTATAGCCCCGTTATTGTCACAATACAATGAAACGGGCTCAGTTGCTAACAGAACTACTCCTAATCCAATTAGGAATTTTCGGATCCAAACTGCCTCCTTTGCTGCTTCTGCCGCAGCAATGTACTCCACTTCTGTTGTTGAATCGGCAACAGTATCTTGCTTGGAAGATTTCCAGCTCACTGCTCCGTTATTCAAACAATAAATGTACCCAGATTGCGATTTAAAGTCGTCTTGGTCGGTTTGGAAACTTGCATCGGTATATCCAGATACCTCAAGTTTTCCATCTCCATAGATTAAGAAGGCATCCTTAGTCCGTCTAAGATACTTAAGGATACTCTTAACCGCCATCCAGTGACCTTCACCTGGATCGGTCTGATAGCGACTACACATGCTCAAAGTATAGGAGACATCAGGTCGTGTACATATCATGGCATACATGATCGATCCGACTGCCGAGGTGAACGGTATCCAACTCATGTTGTCTCTCTCATCTTGAGTTTTAGGACACATGTCCTTAGATAGATAGACACCATGTGACATTGGCAACAGTCCTCTCTTGGACTGATTCATGCTGAATCTCTTCAACACTTTGTCAATGTACGTGCTCTGGGAAAGTCCAAGCAGCTTTCTAGATCTATCCCGATAGATCTTTATTCCCAGAATAAAGGCTGCTTCTCCCAGATCTTTCATGGAGAATTTCAATGAAAGCCAAGCTTTCACCGACGTTAACATGGGAATGTCATTGCCTATTAGCAATACATCGTTGACATAAAGGACAATAGAAGTCAGTGCTCTCCCACTAACCTTCTTGTATACACAAGGATCATCTTCGTTTTGAACGAAATCATATTCTTTTATGATTTCATCAAAATGTTGGTTCCATGACCGCGATGCTTGCTTCAGTCCATAAATGGACCGATTTGACTTACAAACCTTGTTTGCAAGTCTAGGCACGATAAAAACGTCAGGCTGTTGCATATAAACATCCTCTAACAGGTTTCCGTTAAGGAAAGAGGTTTTAACGTCCATCTGCCATATCCCGTAATCGAAATATGCAGCTAGCAAGCAAGCATTATCCGAATGGATTTAACCATGGCAACGGGGTGAGAAGGTTTCGTCATAATCGACACCATGTACTTGACGATACCCCTTTGCTACAAGCCTAGCTTTGTACGTTTGTACGTTGCCATCCATGTCGGTCTTCTTCTTGAAGACCCATTTGCATCCAATAGGCTTTACGCCTTCTAGTGCATCAACCAGTGTCCAAACTTGGTTGGTGTACATGGAATCCATTTCGGACTTCATGGCCTCTTGCCATAAAGCAGAATCGATATCTTGTATCGCTTCCTCATACGTAGCTGGTTCACTATCCTCATGAGATTAATATCTACATGAGGTGAGATCAGGAACCCATACCTCTCAGGCAGTTTCCTGACTCTCTCCGACCTACGCGGTCCTTGTGTAACTGAAGATTGTGGTACAGTCTCATCCTGTATGGACTGTTCATGTTCCGTTGAGGATTCGATGCCAAGAACAGTATCACTTCGATTTTCATCGAGTTCTACTTTCCTCCCACTTATCACTGCATTTAGGAATTCCTTCTCAAGGAAAACCGCATGTAGAGCAACAAATACTTTGTTCTCTCGTGGGTGATAGAAGTAATATCCTTTGGTTCCCTAGGATACCCTACGAAAAGGCATTTATCCGATTTGGGTTCAAGTTTGGTACCTTCCAATGTTTGACGTATGCCCAGCATCCCCAAATCTTCAGGAATGAGAAACCCGGTTCTTTCCTGTCCATATCTCATACGGAGTCTGTTGAACAGACTTTGACGGAACCTTATTCAAAATAAGAATTGCACTGTTTAATGCATATCCCCAAAAGGAAATAGGTAGCTCAGTGCGACCATCATAGACCTTACCATGTCCAACAAAGAACGGTTTCTCCGTTCGGACACACTGTTTAATTGCGGTGTGTTCCAGGAGGAGTCCACTGTGAAAGAATACCATATTCTTCAGGTAATCTAGAACTCATTGCTCAAGTATTCGCCACCACGGTCCGACCGTAATGTCTTAATACTCTTGCCTGTCTGTTTTTCAACTTCGTGTCGAAACTCTTTGAATTTCTCAAAAGTTTCCGACTTGGGTCTCATAAGATAGACATAACCATAACGCGATGCATCATCCGTAAAGGTTACGAAGTATTCATATCCACCTCTAGCCTGGCTAGACATGGGCCCACATACGTCACTATGAACGAGGGCTAACAGTTCAGTGGCGCGCTCACCTTTACCGCTAAAAGGTGATTTAGGCATTTTGCCTAATAAGCAAGATTCGCAGACGTCATATGAATTTGGATCAAATCCTTCCAAGTACCCACTCTTCGAAAGTGTGGATATGCGAGTCTTGTTTATATGTCCCAGACGACAATGCCACATAAGGTTTCATCTTTGTTACTCATTTTGAGCCTTTTGTTTGTTATATTATATGTTGGAGATAGATTTATATTCAAAATATAAAGACCATTATTTGCAACAGCTGTGCAAATTTCTACATCATTTTTATATAAATAACACCCAGTGTTTCTAAATACAAAAGCATACCCACATTGGGTTAACATAGATACAGAAATAATTTCCTAGTCAAACTAGGTACATAATAACAGTTATTAAGTTCAAGTACATGCCCCGAGGGCAGTCCAAAACAAAAGTCCCCACGGCCAAAACAGCAACAGGTGTCCCGTTTCCAACACGTAGATCAATCTCTCCTAAAGCCAGTCTCCTGCTAGTCCGCATATCCTGCACATCAGTACATATATAAGTGCCACAACCAGAATCAAAAATCCAATTTTTAAAACTAGAAGTAGTCATGTTTATTTCAATAACAAACATACCTGAGGCCGGTGCCTTGCCCGCCTTTGTCTCATTCTGGAGTGCCTTGTACTCGCGGCAGTCACGCTTCTAGTGACCCCGCTTGCCGCAGTGTAGGCAAACATCTTGTGATTTATCCTTTGGCTTCCCAGAAGCCTTCGATGTTTTGGCCTTGCCCTTGCCCTTATGCTTCTTCTTCTTCACACCTCCAGTTGCCTTGGGCCCAGCCCTCGGTTTCTGAGATGTCAAAGCGAAGTGCTCCTCGCGCTTATTTCCTTTGAGAAGATCCTTCTCTGCTTCCTTGAGAGTAGACAATAACTCTCCAAGAGTGTCGTCAGTGTTCATCAAATTATAGTTTATGATGAACTGTCTCTAGGAATCGGGGAGAGATTGCAAGACCATGTCTACAGTAATCTCTGCCTCAAAGACTATCCCCATAGTAGCTAACTCATCGATGTCAGCAATCATCTGTGCCACATGGGACTAAACAAACATGCCCTCTGACATGCGAGAGCGAAAGAGCTTCGTTACTAAATCATACATTTGCATCCTCTTGTTAGAGCGATGCAGATCTTGCAATCTCGCCATCATGGTATAAGGATCCAAGTCCCTATTTTGGCGGCGGAAATGTTGAGTCATTGAAGCGAGCATAATGGACTGAGTAGTGTCACAATCATCGCTGTGAGTCTTCCAAAGCTCCAGCTCAAGTGTCTGATCAGGGGTGGGCTTAGGCCCAAGAGGTTTATTTATGGTATACAGTAACCTCTCAGCCCCAAGGACTATCCTTAGGTTCATCTCCCAGTCTGTAAAGTTTGTGCCCTTAAAGACATTCTCTCCCATGATTATGTCGCGGACATTTCCTTTGCCAGTCATCTTGACTACGATAGTCTAACTATCTAGTCAACGATAATGGGTACAGTCTAACTGTTACATAGAAAAATAACATTATATTAGTCCAACTAATAATATAAATTTGATGAAATAATTTGAAAGCGCGTAATGCTAAGTATCTGAATAAAATTGCAGATTCAATACTAGCCTCCCATTATTTTTCGGCGAGCCTCTAACCCTCTGTCGAGTACTCGGGCTAGGATCCCGTTAAATAACGTACAACATTGACTTTGGCCAACAAGCTGTATGATATTTAACTAGGTAGATCTCGAAGATCAATTGGATCTCATCCAATTCCTAGATCCGGTAGGTGGACGTCCAAGTCCGAAACATATATACAATACATATGCCAATACATCCAATGTATTTCCTAACCTTTTCCTCTGAATCAACTAAGTCTTGGCTTTGGCACAACAAGCTTAATGATTCCAGTTAAGCGGGACCCGTTGACATGGAAAGTTTCGTGATCAATGTCGTTGGACAAGAAGTGATCTTGACTTTGGCCAACAAATCACAACTTGGACAAGACACCGATATAGTACAAAACTCCCATTATTCAAACACATCCGCAATTGACAAAGGCTTTGACTTTGGCCAACAAACCAATGCCAATTTGGATCTTGAGTAAGAATCACTCAACGGAAGGAAAAATCGCTTAATATTTATTTGAGGGTTTTTCGCGTAAATTGGCAACCAATTTATTATCTTTGTTAAGGTCTCATCATACACCCTTAAGCATGCTTCTAAAACATCATAAGGCACGGAAAGTAAATAATAGCGATATGTGGATGGATATATAAACATATTGTTCCTAGAACAAATCACTCCATTTCCGCTCCCCGGCTAGCACTATTCTACTTCTACCCAATTACATAATACAATTACAGAAACCTCATTGCAATGAGGGGAATTAGGTGAGAAGAGAATACAAAGAGATAATAAGAGACAAGGCTGGACACGCAGGTCCAATTTATAAATTCCAAATTTACAATAATTTCCAAAATTACCCTTTCCCTTCTAATATCCATCTGATATACACTATTCATTCAACACATCCACATTTATTCATTCAAGGCATGTTCTACAACCAATCTAATCCAATTAATTAGTCTTTAATTACGTGATCATCCAATGTTCAATCAACGGTTTGATTTTGAGCGAGTCCAACTCGTTTGAGAATAAGTACGTAAAGTACGAATTCATGAATTATATCGAACTACTCGTTAAATCCAATTTAAGTCGTACTCAACACTAATTCTATTATTTAATTCCAAATTAAATATTTATACTTTTAATGCGCTTTTATGACTTAGATTCCAAATCTAATAAAATCGGGTCTCAAATCCCAACTAACATCTAATGTCCGTTTAATTAAAGTCCGATGGGCTTTCAATTGATTTCATTAGGCTTGGGTTTTGGTCAATGTGAGTCAAACCCAATTACCAAGCCCAATAAGGAATCACCCTCATTTGCCATAAAATCAATATCAAGCCCATAAGGCCCAATTAAACAAAAAGCCCATTTATTACATTTGGACTTAATGGTGTGATTTAGGCCCAATTTGGATCCAATCCAATTGGCCTAAACCTACTTGGCCCAACCAAGCCCATTATGCCCAAATATAATAGTTTTAAGCCCAATTCAAAATTAAGCCCAATTAATCAAATTTTAAAATTCCAAATTTTATCATTTAATTAATTAAAGTGTAATGTTATGATTAATCATTTAAATCAATATTTCCAAAACATCAAATTAATCCATTAATCATACTTTTATTTTAAATACATGTCTAACATTATTTAATCAAAAAATCAAGTCCCCAACATGCCTCTTTTACATTCGGCCAAGGTAGTGAAATTACACCGATTTCGTTTTCAATCCAATCGAATTACAAATCGTCATTTTATGTCCGTTTAAGTCATCCAATGATCTTACAAACAACAAAATACCAAGTCCAATGCAAGGGATAAGATTCGGCCAAGCCATATTTAAGGGGAAAAATTAATCCAATTTATTTTTCATGAAATTGATAATGTATAACATCAAGTTACATACATTTAAGCATATTTAATCAAATCATTTCATCAAATCATGCTTCAATCAATTTTCCCCAAATTTTACCCTAATATTTTTCATGCTCATTTAGCTCTGATACCATTGTTGGAGTTTCTAAAACATGTCCCAAGATCATATAAGCATGTAAATAAGAATGAGTAAGGATGAAGAGTGGCGGAAACACACTTACATCGATCGGTTTGTGGATCCGTTGAGCAACAAAATTTCTCCCTTTGTGCAGTGAGGGTTTCGGCCAAGATGAGTGGGGAAGCTCCAAGCTTTGTTTGATCCTTCCAAGCTCAAGAATTAGTTTCCCATAACACCTTTGTATGATCCCTTGATGGTGCTAGCCTTGTATGTGATTTAATGTTCCAAACATACACAAAATCTTCAAGCTTTTGCAACAAAAACTGAAAAATGAGAGTGCTGTGAATAGTAAAGTTCACGCCACTTTGAGGAGAGAAGAAGAAGTAATGAAAATGATTTACCAAAAACCTTTTATATTTATTTCAAAAACAAATATAAAAAATCAAATACCAAAGTTGGTAAATGACAAGGTCAAAGGTCTATCACTTTGACTTGGAGTGTAATTCACTCTTCCACCAAAACCCATCACCATAAAGTAAAACAATGACAAGTGATGTGATGGTTGATGTGACATGTGGGCCCCACTTGATTCCGAATGCGAGTGGGCCCGCAAACACTCCCGGGCTCGGGTTCGATAATTACGAATTAGCGAACTTCCGTCGCGACGTTAATTAAATCAAATTTAATTAAATAATTATGCCTAGCAAAATTACTATTCACGTCGCTAACGAATTAACTCCAAATTAATTCGTTTGCCCGAATTAAAATCTAATTTTAATTCCGCGTCGAAATCGAATTTCGTTTAATATATCAAATATATTATTTTAATGATTAATTCCAAATTAATCTTTCTCTCTCTTCAAATAGTACTTTATCCAAGATAAAGTCTCTCCGCAATAATCCAAGATTAATTGAGTTCGAATCATACGTCATCGGTGAAGTGAATCTTCGGGAAGCGACCCAAGAGATATCTAGATATGTTGGTTAGTAAATCCGGTCGTCGGTATATCCGAACACGTACGTACCAAGTACTACGTTTTTACCGATTTACGAGACAAGGTTGGCTTCTAGCAAAACGCCATGCCTTCCCAATTCTCTAGAAATATTCTTACTGGAATATAAGATCTTTGTCAGACGTAGTATAGTGTATAGCAATCCAGTATCAGATGTCACGTGCAAGGCCTGGGGCTGGAATAGTGTCTGCCCCGTACGAAGCACATATCGGATATCAAGCAACTAGTCTCTTTGAATCGGATAATCATGACCTCGTCATATTATCCCGATGGTTGCAACACTATAGAGAACCAGTTCTGAATCCCAGCGTGATCATCATCTCCATATGTCTGAAGTGATACTTCCATCTTGACATCACATCAAATGCACTACGATTCTCAATAAACCCAGAAGAGGCGTACTCAGAACCTGTTAAAGCCCTGGATGACCAAAACCAAAGTTTACCGATTGTCGCAAACATTAGCGATGCGAGTCTCAGGTTAAGACCAAATACATCTACCCTGACGTGGACTCCCATAGACACATATACATACTACCAATGGGATTCCACGAGGTCTATCCAGAGCAAAATTATTTTCCGTACCATCTGTAAAACACAACCTCCTATCGCACTTGCATAAGTATCCTATACTTAAATATATGAGAACTATGTCGTTATGCCCTCACAACGCGCACAAGTGCAATGCTAGCCTATACGCATTATCGATGTCCTATCTCGATAATACTACGACTAGGGATATTTAATGATTAAATCTTT
Organism: Zanthoxylum bungeanum; assembly: GCA_019454045.1. Classification (NCBI taxonomy): domain Eukaryota; kingdom Viridiplantae; phylum Streptophyta; class Magnoliopsida; order Sapindales; family Rutaceae; genus Zanthoxylum; species Zanthoxylum bungeanum. The sequence continues at coordinate 262,708 of SKCR01033432.1, read as the reverse complement.
ATGGATCGATACTGTCTCATATCATCTCATCCGATACTAATCATATGGACTTCTACCATTTATTAAAGTAAATAAATTTACAAAACGGTAAAAGGCAATTCATTAATGCATAGTTAATTTTGTACAAAAACACAATATCTTTTACAAACAGTGACGCTATGGGTCATAACTGTCCAACACGAGTCTCCCGAGACTCATGGCTTATTTAGATAAACCATATGTAGGCACTGTATTTTTGCATATAAGTCCTGATGATGAGTCTCATACGGAGGCACTACTCTTTAAATTGTGGAAGTCGTAGGAAACAAATGTCGGAAGGAAAAAGTCAGAAATTGATACCTTGTTGAATTTCATTCGTTTGCTTAGCTTCGGGTTTGCTCATTAGACCTCTGTTTAAAAATTCATCCTCGGCCCAAACACCCGTAAGCCACACACTAAGCCCACACACCACCAAGCCCATCAAAAGACCACATTCATGCCCATCCCTCTCCAAAATAAAAAATCCACATATTAGACACATGTTGAAATCCAAATAAATCACCTTCCCGAATTAAAAAATCAAATCAAATCTCATAAATCACATTCCTAATTAAATTAAATCACATGACTAAACTAAAGCAATCTCCTTCCTAATTAAATAGATTTTTTCCTTATGACACACAAATTAAATATTCCCCTAAAATTACACAATCTCCGTTTTCCTACCCGTATAAGGAAAACCCCAACCCTCTCCTATAAAAAGAAGCCTAAACCCAACCGTATAAGCTATAGCACTCACACCCTATCCTTTCCAAGATTAACTGGTCTAATAATGATTATGGTAAGAAACGTCGGATAAATCTGGATCTTAACCTTTAAATTTTCCTTCTAGATGTAGAATTTCAGCTAACGAGGTACTATCTTCTAAACTCATCTTCTGCTCTTTAAGACATGGGGACAATGTCTCATTTAGGTTTGGGGGAGGGGAATAGTTGACTAGTATCTTATTTTATTATGTTGTTTTTAATTGATTTTTAGTCAAAAATTTTCAAAAAAAAAAATTATTATATATATATATATATATATATATATATATATATATATATATATATAATATATATATATATATATATTATATATATATATATATATATATATTGTGTTTTTTTTGCTTTTAACTTGATTAATCAGGTGAAATTGGTGTGAGATAGCTGTGTAAGGAATTTCCACTCCTGTGCGTATCTAAACCTATTTCGTAACAAGTTAATTTTTATTTATTTCCTTTTGAATTATTTAATTTGTGAATTCTCCATAAAATTGATTAAAATGGATCTTCATATGCTCAATTGACATGTATTATCAACATGCATGGCAACATACAACCATGAGTTGTATTTGAAAAGTTTGTAATATTCACTGCTCTAGTATAATTGGAGGAAGCATCTAAAAAAAGAAATGGAATAAAAACCAAAAAAAATAATCTATATTAATAAACATATGATATCCGAGTAATTAAGTCCATAGGGGTGTTTTAACACCTAATACCCTAAAGCCAATTGGTTTAGGAGTCACTGGTCCAAAAATCGCTATATAGATCAAAGATGTTATAAAAATAAAAAGAGGCAACTGAAATTCGAGTAATTAAGTCCGTAGGGGGTTGTCTTAACATCTTGTGCCCTAAAGCCAACTGGTTTGGTAGTCACTGGCCCAAAGCTTGTTACATGGATTGAAGATATTGCTTTATTTATTTTTACGAAAAAATCAAAAAAAAATATTCCATGGCTAAAAAATGTGTGAATTAATATATAACTTTAGGACAAAAATATTACTCTTATTTCAACTACATTTTTGAATAATGTGGGCACAATGACTTGATTAATACTTTGTTGGTTGTGTATATGAAGAATGGTAAAAATAATCGGAGAATTTACTTATTGGTAATTTTGAAAGAAAGAAAACAACTATTGACTTGATAAGAAGTTTCACTTGTTAAGTCACGAACATGTTAATTCTCTTTTCTCTTGTCTCTTTGCTTTTTTATACATTAGTTTTATATTGACGTTTGTGCGTATCGTCACTGTAAGCCCTCATGAGACTACAACTCGTCCATTAGGGATACCTAGGGGTTTAAAGGATTGTTGCATACGTTAAATGTAACCGTGGTCCCTACGAAAATGGCTTAGGTTAATTTTATTTTAAAGAGGTTTATGTTATTTTATTTTGTTGTTTTACTCGAGGACTAGCAAAACGTTAGGCTTGGGGGTGTGATGAGTGGTAAATAAATCACTATTTCTCACTCATTTGACTTAATATTTTGTATAGTTTTTTGAGATTTGTAAATATTTTGATGTGTTTTGTGTTATTTTATAGATAAATAAAATAACAGGACTCTTTGGAGGTAATTCGGGGCCAAACAGTGAAAAACAGACAAAAAGGATAAAAATATAAATTTCCAGCTAAAATGCAGCATTTGGTAAAATGAGCCGTGCTAAAATACGCTGCCTGCCATCATGCGCTGCTAATATGCACCAAACATGTGTCATAATAAGAGAAGTTTGCTAACATGCGCACTTGCTAGCGTGCACCTACCACATGTCAACATCACAGGAAATATATTAATGTGCACCAGACATGTGACACCATCATATGATGCTGACACTCATCATTGAAACACGTCATTACTTACGTCATGCTGATGTCAACGTCCCGACGCATACGCCAAGCCAATAATTCAACTAATAATTCTGCCAACGCCACATGTCATCATCTCCGTGAAGCCCGTACCACGTGTCCAACATCAATAGCGCGTCGTGACGTGCAAAGTTTTGTGCATCACGAAGCGAAGGCATAAAATTTCTCTATTAATTGAGGCTGAATTTCATTTGTAAACTCATACTTTCATCTAAGAAATTCCTTAAGAAAACTAAGAAGATTATATCTTATTTGTTTATTTACAGCTTTCTGTATTTAATTTTATTTACTTTATGAAATTTTACTTTTTTTTCCTTACTTTTAAGTTTTTTATTTTACTTTCAGCATGAAGAGGTAACTCTCCTTCTGCTGGGGTTAAAGGTTAAGCTTTTATTACTAATATTTAGTTTAATCTCCCTTAATTATAATATGTAAACTAATTAAAACCTGACTTAATGAGGATACCGCCTTTATGGTCGGTTGGATTGAATAAAATTAGTTTTAACTTGCTAAACTAGATACTACATGTATGGTCGGCTGGAATTAATCATAAACTTGACATAATCAGGATACCGCCTATATGGTCGGTTGGTAATTATCATGAAAAGTTAATATATTATAATAAGGGAGATATCTAAAATTATAGAAATAAAAGTTGATCCTCTAACCCCCAACATTTTCTTTCTTGTTTTATTTACATTTCTAATTTCTAGCTTTTACTTTATGTCATTTATTTTATTTAAGCTTTTACTAATCCAAGATATGTGTTGTAACTAAACCTGTTATCTGGAATTATGATGAATTCCAATATCACTGGTTTATAAGTGGTTATTTTATAGTTTGGGTAATATAAATGTTTATTTACTGAGTTTTAAGCTTAATGCTTCTTGTTAACTGGCCATTAATAAGACTAATTTGGTAAACTTAAAATGAACTTGGAAAATTGATTTTAGGTTTAAGCCCTAGACTCAGTAACCCATGATCTTCCTTAAAGATAGATAACCCTTTTAATATATTTCCTTACATGATAAGAATAGACCTATTGGGCGGGGGTAGCCATAATTGGAGCTTAATCTTAATGAATTCATGTAACTTGGTTGACATAGGAATATGATTAATTGGGTTACACTCGGTATTTTTATTTGACCATCTGAAGATCCTTTTGCATATTTTCGTGTTCCAGGTTAGTAAACCAATATATTACACACACATGAGATAACCACTTCATCTTTAAAAATATATTGGAAGGATTCACAACACTAGAGAGTTTCTTAATATTGAATTTTCCCTTAATTTACTTTTGTACTGTTTTATTTATTCATCTTTAGTTTAAAGTCACCATCCAATCAAACAACCAATCTATTAGATACTTGTAAATATTTTGTTTCATAAATTAATAGCTTTGGTTTTAAGTCCTCGTAGGATCGATATATTTTGTACTACTTGAACGATACGTGTGCTTACGTTATACGTGTGTGATCACGTCAGTCAGTAGGTAACTTCGTTTCTGCAGGGATGAAAGGTGAAACTTTATTATAATAGTTTAGATTAATCTCTCTTATTTTATAATATATAAATTATCTTAAACCTGACTTAATTGGATACCACCTTTATGATCGGTTTAACTTAATTAAATTAATTTTAACCGAACTTAATTAGATACCGCCTTTATGGTCGGTTGGAATTAATTAAAATCTAACTTAATCAGGATAGCTCATATATGGTCGGTTGGTAATATAATGCAAATTTATATATATTATAATAAGAGAGATTTCTAAATTTGAAATAATAAAAGTGGATCATCAAACCATAGTATTTTATTTCATTATTGTAATTTTAACTTTTTAGTATTCAATTAATTGCATGTTATTTTAATTATTTATGCCTTTAGTAATCCTAGATATATGTCGTAACTTAATACAATATATAGGGTTGTGATGAATTCCAATATCAAAAGTTTTATAAGTTGATTTTTCTTGTGTCTTATGTAATGTTTTGGTTTATTTATTGAGTCTTAAACATAATGCTTCTTGTTAATTAGCCACTAATAAGACTGATTTGGTAAACTTAAAATGAACTTGATGAAGGGATTTTAGGTTTCAGCCTTAGACTTAATAGCTAATGATCTCACATTCACCTTACCAATTTCTTTCCAGGATAGAGATATACCTGTCAGACATGGGTAGCGATAATTGAAACTTAATCTTAATGAATTCAGAGTTTCTTAATTAACATAGACATATAGTTAATTGGGTAACTTTGGGTATTTGCATTGACCATCCACATAAGCTTTTACATATTTTCGTAATCCAAGTTAATAACCGACATATTACACAAATATAAGATAATCACTTCATCTTTAGAAGAATATTAGAAGGATTCACAACCATAGATAGTTTCATAATATTGATTACCTTTAGAATTTACTTGTTCATTATTTTAATTACTTGTCGTAGTTTAAATCACCATCCAAACAACAATTGTTTTTTGAATACTTGTAGAAATTTAAATTCAATAAATTAATAGTAAATATATTAAGTCCTCATGGGATTGATAAATTTTATACTACTTGAGTGATACGTGCGCTTGCGTTACCTGTGTGATTTAACCGATCAATGGCCCTTCTCTACCATGCATAGAGTTGCATGCTCTCTGGAATCGGCCTGCTACATACCGGTCTCTCATATTGGTCAGCTTGAGTTATATCGCTATTGGAACCAGGACAGTTCATACCAGTCCTTATACCGGTAAGCTAACCGGCCTCCATATCGATCAGTAATCCGGTATTACACTTTAATCTTCAATGGTAATATAGCTATTATGCTTTTGAGACCAGCGTACCAACCCATGAGACTGACATACGAGTCTCAGACAGAGAGCAGATGCATTGTTTCATTTTCTCTATAAATTGAGCCCAAATTTCATTTTTTCCAACTTATTCAACCTCCATATAAATTTTCTTTAATGTAAAAACAAAGAGTTTTACCAAACTTCACAATCATATACTCTCATCATCAATCTCACACACTACACCTTCATATCATTTGTACTGAGCTTAGATTACTTGGGTTAGTAACTCTTTTGTGAATGCCCAAGTTGTACTTTAATCTTCATTTGTCAAACACTTATTGTAATGAAATCCTTATGTGAGTAAGCATACTCAAAATGGTGATTATTGCAAAGGTTTATGAGTTAGTCTATAAACGAAACTCATTGTAAAGTTATAAAAGTGCACCCAGGGATAAAACTCTTGTACAAAGGTTTAGAGTGAACCTAGGGGAAAAAAATCTTAGTTGCAAGTGAGCCATGGAAAACGCAATGTAAGTTAGGGATTCAACTTACTAAGAGATTCCAGCAAAGTTTAGAGGAGTGGACTTAGGGATTCTTGGCCGAATTAATATAACTCACTGATGTCAATTTCATTATCCATTAACTTTTAATTATTGGAAGTTAATTTTTATATTTTCTTATTAATTAGTCACTTGCATTCTTGGGATATTGTAATTGGGGAAATTGATTTTTAAGCTTAATCAGTAAAGGCACTAATAAAGTAGCTTGAAATTGAAAAGATTTTTAATTCCGTAATATTTAGCTAATAACCAATTCACCCCCCCTCTTGGGTATATAGAGATTGTTGTTTGAGTGTGCTTTAGGAAATTTTAATTGGCGTTATAGCGAGATATTCTCAACAAAGATCTAACCATCCGAGAATCAATCATAACCTCTAAAAGCCACCCAACAAGTCTTGTCGAGGGATTTTCAACAACTAGACCTTCCTTTTATACCAGAATTGATTATGGCTATTGGAAGATGAGCGTATTGAACTACCTTCTTCTCGTTGATGTGCAATCCTTCAAAGAAATTATAAAAGGTACTAGATTACCAATGAATAAGGATAGCAATGGTGTGGAGTTTCCTAAGCCGCATTTTGATTGGACCAATAAGGATTTCTTGCTAAGGCTCTCAACCATCTACTTTGCACAATCAATTGAATCCAAATTAATAAGTTTCTGGAGTTTAGAAATGTATATGAATTATAGAAGCCTTTGGAGACTGTCAAGAAAGATTAATTCATATGTTATGAGTGTGAAAATTCAGGTAATGTTGTTGCAGATTGCCCATTGAGGAAATTTAAAGGAAAATTCAAGAAAATGCAATGAAAGCAACTTGAAGCGATAGCGACTCTAGCTCATCCGAGGAAGATAATGATGAGGGAACAAGAAGTCTTGCTTTAATAGCTATTGACGACATTCTAGAGGAAAACAATAAGAACAGGTGCATGATTCTCTTAAATATGATGAATTGTTTGATACTTTCAATGAATTAGTTCATGATTCATATGATTTGCTTAGAGAGAAGCATAAATTGATCAAAAATGAGCATTCATTACTATTACATGATCATACATCAATTGTTGAGAAAAATAAAATGCATGAAAAGAAAATCATATTCATGAAAGATTCAAGAGCATATCTAGAATACCAACTAGCTCTAGTAATGTGATTGTAAATCTATAATTGAAAAAAAATTATATTGAATAAAAGGATCGTGGATTTACAAAATATTATTACTAAGTTCATTTTGGAAAGAAAAATTTTAATATATTGATTGGATCCCAAATATTTGCTTTAATAGAGAAATATTATGATATAGGTATTATATGAAAAGGAAATTTTTGAAAAATTATTTTGTTAACACTTCTCATACACATGTCTCTCTTGATGAAAATATCACATGTTATATGTAATAGAAAATGACACAAAGTATTTGATTGCATGTACAAAAATGCAAAAGTGAATACGTGGGTTCCCCAAGGAACCAAGACTAAACCATATGGACTCGAGAATATTTGGGTACCAAAATGTGCTTATATAATGTAGGGGAAGCTTTGTGAATAATTATTAATGAGAAATGGGTGATGATGCCAAAGACTCAACACAATTGAGGAAAGAGCTCAACAAGAAGAATATCAAATGCGTACCTCAAAACTTGATAAATTTCAAGTTTGGTTGATTTATCACTTGGTGACAACGGTAAAATGTATAATTCATATCTACGGAGACATTGGTACTGCTTCCTTCATCCTATATTAGTATACTAATTTCCATTAGTAAATTGGACTTGATTGTGAAGCGTACTTTTGATTAGGTAATTTGAATTTCCTTTGATATAATCTTAGGCTTAATCGTATCATAAATATTATTTAGTATCAATTGGTATCACATAGGACTTACTACCTTATATGATATATGTGATCTTTTTGAATTATTAATGTTGAATATGCATTGCCATTTATTTATTAGTTCAAAATGAAATGCATGGATATTGGCTTAATTTGAATGATTTTGATGATCTATGCATGAATATTAGATTGTAAGTAAAAATAAGATAATTGTATAGAAAATGATAAATTTGCATGTTGATGAACTTTAATATATTTTTGTGCACATATTGATTGTTATCTTATAAAGCTTAATTTTTGCTTCTTTATCCTTTTTGATAATGTCAAAAGGGGAGAAATCATAGAATGAGATGAACTTGTGTATACCCCTACCCTTTCATTAAGCGGGAGAAAAATTATATTATTGTGTTTGTGTAAGATTTATAGAGCTATATTGAACACTATCACATGTTGAGGGGAAGCTAATATTAAGGAGGAGCCATAATCGTCAATAAATTTGGAACTCTCTAAGTTCGGAAGTTTTAAAGATTGTCATCATCATAAATATGGAGATTGTTAGCAACATATTCTCAAGATGAATATTGATAATGCAATATTAGAAGACTTCGATATGCATTAGTGAACAATACAAAAAGATGTCAAAGCATATTAGTCGAAAAAAATGAAATGGATTTAAAGACTTAAGTGCTTATTGAAGACTATCTTTGTGGTCTTTGCTTAGGACCTTTTTTTTTTTTTTTTTTTTTGTCAATGAGTTGATAATTTAAGTCTCTAAGCTCATTGGACATATGCACATTCATTTAGATACAATAGGATCATGTGCAAAAATTTTCAATCTTCGAATCTAGTGTTTTTTACACTGAGACTAGCATACCGGTACCTCACACCAACATACTGGTGGCTCTGCTCTACCTTAGGTAGATTTGCATGTTCTCTGGAAGCGAAATTCTCAATACTGGTCTCTTATACCGGTCCGCTAGATTTTGCATAGCTACTAGAGCTAGAACAATTCATACCAATCCTCATATCGGTGAACTAACTGGCATAATTTCCTCCATACCAATCAATAATATGGTATTGTGCTTTAAACTTCAACATTTTGATAGCCGTTATGTTTTGGTAGATCGACATATGGTTCTCAAAATGAGAGCATGCATAGTGTTTCATTTTTGGAAATTTTAATTGGTGTCATAACAAGGTATTCTTAACAAATACCTAACCATCAGAGAATTGATCATGGCCTTTACAAGCCACTCAATAAATCTTTCCAAGGGATTTTCAACAACTGGACTTTCCTTATACACCAGATTTGAATATAACTATTGGAAGATGATGATGTTGAACTACCTTCTTGTCGTTGATGTGCAATCCTTCAATTTAATCACAAAATGTACTAGAATACCAATGAATATTGATAACAGTGATATGGAGTTTTTGAAGCCATATTTTGAATGGACCAATGAGGATTTCATGCTAAGGTTCTGAACCATATACTTTTCACAATCGATAGGAGTCAAATCAACAAGCTTCTAGAGTTTGGAAATGCATATAAATTATGGAAGCCTTTGGAGATTATTAATGAACGCACTAGCCAAGTAATGGAATCAAAGATCAACCAATTTATGTGTGAGTTGGATGATTTCAAGATGGAAGCCGGAGAAAAGGTTGATATGATGATTTCAAGATTATCCATAATTATAAATCAATTAAGTACTTTTGGAAAAAGAATTAGTACAATTGATCAAGTGAATAAAATCCTTAGGTCTCTTCCTAAGGAATATAAGATTTGCATTTCCTCCATCAAAGAGTAAAATGATATAAATACCTTGAAATTGAATTATTTGGTCGGAAAATTGATAGAATATGAGATGAAGATTGAAAAAGATTTAAGGAAAGAAGAAGAAAAGAATAAAAAATGAATAGTAGTTAAGTCATTTATGGGGAAAAAGGGATGATACTAGCTCAAATAAGGAAGAAACGGATAGTGAATAAGAGTTGCCACATTTGACAAAGAAATTCAAGAAATTCCTCAAATCCGAAAGTCTAAAGAAAAATCTCGGATTGATGAGAAAAAGGAAAGAAAATTGGCCACATAAGCACAAGAAAAATAAAGTCATATGCTATGAGTGTTAAAAGCCAGGTCATATTATTACAGATTGCCTATTGATAAGATTTAAAGGAAAATGTAAGAAGAAGACAATGAAGGCAACTTGGAGCGATAACGATTCTAGCTCATCCGAGGAGGAAAATGATGAGGGAACAAGAAATCTAGCTTTCATGGCTATTGATGATCTCATAGAGGAAAGCGAGGAGGAATAGGTACATGAGATAAAACTTGTGTATACCCCCACCCTTGTATTAAGCGGGTTAAAATTTGTATTATTTTGTTTGTCTAAGATTTGTAGAGCTATATTGAAGACTTTCCCATATTGCAAAGAAGATAATTTTCAAAATGAGCCATAATCATCAACAAATTTGGAACTCTCAAAGCTTCGAAGTTTTAAAGGTTGCCATCATTATAAATAGGGATATTATTAGCGACATATTCTCAAGATAGATTTTAATAATGCAATACTAGAAGACTTCGACATGCATTACTGGAAATTACAAAAAAGATATCGAAGCATATTGGTCGTAAAGAGAAAAATAGATTAAAAGACTCAAATGTCTATTAAAGACTATCTTTTTGGTCATAGTTTAGGACTCTCTTTGTAAATGAATTGATAATTTAAGTCTCTAAGCTCATATGACATATGAATATTCATTTAGATGCATTAGAATCATGTACAAAATGTTTTCAATCTTCGAATTAAATATTTTTTGTGCTGAGACCGGCATACCGATCCCCCACACCTGCATACCGACGGCCCTAATCTACCTTGGGCAGATTTGCATGGTCTTTATAATCGATCTTCTCCATACTGGTCTTCCATACAAGTCCGCTAGAGTGTTCATAGCTACTGGAGTCGAGACGGTTTATACATATCCTCATACTAGTGAGCTAACTAGCATACCGGTCTCTATACCGATTAGTAATTCGGTATTGCGCTTTAATCTTCAATGATAATATAGTTGTTATGAATTGGCAGATTGGCCCCCCGACGTCGTGGTTCGTAGCCACGTGCTCTAATCCTCAGAGCTACAGGCCCCGCCCCGTCTCCACTGGATCTGTTCCCGAAAGTACCCTAAAAAAAGGAACATTTCCTCTTCTTAGCCATTTCCATTTCGGGTTAAGAAGATGTGAAAGCACCTTTCTCTCTATAAGAACACGGTGCGTTACGAGGTGTGAAGTGGGAGAGAAGGGATTTCATAATTGGGGTTTTGAATACTGGTCTCAGACAGAAATCATGGGCACCTTCTCTATAAATTGAGCCCCAATTTATTTTTGGCAACTTATTCAACCTTCATATAATTTTCCCTAAGTTAAAAATAGAGATTTTTCTATATCTTAATAATCATATCGTCTCATCATCAACTCAAACACTACACATTCCTATCATTTATTGTGAGCTAAGATTACTTGGGTTAGCAACTCACAATCTTATCTTCTTATCTTTTGTGAGTGCTCAAGTTTTACTTTAATCTTCATTATTCAAACATTTGTGGTAGTGAAATCCCTTTGAGTGGACATACTCAAAAAATTGATTATTGTAAAGTTTTGTTAGTGAGCTTATAGACAAAACTCATTGTAAAGGTTTAAGAGTGTACATAGGGATAAAAATATTGTGAAAAGGTTTGGAGTGAACTTAAATAATAAAATTCTTGGTTGCGAGTAAGCCACGAAAACCTCTGTGTAAGTTGTTGATTCAACTAAGTGCAAATCTTCAAGCGCGGCTTGGAGGAGTGGACATAAACATTATTAGCAGAACCACTACAAATCATCGGTGTTAATTTCTCTATCCCTTAACTTTAAATTATTACAAGTTTATTTTTTATTTTATTTTTTTATTTGCTTATTAATTAGTAACTTTCATTTTGGGGATATATTGTAATTGGAGAAATTGATTTCTAAGCTTAATCAGTAAAGTTGCTAACAAAATAGCTTAAAATTGAATGGATTTTTAATTCCATAATATTTGGTTAATACCCAATTCACCCCCTCTTGGTTATATAGAGATTATTGTTTGAGTGTGCTTGAAGGAAATTTCATGGTTTATATGAGTGAGATCGATGTACAATTCCTGATCAATAACTTCGTACTTTAAGGATATGATTGGATGTATAACTGGTGACATTTTACACAAAAACGAAGTCCAATCCTTTTTCCGAGAAGTAGAGGAGTATATGCCTAAAGGATTGATTATAACTTTAACGATTAAATTGCTCAAGTCTTTTTATCATGAGTACAAAGATAAAATTTACAATAGTTATGAATAAATTGTTCATTAGATAATTAATGATACTTAAGGCATAAGGAATAATTAGGCTTCTAAAAATAAGATATTCATAAAGGGTCAACCTATATGAAATGATTATGTTGATGGACACCGAAATTGCTTGGTTTAAAATAATATATTCGGTAGTGATAGTGCAACTGTATATTTTTAGTGGAATAACTTAAAGTTAATAATTCAGAATACTTGAATAAGAGTTTTAATAATTTTTCTGGGATTATTGAAGTTCGCAGCTTTGAGTTCATTTGGTTCTCGTGCTAACTTATTACAATAGAGGAATCCATATAATAATTCGATAGTTCAATTATTAAATCACTATATTAATTAATGATTATAAATTTAATTATTTTGAATTAAATAATTCTTAATTAATAAAATATTTAATATATAGTTTTCATATTAATGATTATTAGATAATTTAATAATCATTAATATGAAAATTTTTATTAAATATTTTATTAATTAAGAATTATTTAATTCAAAATGATTAAATTGATATTAAGATACCAATTAAATATCTTTGAAATTTATTTTAAAAGATATAATAAGATATTTGATAACTTGTTAAAAATTAAACAAACTTTGGATTTAGAAAATGTCTCTTTTCGGGGAATTTCATAAAGACTAGTGAGGTTAATTTTGGTTTTTCATTAATCCTAATTAACCCTAACTTTATAAAGCAAAGTTTCATTGTTTAATCATAACCCTGATCACTTTTCTAATAGTTATGAAATAGGCCAAAAATGAGGCAAGGTGACTTGAGAGAATTTTCCCTATAATTCTCTGCAAGTTTTTTCTTCAAACCTATCCTTACGGATTTTTAGTAGCAAGACATAACTTATAGGGCCGATTGGTGTCAAGACACAAACCCTTTCACTCTCTTATTATTGCTCACGACAGTGAATAAATCTTTGGGGTTGTTGTGTTTATGTTTCTGTAGTTAAACAATTAAAAGAGAAATGAGATGTTTTAGGACTATTTTGGGGTTGTTTTGGTGGTACCAAATTATCCAGAACTAATGAACATATTCAAAAGTCCTGAAGATGTTCAGGACTGTTGTGGGCTATTTCGGTGGAGCAGCAACAACCTGAAATTGACTAAAAATTTCAACATTATGGGGGCTTTTGGAGTCGGTCTTACGGTCATAAAAATAGCATTATTGTTGTGTGTAGTTATGCAGAAGTAAAGGGAGTAGAAAATTTTTTCAAATCTGATCATATATGTTAAATACTTTTCAGTTGTGCGAGGTGATTTCCTGAGAAGAGATTACACGAAAATCCTGAAAGAAAATTCTTAAGCTACCACATTATTATATACCAGACAGGACAATGGCAGAGACTCTAATGATAGTGTGCCAAATCAATAATAGAAAACAGGTGATAAGACCAGCTCAAGAAGGACATCAGAGCTCCCCATCAGTTCTTTAAGGTTTTTGGATTTTTCTGAGGTAGGGACCACACTTGGCAATTGGTGTGCTGCCTTCAATGGGACCGGTGAACACATGTCCATTTGGGTTATTTAGCCACCAATGAGGGGCCTCCACTTATCAAAGTAAGATATGATCACATGACCCTAGGTAGATTATCTACAATGGGAGTGTCATATGTAATAAAAAAATAAATAAATAAAGTGGGAGGCCACTATATTTAAATTTGAACTTGATAAGACAAAAATATCCATAGCTAAATTAGAGAAAATCTTATGTTGACGACTGTTTTTCATTTTAAGGATAATTCGAAAAAATCACTCCTCAAATAAATCTCTTTTAATTGAATTTGTTTGGTTGTTGAGAACCAATGCAAACTTAGCAGGAAAATGAGAAAAACAAAGACAAAAATGAGATTTAACGTGGTTCAGTGGAATAGATCCAACCTACGTTCACAGACACAAAAAGAATAAGCACTTTTATTACCACTTCGGGTCAACCGAACTCTTTTCCCTCTCTAACTCGGGATTCTTTTCTCTCTATTACAAGTTACAAGAGTACTTAGAATAAAATTGACCAACCAACCGACCCTTTACAATGAGTCTTCAACCTTTTTATAGACTAGGTAAAATTCTACTATTACACCAACGCATGACGTTAGCCACGTTACTAAGCCTATATCACATAGGCTCTCTTCCCCAATTACCCTACTGCTAATAGATCAGTCGTCTGATACCTCTTCTATCTGCCATCTGAACTTCAATAAATTACCCATTCTTGGTAACTATTACAACGCTCTGCCATGTGCCAGCTTGTATTACAACCACTCCTATGAGGTTGCATGTGTCAGTGGATAAGCTTGCAGTCCTGCTCAGTCCCATCAACCGTTGGAAGAAAAAACTTTTGTCTATGGCTTATATCATTGGCAAGAGAATATGGTGCTAAAACTCAACTTTAACTCCTCGGGTCTGTACCTCAAAAAAAAAATGACGTCCTTCCTTATAACTGCTAATCGGGTCTGTAAAGATTCCTTCACTTCTCTCACTTTCTTGAGCATTCTTGATAAGTGTTCGAAAGCTTATAAACTTGACCATGGGCATCTAACTTGTATCTTCTAGTGATCACCTTCTGCGGTTGTATGTGAGTGTGCCTCGAATGGTTCCATCTGTTTCTCGATTCAGCATATAAATGTAGTCGAATCTGATCCACTGGTCGAATCATGTACCCCCGAGACCAGACCTTATCCTTGTAAAGATCTTGGGCCCCATCTTGGTAAATGAAGTCCCATGACTACCATTTTTCATACTTCAGCTCTTCTCAGGTTCGAAAATCATAATCAACATCTATCTCATAGTTCTCAATATCAACGAGTTTGTGAGTTGGTGTCGGGAACTATAATGGTAGTGTGGATCGTCCCCTAGTCTTTGGGTCTGGATCTTGCTGTCCAACAACCAAACTACGCCCTCCCCGAGTCTGGAAAGTATTTATGTGGTCAATAGGTTATGCATTGGTGGTTGCTACATTGAATGTTTTTATCGGTCTCCTAAACTATCCTTCGGAAGTCATGTTGCCATCATTACCTTTTTTAAATGCCTGTCACATCATTCTAGAGTTTTATCTGCTTCGCTTCCTCGAGACGCCACACGTTGTACGCCCATGGCTTGAGTGCCAAAATCGGATGTAATTTGATAGTTGGATGCAAATTGAACAGTAATTTCAATCTTGTCCCTCTATTTGAAATCCAACCAATAAGTTCCCTACTACACGTGGAGTTGATCCTGGCTGTTATCCTCAATCTAACGATCAAGATCAACTCGAGCTGCCTATTTAAAGGACAATTGTACGGCATTTTTATTTTTTCACCACTTCTTTTTCTTTAAAGAGCTTCAAAAAATTCTTCTGTTACCTGCAACTTCGGTCATTTATCGTCTTCATCAGCTTCCTTGCATCTCCTTTTATCTTTCCGAGCAAGTAAGTTCTTCTTTGAACACCTTTCTCTTTACTTTAGGCTTCAACTATTTTGTATTATTGTGAATGGTTGTGCATGTGCTTTGTTTTTTGTAACTATGGTGATATGATGGGGGTTTATTCATGTGGATGTATGTATGTTGTTTATATACATGTGTGGGTGTGCTCTTTCTAGGTTTTGTTAAGCATACTAAGCATCTGTTTCTGGATTTTTTGGATATGTTTTTCTTTGGTTGTTTTTGAGAACTTATTATTCTGCCATTCTTAGGGCGTTTAGATCTTTTAGTTACTCGGTATGGATGAGGAATAACCATAGATTTAATATTCATGACTTAACGGAGATCATAAACTAACCTCCACCTCGGGTTATAATTTGATAAGAATGTCTGACTCTGAGTCTGACTCCTTACTCCCCTCGAGATCCTGCCTACCACTCCGCCCCCCCACACAACTATACATAGCTCGTAATTTGAGAGTCCTAGGGACTACGATACAACCCTCACCACTTCCAAAGAAGAGAACCAATATTACCATAAATGGATACCCCGACTCGAGCCAAGTCACAATCCTCTCGACTTCACACATCTAGACATGGACTGGGCTTCCTCGATCACCGAGGTCAACCTAGATAACTTGAGAGAAAGATTTTCCATCCCCGATGATATCAAACTAGTTTTCCCGGGTTTATTTGAGTATGTGAGCTGACTCGGGAGGATGTCGTGGCTTTGTTTACGGCCTTCTTCGACATGGGACTACGACTGCCCATATAAGGCTATTTCGCAAAGATGTTTTCCTCCAAGAATATAGCTTCATGCCAGTTGAATCTGAACAATTGGAGGATTTTGGCCGGGCTATATGTAACCTGGAATCGAGTCGGGCTAGGGGAGCCATGCTTTAATGAATTAAAAAGACTGTATCGGATGAACGCCAATCCGAAATAATACAAGGGTTGGCTCTATCTTTCTACTCATGCCGGGATCCTCCCACATCATCACCAATCTCCCGACCACTTACAAAAAGTTCAAAGATAAATAGTTTAACATCATTGGCCCCCAAGAAAGCTAGTTGCTAGTGAACTCTTCACAGTCCCAATGTCTTCTATGACGGAGGTAATACCCGACCACCTCTGAATTCCCTCTTTATTCTGACTTAATCAATTCTAACCTCTGAACACTCTGCAACTTGTTGGGGGGATCTCCCCAAAGTTCACCACAAAATCTGAGCTAGGGTATGGAAGGCCACTGAATTCGGAGGCCATAACCGAGACCGTCGTCAACCCTTCCGCCTTTGCCGACTTAGGCATTATCCCAAGTACTCCACCACCCCATCCAAGGCTAGCTGGTACGTTCCAACCTCCCTACTAACTCATTTTTTACTGCCTTAATTTTCTTTCATCCTATTTTTCCCTTATCATATTCTGACTCTCTTTTTCTTTTTAGGAATGTCAAGTTTAAAAAATACACGCAACATGATAAATAATTATTGCGAGCCTTACGGGGCGGGTCCGAAAGTGTCTGGTCCCATGTGTCTACCCGAATTCTGCCAGAAGCTAAGCGAAAATACACGCACTTAGTTGCCATGCCATCCGGGTCCTCCATGGCCCTGTAAAATGCCATTGTCTCTGCCTATACAGTCTAAACTTCCACGACTCCCTCCTCACCATCCAAACAACATCGCCATTTGGTCGGAAGTGACGAACCCGAGAAACTCGAGGCTTCTCCGAGTAGAAAAATAGTGGTCTAAAAGGGAAAATCCTTAATTGTTTCTCCACAGTCCGAGGAGGGTACTGTTGGATAATATGACCCATAGCGTCACTATTTGCACAGATCATTGTGTTGTTGTAGCAAATTAACTATGTAATAAGGAAATTGCACTCTCATCATTTGTGATTAGATCACCATAGATATATAAATGAGAGAGGTCCCTATGATTAGTTCCTGGATTGAGATGATATGAGACAGTATCAGTCCACGAAGGATTAATCATTAAATATTCCTAGCCGTAGTATTATCGAGACTGGACATCGATAATGCGGATAGGCTAGTATTGCACTTGTGTGCGTTGTGAGGACACAACGACATAGTTCTCATATATATAAGTGTTGGAGACTTATGCAAGTGCGATAGGAGGTCGTGTTTCACCGATGGTACGGGAAACAGCTTCGCTCTGGATAAACCTCGGAATCCCATTGGATTATGACTATGTGTCTATGGGAGGCCGAAATCAAGGTAGGTGTGTATAGTCTTACCTGAGACTTGCATCGCTAATACTTACGATAATCGATAAACTTTGGTCTTGGGGGTGGTAGGGGGCTTTGACCAAGTTCTGTGTACACCACTTCTGGGTTTATCAGAGCATCGTAGAGTATTGGGTGTGATGTCAAGACGGAAGTGTCACTTCAGTCATATTGGAGATGATGTCATGCAGGATACGGTATTAGTGCTCTTAAGTGATGCGCATCCAATCGTGATATTTATGACCAGGTCATGAATATCCGATTATAGAGACTAGTTATCAGACATCCGATATGTGTTTCGGACGGGGCAGACACTTATCCAGTCCCAGCCCTAGCACGTGACTATCCGATACTGGGCCGATACACAATACATTTGTATACTACGCTTGATATAGATCTAAATATTCTTAAAAGGATATGTCCGGAGAATTGGGTAGACTTGGTGCTTTGCTAGGAGTCGACCTTGTCTCGTAAATCGGTAGAACGTAGTACTTGGTACGTACGTGATTCGGATACACCGACGACCGTATTTATAGCCAACTTATCCGGAGATCTCATGGGTCGCTTCCCGATAATCCACCGATGACGCACAACTCGCACTCTTGAATAATCTGGGATTATATATAAGAGAGAGAAAATTAATCTAGGATTAATTACGGAGAAATTTTATCTAGGATAAAATATCGTCTAGAGAGAGATAACGATTAATTTGGAATTAATCGGTAAATTAATATATTCGATATATTAAACGAAATTAGATTTCGACGCGGAATTAAAATTAGATTTTAATTCGGGCGAATGAATTAATTTAGAATTAATTCGTTAGCGACGTGAATAGTGAATTCGCTAGGCGTAATCATTTAATTACGACGCGATGGAAAAATCGTTAATTTAGAATTAGCGAACCCGAGCCCGAGTGTGATTGCGAGCGCATTCGTATTTCGAATTCGAGTGCGGCGACGCAAGTCACATCAAGCGTCAAATCAATCGTCACATCAAGCGTCAAATCAAATGTCACTTTGAGTGATGTGATTGATTGATGTGATTGATTGATTGAAAGACACACATCAAATCACTTTATTAAAGTTGATGTGAATAGTGATGTGTGATTGATGTGTATAGTGTTTTACTTTAATGGTTTGACTTTTTAAATGCAAATTGAAGTGAAATGCAAGTGAAATTATAGTGAATTCACACAAAGTATATAGATATACTTAAATGCATTTCATTTAATTTAACACACATCTTTCATCTCTCTCAAACTCTCTCCTCTCCTCACGCCCAAACCCAAAAATTACTGGTTTTGAAGCCTTTTGGCGTGAACATAGGGAAGCAAGGGTTGGGTTTTCATGGTGAAAATCGCAAGTGCTAGCACATTACGAGTCTTGCGAAGGTGTGGTAGGGAGGTTCACCCATGAGCCGGGATCCGTCGGACGAGGCTTGGAGCTCCGTTTGCCATCTCAAAATTTTGAAATTGGAGGCAGTTCACTGCAGCAGATTGGCGTGAATGGCAGTAGCCTTTGGGCTTGATTCGTCTCCAAATCGACTCAACCGATCGATGTAAGTATTCCGCTACCTCCGTTGATGTATTCACGCATTATTTCATGTCTTGATTTGATCTTGGGACCTAGATAAAACTCAACAATGGCATCAAGAGCTAATGTTGCAAGCATGAAATTTTAGGGATTTAAAATTTGGGTAAATTTGTTTTGAGCATGATTTGAATGAATTGATTGTTTGAGTATGCTTATAACATGTCTAATTGCATTTGTTGTTTAGACCAATTTGTTGAAAATTGATTTGGAATAATTTTCCCCAAATGTGTTACCTTGGCCGAATATGATGGTGATTTGGATTCTTGGAATTTTGTGATTTTGATTCGTTTGATGAGTTAGAATCATTTAGGTTGATGTTAATTTGAATCGAATTGGATTGGATTTCGAATTGGACAAAAACCCCAAAAATCTCACCTTGGCCGAATGTGAACTATTGCCCTAATGTCTTGGATTTTTGATTTTGTGACATTGGATGTGTGTGAAATCACTTAGGATGGTGATTTGATGTCGATTGTAGGTTCGATTGGAACGAAACCGAATCGGACACAAAATCCCTCTTTTGGCCGAGACTAAAGAAGCATGTAATGGGTTTGATTTTTCAATTTGTGTGTTGGACATATAATAATGAAATGAGCATGATTAATTGGACTAATTTGGTGTTTTAGAAATGTTGATTTAGGTTATTAATCATGTAATGCACTTTTGTAATTAAATTGGGAAAATGGATTTTTTGAATTTAATTATTTGGGCCTAATTTTGGAAATTAGACTTAATGTATTTGGGCCTATTGGGTTGATTTATCAAGTTTGGTTTAGGCCAAGTGGATTGGATCCAATTGGGCCCAAACCTTAACCATAAAGCCCAAATGCAACTTAATGAACCTTTAAAGTTCAATTGGGCCTAATGGGCCAAGATTGATTTATGGGCTTATGGGGTAAATCCCGGATTGGACTTTGGTTATCGGTTTGACCCGAGTTGACCAAAAGTCCACACCTTAAGAAATCAATCAAAAGCCCATTGGACTTTAATTGAATTGACGTTGGACGTTAATCGATCTTTGAGACGCGTTACGATTAGATTTGGAATTTAAATCGTAAAAGGTTTATTAAATAAAAGTGTAATGTTCAATTTGGAATTGAATAGTGAATTAGTATTAAGTACATGTTAAATTAGATTTAATAATGTAGTTTAATTTAATCATGAATTCGTACTTTAAGTACTCATTCGCAAAAACGAGTTTGACTCGAACAAAATCAAATCGTTGTTTGAACATTGGATGATCACTTATTATCAGATTAATTAATTTGATTAGATTGATTGATAGCATGCTTATATGTGTGAATACTTGGTTGTGTTGAATGAATAATGTATATCGGATGGATATTAGATGGGTGGGCAATTTAGAAATTATTGTAATAAATTCGATTTATTAAATTGGACCTGCGTGTCCAGCCTTATCACCTTCGTTCTCTTTGTATTCTCTTCTCACCTATTCCCCTCTATGTATATGAGGTTTCTTTAGAAGTGTAGTGTAACGGGTAGAAGTAGTACAAGTGCTAGCTTGAGTGAGAAAGGGAGAGATTTGATCTAGGATCAATGTGTAAAATATCCATCGCATATCATTATTATTTTATTTCATACTCGCTTTATTATGTATTTAGAATGCATGTTTAAGGGTGTATGATGATGAGACCTAACAAAGATAATTAAATTGGTAGCCAATTTGCACGCGAAAAACCCTTGTTTTATATTAAGCGATTATCCTTCCATTGAATGATTCTTGTTCAAGATCCAATTAGCATTGGTTTGTTGGCCAAAGTCAAGACCTTGTCAATGGATGTATTTGAATCATGAGGGTTTTGTTCTAATCGGTGTGTCTTGTCCAAGTTGTGATTTGTTGGCCAAAGTCAAGATCACTTCTTGTCCAACGACATTGATTACGAAACTTTCCTTGTCAATGGGTCCCGCTTAACTGGAGTCATTAGGTTTGTTGTGCCAAAGCCAAGGCCTAGATGATTCGGAGGATAAGGTTAGAAAATGTATTAGATACATTGGCATAAGTAATATGTTTAGGACTTGGATGTCCACCTAACCGGATCTGGGAATTGGATTGGATCCAATTGATCTGTGAGATCTACCTGGTTAAGTAGCATACAGCTTGTTGGCCAAAGTCAAGGTTGTATGTTATTTAACAGGATCCTAGCCCACTAGGAAACACGGTTTCCCGAGTACTCCACAGAGGGTTAGAGGCTCGACGAAAAATAGTGGGAGGCAAGTATTGAATTTGCAACATTCGTTTATTACTCGCCATACGCGCTCAAACAATATCATTCGTCAATATTTTACGTTGTTTAAAATATTATATAGTTGGACTATATACAAACTCATTCAATATATAGTTGATTTTATAATTAGATTATAGTAATCAATATAATTGAATTAAAATGATAGTTGATTTTATAATTGGATTATAGTAATCAATATTAAAATTATAGTTGATTAAATAATTGGATTATTGTAATCATTATAATAATAGTACCTTATTAAATTGATTAAATAGTTGGACTATTGAAATCAAGAAAGAATTGAAAAAGTTGAATATTTAAAAATTATAATCCTTGGATTAAATATTTTAAATGATTTAATTTTCAATTGGGAATTAATAATAGGTTAATTTACTTGATAAAATAACTTATTATGACTAAGCCCATAATTAAGCAAATAGTAGAGCATAAAATCTTTGGAAGATTTATTGTGATGATGACTTTAGTGCTTAATTAATATACTTATAATAAATCTATCTTTAGATTTAAAAGTATTAAAGTTGCAATTAATAATTCTTGGAGAATTAATTGACTATTCTAGTGGGAAAAGTCAAAGTTTGCAATTGGGCATGTTGCACAAGGTGCATATCGTTTCGATATTCCGAAACCCAAGGCTTGGCCAAAGGTTTGCGAAATATTGAAAAGATAATTGACGTATCCCAAAGTGACTACTTTTGGATATGGAAGACACGAAGGAATTAAAGAAAGGGCGAGGCTCTAACTTTAAAAATATTTGTCAAAGTTATGTTCACTACTAGTATTGAAATTGGATTTTAAATACTTAGTGTGGTACATAAAATATATGTATTGATGTTCGGAATCCACTTTGAGCTGGATACTGACTTCAAGCCGAGATTACTCTGCGAATCGGAAACGGGACGAAAGTCGTTGTTTCGACCGTAGATACCTAAGTTTAGGAACTATCCTTTGGGTATGTACTTAAATTAGGAACTGTTATAATGTAACTAGTTTGACTAGAGACATTATCTCTATATCAGTGTTTAATCCGTTGCGGATAAAACCTTTATATTATAGAACACTAAGTGTTTTATTATATAAAGATGATAGTGAGATAAACACATTAGATGTGAATAACATAGTTTATATTTTGAATATAAATAAAATCTCAAACATATAAAATGACAAACAAATAGCTCAAATTGATTTGATCAATGGAGACTTATTTGTGGCATTGTTGTCTAGGACACAATTGAATAAGAATCGTATATCCACACTTTTGAAGAGTGGGTACTAGGACTGATTTGACTATTCAAATAAGGTCTACGAATCTAGTTTATTAGGTTAAATACCTAAAATACTATTTACTTGGTAATAGTAAAAGGGCCACCGATCTGTTAGCCCTATTCATGGTGAAGTTAAGTGGGCCCATATCTAGTTAGGCTAGATGTGAACATGAATATTTCGTGACCTTAACGGATGTGGCATCACGTTGTGGTTATGTGTTTCTTTTGAAGAACACATATCGGAAACTTTTGAAGTTTTCGACACGAAGTATATAAACAGATCGGCTATAGTGTTATTCCGTCACGGTTAGACCGTAATGGAAAATTTACTTAAGCAGTAAGTTTCATACGTACATGAAAGAGTACGGTATCTTTCATATGAGGACTCCTCCCGAGACACGTCAGTTAGACGGTGTGTCCGAACCAAAAACCAAAATTTGTTGGAGATGATAAGGTTTGTCACGAGTCGCTCTGAGCTACTATTTCCTTCTACAGGATATGTATAACAGTGCAAAACTTATTTAGAATAAGGTTCCGTGTAAATCTGTTTGACAAATATCATATAGGATATGAACAGGAAAGAAACAGGGTTTCTCATTCCTGATAATTTGGGTATGCCAGGCATGACGTTTGGATGATACCAAACTAAAAGACCCAAATTGGATAAGTGCCAATATAGGTTATCCTAAGGGAAACCTTAAGTATAGTACTTATAAATCCCACATGAGAACAATTGATTGTTGCTCACCATGCGGTTTTCCTGAGAGGAATACCGATATGCAGTGGTCAGTGGGAGGATAGTGATACTCGATGAAAATCGGAGTAACACTGTTCAAGGCACGAAGTCTTTAATGGAACACAATAGTTCATCAATGATGAATCTGTACCATTAATCTTCAAATACACAAGAACTTCGTAAATCGGATAGAGTCAGAAAACAACCTAGGGTATGGGTTTCTGATCTAACCTCATAAAGATGTCAATCTTATGGGGTGTACCATCCGACTACGTTTGAGGAAGTGATACGAGGTATCAACTCCCTGTTATGGCAAAGTGCCATGAATCCGAAATGGATTCCATGTATAACAACTATTTTGGACACTAGTTGTTGTACCACAAGGCATTGTGCCTATGGTACATTAAACGTCTTCAAGGAAGACATACATGGATGGCAACATACCAACGTACAAAGCTAGGCTTTTGAAGGAAAGGTATCGTTATCAACATTGTGTTAATAACGGTTCAACCTTTTACCTGTTGCCATGGTAAATCCATTTTGAAGATGCTTGATGATAACTGTATATTTCATTTATGAAATGTGTCAGTTACAAATCAAAATCGCTTTCCTGAAAAGGAAACCTTTTGGAGAATGTTTACAACATTCTGACGATTTTGTATAACCGACAAACAAGGTTTGCAGGTTATTCGATCCATGTTTGGATCAATGCAAGCATAAGGTTTTTGGAACTGTCGTTTTGAAATAATCATAATGGTTTATGATTTGACTCAAAACGAAATAATTCTTGTGTATATAAGGAGGTTAGTGGGAGAGGGCACTGACAATTAAATTCCCATAATGCAATTGGTGAAAGCTAGGCTTTCATAGATATCTTTCAATAGAAATTCTCCGTAGAATTCTGGGAAGTAACAACCTTTATTCAAGGAATAAAGATCTACTGGAATAGATTTGGAGTTGTTAACACTCTCTGGGAAATTGTACATTTAAATGTACTTGTATTGGTGTCTCATACGCTTCGAGCATATGGAGTCACAATCGGGTCAATCCAAGTGATAGTCACTGGATTAAAGATTAAACATCTGTTAGTATCTAGAGAACTAAAGATCATGTCTTAAACTATGGAGAAGGGAACTTGAAGTGACTGGATCACTGCTGCAAGTTCCAAACAATAAATACTACGGTACTATAAAGTTTGAATAACGGGACAGTGAGCTGGAAATCTTCCAAGCAAGATAACTGTTGCCGATAATAAACAACAAATACGGATTATTGCTGCCAGCTGAGGCAGCAATAGAAGCCATTTGGATCGAACATAAATCTAATTAGATTAGATATAGTTCTATTAGCATCTGAGCTAGGCGTCAGCACATGTTTAAGGAATTAAAGGTCTCATCGACGATCCAGATATATACTTCTATATCATCTGATTTGTTCGGATCATACATCGTGGCGATGTGATGATCGTATAAATCGAGTCAGACGATAATCAAAAAAATCCGCTGACGAAAACCTTTCCTCAGCAATTTGAGCGAACCTTACATAGTTCAAGTGTTGGACACTTGAGTGACTCGCTACGTGCCAAGTGGGAGATTGTTGGATAATATGACCCATAACGTCACTATTTGCACAGATCATTGTGTTGTTGTAGCAAATTAACTATGTAAAAGGAAATTGCACTCTCATCATTTGTGATTAGATCACCATAGATATATAAATGAAAAGAGGTCCCTATGATTAGTTCCTGGATTGAGATGATATGTGACAGTATCATTCCACGAAGGATCAATCATTAAATATCCCTAGCCGTAGTATTATCGAGACTGGACATCGATAATGCGGAATAGGCTAGTATTGCACTTGTGTGCGTTGTGAGGACACAACGACATAGTTCTCATATATATAAGTGTTGGAGACTTATGCAAGTGCGATAGGAGGTCGTGTTTCACACGATGGTACGGGAAACAGCTTCGCTCTGGATAGACCCCTCGGAATCCCATTGGTATTATGACTATGTGTCTATGGGAGGCCGAAATCAAGGTAGGTGTGTATAGTCTTAACCTGAGACTTGCATCGCTAATACTTACGATAATCGATAAACTTTGGTCTTGGTGGTAGGGGGCTTTGACCAAGTTCTGTGTTACACCACTTCTGGGTTTATCAGAGAATCGTAGAGTATTGGGTGTGATGTCAGACGGAAGTGTCACTTCAGTCATATTGGAGATGATGTCATGCAGGATACGGTATTAGTGCTCTTAAGTGATGCGCATCCAATCGTGATATTATGACCAGGTCATGAATATCCGATTATAGAGACTAGTTACCAGACATCCGATATGTGTTTCGGACGGGGCAGACACTTATCCAGCCCCAGCCCTAGCACGTGACTATCTGATACTGGGCCGATACACACAATACATTTGTATACTACGCTTGATATAGATCTAAATATTCTTAAAAGGATATGTCCGGAGAATTGGGTAGACTTGGTGCTTTGCTAGGAGTCGACCTTGTCTCGTAAATCGGTAGAACGTAGTACTTGGTACGTACGTGATTCGGATACACCGACGACCGTATTTATAGCCAACTTATCCGGAGATCTCATGGGTCGCTTCCCGATAATCCACCGATGACGCACAACTCGCACTCTTGAATAATCTGGGATTATATAGAAGAGAGAGAAAATTAATCTAGGATTAATTACGGAGATATTTTATCTAGGATAAAATATCGTCTAGAGAGAGATAACGATTAATTTGGAATTAATCGGTAAATTAATATATTCGATATATTAAACGAAATTAGATTTCGACGCGGAATTAAAATTAGATTTTAATTCGGGCGAACGAATTAATTTAGAATTAATTCGTTAGCGACCTGAATAATGAATTCGCTAGGCGTAATCATTTAATAACGACGCGACGGAAAAATCGTTAATTTAGAATTAGCGAACCCGAGCCCGAGTGTGATTGCGAGCGCATTCGTATTTTGAATTCGAGTGCGGCGACGCAAGTCACATCAAGCGTCAAATCAATCGTCACATCAAGCGTCAAATCAAATGTCACTTTGAGTGATGTGATTGATTGATGTGATTGATTGATTGAAAGACACACATCAAATCACTTTATAAAGTTGATGTGAATAGTGATGTGTGATTGATGTGCATTGTTTTTACTTTAATGGTTTGACTTTTTAAATGCAAATTGAAGTGAATGCAAGTGAAATATAGTGAATTTCACACAAAGTATATAAGATATACTTAAATGCATTTCATTTAATTTAACACACATCTTTCATCTCTCTCAACCTCTCTCCTCTCCTCACGCCCAAACCCAAAAATTACTGGTTTTTGAAGCCTTTTGGCGTGAACATAGGGAAGCAAGGGTTGGGTTTTCATGGTGAAAATCGCAAGTGCTAGCACATTACGAGTCTTGCGAAGGTGGTAGGGAGGTTCACCCATGAGCCGGGATCCGTCGGACGAGGCTTGGAGCTCCGTTTGCCATCTCAAAATTCTGAAATTGGAGGCAGTTCACTGCAGCAGATTGGCGTGAATGGCAGTAGCCTTTTGGGCTTGATTCGTCTCCAAATCGACTCAACCGATCGATGTGAGTATTCCGCTACCTCCGTTGATGTATTCACGCATTATTTCATGTCTTGATTTGATCTTGGGACCTAGAAAAAACTCAACAGGTACCCCATTACTCGGGGCCGACAACTTCACCGATAGTGGGAGGGATAAAGTGGCCTACCTCATCCTTGCATTCAACTGTATGGATGAGACTGTGACTCTAAAACGGGCCCAAACTTACAAGGATTTCTCGCCTTATGACATCATCAATAAGACTTGTTAGTTCCACGCAGAGGTAATCAAACTTCCAATTTATAACTGGTTTTTAAACTCTTTTTTTTATCCCTGTAACTGGGCTACATTTTAACAACAAACAAAGACTTGCTGACAAGCATTATATCCAAAGGGGGTCAAAAGCAAAGGCTCTAGAGTCGCTTAACCAAGAAAAAGCAAGATTTATCAAAGCAACTTGAGATGGCTAAATTTGATATCAAGAGCCATAGGGGAATGTACCATTCATGTGCCATCAATACTTGGCCATGGTGGAAAAACTCCAACCCCATGCCAACAAATCGTACTAAGGCCTTGGTGGGACGGAACCCGACCCCGAGCCAATTATGAAAATTGGCCACAAGGGATTGTACCTTCATTAAGCCTCCAATATGGACTCGGCAGAATGAATGCAGCCCCGAGCTATCAAACATTTATTTGCCACAAGTGAATGTACCTTCTTTGAGCCATGAACATGGCCTCGGGGGGAAGAATGCAACCCCGAGACACCAAAAAAATAGCCATAATGGAATGTACCCTCTTTAAGCGATCAACATGGCCTCGGCCGAATGAATGTTGCCTCTAGCCATCAAACAAACTGACCATAAGGGAGTGTACCCTCATTGTGCCATCAACATGGCCTCAGCGGAACGAATGCATCCTCTGAGACTTAACCACGAGAGAAGATTTTCAACCTCTAGCACTCACCATGGAGAATTGGAATCGGAATCCCATTTCAAGTCATCTATAAAAAAAAAATTCAAGATAAAAAAAAAAAAGACAAAAAAATGAGGGTGATATATCATATACCCCGTACATACCCAAAATAAACAACAACGGAGCCCAAGATTGTGTCCTGCCCTATGGCACCCAAAATAACAATTTTGAACCTCATATTTCAACATCCCGGAGAACCGAGCTACGGATCGAAAAGGCGGCCAACGCCATGAGATTTTTCCCATGCTAGGTAGGCTCCAACTCTACAAATACAACGGAGACCCTCAGGCCTTCCCCGTGCTATGCTCCTACAGATCCAAAATGGGATGGCCAATGTCATAAGGCATTCTGCATCCCTATGCTATGCATATTTTGAGGATATAAATGACACGGAGGCTCTATGGCTTTCCTCGTGAACGTGCTATAGATATCTGAGGTGCAAAACTCCATGTAGGCTTTCATGGTGCAACATTCCTCAAAGATGCAAGTCATTGAGTGTTAATGTTTTAGCTCTATTGATAATGACACTAGAGATTGGCATGGCATAGGGGTGCATGCTTTTCCCACATGCCTTGCATCCCTTCATGCATTCCGATCACGAGTATTTTCACAATAGTATTAAACATCCTTTTCCCATTCAAATAACAAACAAACATTTATGAATAAGTGTTTTTTTAAGAAATGGAAAGTTTTATTCATATTCAAGGGATCTACTACCCATCTTACAACTCTTTGAGGGTCATTCTAAGAGAGGCTCTATTGAAAATTTATTCCTTAACATCTTTGAACAATTCTTAATAATGTCCTTCTGAACCGAGCTCTTTGGAGAACCACAAGACTGACATGTTGAACAACAGCCATAATTTCCTTAGGAAGAACTTGTTCAGCGTTAGCACCAAAAGTTGAGGGAAACCCATCAATCTCTAACTCGTGACATTGAATTTCATTCAAAAATTCAATTGTAGGTGCTTAACCCTCTATATAATAACGAGGTCGGGAAATTGCTAAATGAGCATAATAAGCAAAAGGCACTATATAAATCGATCGAGTACACCTGCCATATTGGCTATCCCACTACTTCCTGACGACTATCACTATTAGCATTGTTTGACCTTCATAGCTGTTTGGTCTATACACCCATTAAATAGTTGTTCCTTAACAAGTCCTCCACATGCTCCTACATGTCTCTACATCTTTCTGTGGTGCGTCCCTCATATTATGGTGCACACAATAAGCCATGTTGTCACTCTTCTTAATTAGAAACCTTCTCGGGTCGGGCTCAATCAATAGGCCTTTATCTTTGATTTCTCGAACTATCTAGGCCAGTGGTCTGTTCAGGGGGTGTACATTGTTTCTTCGGTGACATGGTTGACCTAGACAGGAAGCCTTCTCTCTTATGTTGGGTTATTCTGAGGTACCGACCTGAAATCCTTCTACCTTGGGACCGGTCTCCTCAAGTCTCTACCCAAATCTCACTGATTCTCCGATCGGGGCGCTCTTGGCTTCTGAGTAGTTTCACCTCAGGCGATATTTTCATTTCCTCCCATTAACGCAAACTTCCTTACCTGTTCCAAAGCTACGATATAGTCTGGTATCTCGAGGATCCTCAGGTGAGACCATAACCTCCCGACCTTGAGGACCCACTTGAAACTTTCCAGTGCCTCCGGAGACTCATACGTCCTAACCTCAAATACCAGGTTATCGTATCTATCGACAAAGACCTGTTCCAAAGCTACGATATAGTCTGGTATCTCGAGGATCCTCAGGTGAGACCATAACCTCCCGACCTTGAAGACCCACTTGAAACTTTCCAGTGCCTCCGGAGACTCATACGTCCTAACCTCAAATACCAGGTTATCATATCTATCGACAAAGATTTTCAAAGACTCGTCGTCTCTCTACTCATCAATCTCAATGACCCTATCTTCTTCCTTAGTACGCATGCCCCTTTGAAGTCCCGCACAATAGATTTTCTCAACTGCGCGAAGCTACTGATACTCCCCAGGGTCAAGTTCTTAAACCATAAGCTGGCTAACCCACCCAAGGGTAAAAGGAACACCTTTCAAATGGCCTCTCGGACCTTTCCCTGAATCTCCATCTGTAAAACATATTTCTCAATATGGGACTTGGTGCTCCCTTTATACACATTCATCGAAGGCATAGTGAATCTCTTTGGAAACTCCATTGCCATAATTTCCTTCATAAAGGAGGATGTCGTCTCCATGTCTTGGTCACCTCTTGTCCACCTTTCATACTTTCTTCCCACTTCCTCATCTCCTTTTGAAACCAACTCCTCATTTGGTTCTCTGAGCTGTCACGCTCACGTCCACGATTTTCTCCGTGTCTTCCTCTTCGAGAACGATATCTCCCGTAATAAGGAGCTTCGCTTTCCGTGAAACCTGGGCTGTTATTAGAAGATTATGGGGTTTGCAAGCCTTCCTCTTCTTCCCACAGTTCCCCCATCGATATGGCACCGGTAATGATTACAGATCTCATTATATAGGTACTCCTCTTCCCTTTCTCGCCATCTCCCTCCACTATTGCGATCTTTTTTTCCTTTTGCTATCTCATGTCTTCTCTAACAGGGGCCTGCTTCTCCCTTTCCTCCCGCATTCTTTTCTAACTTCTCTATCTTTTCCATCATAGCCTTCATGAAGGCTTGGGTTACATCCCTTTCTTTTTATGCTTTTTCCCTCTCGTTCCATATGGTTTCATCCATTTTCTCCATCCACTCATTCGTCGTAGCTTATGAAGATTGGTGATTCCCATCTCCTGCCATTTTCTTAATGTGTTTACTACTTCTTGTACTGTTTCCACAGACGGCACCAACTGTTGACAATTATTTTTCGTTCCAGGGATAATTTTAGAAAATCACTCATGGAACAAACCTCTTTCAACTGTGAATTTATTTCGGTTGTTGGGAACCAAATGCAAACTTATCAGGATAATGAAAAATCATATAGACGAAAAATGGGATTTAATGTGGTTCAGTGGAATGGATCCCAACCTACGTCCACAGACACAAAGAGAATAAGCATTTTTATTACAATACCGACCTTTTTTCTCTCTCTAACTGGGGATTCTTTTCTCTCTATTACAAGTTATAAGAGTGCTTAGAATAAAATTAACTAACCAATCCACCCTTTATAATGAGTCTTCAACCCCTTTATACACTAGGTAAAATTCTACTATTACAACAACTCGTGACGTAGCCACGTTACTAAGCAATTTTTACCTAGGCTCTTTTCCCCAATTACCCTACGGATAATAGCTCAACCGTCTTACACCTTTGTTATCTGCCATCTAAGCGTCATTAAATTGCCCATTCTTGCTATCTGTTACACGCTCTGCCCATGTGCCAGCTTGTATTCCAACCATTCCTATGAGATTGTGTGTGTCAGTGGACAAGCCTGCCGCCCTGCTCCGTCCCATCAGCCCGTTGGGAAGATAAAACTTCTGTTTAGGGCTTATATCATTGGCAATAGAACATGGTGTTGCAACTCTACTCTGACTCCTCGGGACTGTACCTCAAAACAGGGGACGCTCTTTCTTACAACTGCTAACATATTAGGTCGGTAGAGATACCTTCACTTCTCTCACTTTCCTGAGCATTCTTGATAAGTGTTCACAAGCTTATGAACTTGACCATGGGCATCTGACTTGTATCTTCAAGTGATCACCTTCCTCGGGTGTATGTTACTGTGTCTCGGCTGATTCCCTCTGTTTCTCGGGTCAGTACACAAATACAGCCGAATTTGATCCACTGGTTGGGCCAAGTACCCCCGAGCCCTAACCTTTATCCTTATAAAGATCTTGGGCCCCATCTTGATAAGTGAAATCCCCTTACTATCCTTTTCCATCCTTCGGCTCTTCTCGAATCCAAAATTCACCATCAACCCCTTGTATGGAGAAGGATGCTCAAATACTCTCTGGAGGCACATCATATAAAAGGTCAAGTAAAAATACAAATGGAAGGTAAGCTTCATTCTACGCCATTCCCTTCTCCATTTTCTCTTTAGGATTTCTCTATATCTGCTTTCTTTTCAACACCAAAGCTAATTTGATTGTCGGAGTGTCGTCGCTGGTTATTTCAACTGTGATTTTTAATGGTTTGCCACTTTTGTAGGATTTCACTCAAGACATTCTCCGAAATAATTTCCTCGCTATTTTTATCACGCACAAACACGTATAAATAGTTTCCTATCATGTGGCCATTTGTATGAAATATTTATGTACACAAGCGAGAAAAGGCAAATATTTTCTTGCTCTTCACGTGTTTGGACGAAAATTTCATACGCATTTCGATAGAACTTTTTATATATATATAATATATATATTGGCTTTCTTTTCAATAAATATTAATCTTGGTTGACATTTTTCATCAAGGATTGAAGAGCTGTATATAGAGTTGCTAAACACAGCAAAAGAGCCACGGCCTTCATAGAAAAGGAGGCTCAAATGTTGGTAAACAAGAACAGCCATGATACATATACACCCTATTACACAACAAATTTTACTACCGCACTAAAAAGACCAAAACAGAAAAGAAAATCGCTAGAAAAGAAAAAAGAAAATTACAAATTATTATCATTACATGAAAAAACATTACAAATTAAAAAAATAAAAATAAAAATAAACTTCTTTGGGCGCTTTTGCTTGAAGCTGCATGCAATGCAGTCAGATTAACGTACAGCAGCAAATGCAAGCAACTCATTGTCATGTTCAAACAAGACCATATCCTCTGCGCCCAAAGTCACAATTGCTTCTATTCCATTGCCATCTTTTGTGTCCAACATCATAACAAAGTTCTTGATAGTATAACTTGGTAAAGTCACCCATATTGGCTTTCCCCATCCAAAATCAACTTCATATAATGGTAATTTAGAAAGACTGGAGAAAAAATAAAAATCGATCTCTTCTCGTTTAATCTTGTCTCTAGTTAACTTGGGGAGACCATAGAGATACTTGGTTTGTAGCAAAGCTTGCAAACCGTTTTTGCTAAATTCTTCCTTTCCTTTCCTTAGTATTGAAACCAAGTCATGTAGTTGAATCTCCTTTTCATTACTCATTTGGGCAGAAAAATACCCTATAACGTTGCCTACAGAGTTATCAGGCAATGGTGGCACCATCATTTTACGTAAATTCACCGCGTGTACTAACAAAGATGGTCTTGGAATTGGAAAGCCACTACGATTTGATCTTGCACATTTCCAAATGAGTGCAGTCACAGCTTCTATACGTGATGGTATTGGCACACTTGCACTGGTAACTTTAGTCTTAAGTGCTGCAAGTTTTGTGGCATCAAACACAAACCTCTTGGTTACACATCCATGTTGTGAATGATCTTTGGGGAAGGGCACGAAAGATTCACATGGTGGAAACATAGACGCTGTAACATATTTGGGAGGCAGCAGTACTTCTTCTCTTGTAGCGGCGGCCCAGCTGTTTATGAATGTGAGAAGTGTGTGAGCATCAATCAGCCTGTGCGTGGTTGAAAATCCTATTATCAAACCACCACAATTGAAAAAAGTTGCTTGAACAAGTAGTATTGGACCTGTGCTTGCTTTTGGTGATTCTAATTCGATTGGAAGGAATTCCCGTAATAACTTGTGATCAGGAGGTTTTTGTAGAAATTCAGATAAAAAGCAGCTAGCGCGAGCTTCAACATATTCAGCACCATCATCATTACAGTTAATTGAGATCTTGTCTTTAATTTTTCCAGCAAATGGGTAGAATTTTGTGAGAGTTTTTGATAAGGATGACTTTAGACCCCTGGATATTTTAACAATGGCATCATTATTTCCTGCGTAGAAAAAGAGCATTGATTCATAATTCGAAGGAGCAATCTGATCCAAAAGAGAGAGCTTAAACTCTCTTAAGTGAGGAGGAGTTGGGAAAGAAGGTTTGATGGTTTCTTTCGCTAGTATCTCAACTTTTACTGACGCTTCCATATTAAGAACCTGTAGTAGCTATTTAGTACTTGCTATGGAGAAAAGAAAGGTTTTTGTATATTTTTCCAGTTGGGTCTTGCTTACAATTTATAGCACTTACACTTACACCCAAAAAAAATTATGTTCACATGAATAGTGATATAACTATTCACATGAATTGTATCATTTGGTGTAAAATGGGTATGTAAGGGTGCATGCTTATCATTTTTGTTAGATAAATCCAAGAAGTAATGATTACACCCAAATGGTACTTTCATGTGAATATTATTATCATTTTGAATGAAGAATATCGGTTACTGTTTATATCACTGGTGGTATTGTTCATGTGAATATACTTTTTTGGATGTTTATGGGTGTTACTTCTCGGATATATCTAAATATTTATCTTATAGTTTCAAGAGTGCTTCTTTAAAATAAAATGATTATTTTATTTAAAAAATAAAAATAAAAAGAATAGTTTCCGTTTACTTTGAAGGAAGAAAAGAAGAGAATTGGCAGAAGGATGATAAGCATTATATCCTTGTACGGTAACCGTCAATAGCATTTATTTCCCCAAATTTTAACCGAGAAGGAAATGTATCCTATGTCGAAAGTATTTCTTATTCAATTGTATCTTTCCAGTTTGTTCAATGTCCAGAAGTATTACCTAATCATCATTTCCACGATCAGAATCACAACGTCGGAATAGATCGAGCAGTGCGTGGTAATTGGACAGCCGACCTTAACGATCAATTAGTCGATGCGGTCACTTAACTCGGCAGTCGTTCTAGTTTGTTCTGTCTACTTCTTTTACGATATTTTTCATTGTTCTTTTTTCTTTTATGAGTTGGATCACATATCTCATGATCCTCTCCCTAAAGCGGGCTCAATCCTAAAAAGGGACCCTGAGTTACTTTAGTCCAAGCATTTTACATGTCATGTAATATAACTAAATTCGTAAAGAAAGTAATGTTTCATAAAATAAAATTCAATAAACCTCAAATAATTATTAATAGCAAAAGTATACGAATAAAAATATAATATTGTCATAAATCTCCTATCTTAAAAGCCAAAAGAAATGTCGTGACCAACCCGATTGACGGTTATGGTAAACAAGTCAAATCCTGGTATTGAAACTGCTATTGTTGAGATGGCGAGCTACTTGAGAAGTTTGGGAAAATGAAGGGTCTGCTTAAAAAGCTTAGTAATTAAAGCACTCATACTCTCAACATGAGATTACCAATAAAATATATATATATATATATGTTGTAAATTCTTCAAATATTCAAATATTTTATGTTGGATGGAGGAGGAACATGTCCTTTTGATGATACCCCTTAGGGGCATGTCCTCCATTTATGTGTAAGATGGTCCTATATGTTGGGTTTCTACTATAGTCCAAGATCATTCAAGCAATGAAAATATGTGAATACAATAAATAAGTATGGCGGAATCATACTTACAATGAGTGGATGTGAGATGCGAGGAACAACAAAAATTTTATTGGCTCCATGAAGCTCTCAACCATGACCCATTTTGTGCTCCCTGTCATTCGGTCAACCTCCATGGAAATGATCTTTAAGCTCCAAGCTTTCGAAATGGATTCCATGCTCATGGGAAAGGTTTCCCTATCACCTTTGTATGCCCTCTTTAGTGTGCTAGCACAAGTGAAAATTTGCAACAAATCTTCACATAAACTTCATGCACCTCTCGGCCATTGAAGAAAATTGAGAGAGAAGAAAATGACCCTTGGCCAAAAATAGGAGAGGAGAGAAGTGTGGAAGATAAGATGGATTTTGTGTATTTGGTTTTCCAAAAAACTAATACCAAAATCAAAGTCAAAAAGTACAAGGCAATAAAGCCTTTCGACCACCCACATCACCAATGAATAGTGACTGACATCACATCACTCAAAGTGACAAGACATTCATCACTTGAATGACTAAAGATGTGACGCTTGATATGACTTATGGGGCCCACTTGATTCGAAATGTGAGTGGGCCCGCAAATACTCCAGGGCTTGGGTTCGCTAATTCCCAATTAACGAATTTTCCGTTCCGACGTAATTAAATCAAATTTAATTAAATAATTGTGCCTGGCAAAATTACTATTGACGTCGCTAGCGAGTTAATTCTAAATTAACTCGTTCTTCCGAATTAAAATCTAATTTTAATTCCGCGTCGAAATCCAATTTCGTTTAATATATCGAATATATTATTTATCGATTAATTCCAAATTAATTGTTCTCTCTCATTAAATAGTATTTTATCCCAGGTAAAATATCTCCGTAATTAATCCCAGATTATTTTTTCTCTCATATTAATTAATCCCAGATTAATAATGTGTGAGTCATACGTCATCGGTGAATCTTCGGGAAGCGACCCATGAGATCCTCGGATATGTTGGCAGTAAATCCGGTCGTCGGACTATCCGACTACGTACGTACCTAGTACTACATTTTTACCGATTTACAAGGCATGGTTGGATTTTAGCAAATCATCGTGCCTACCTAATTCTCCAAAAATATTCTTAAAGGAACATATAATCTATATCAGGCGTAGTATACGTAGTATTGTGTATATCGATCCAATATTGGATGTCACGTGCTAGGCTTGGGGCTGGGATTGTGTCTGCCCCGTACGAAACACATGTCGGATCATTGGTAACTAGTCTCTATAATCGGTTAACTATGACCTTGTCATATTATCCCGATTGCTGCAGCATAAAAGAGCATCAGTTCCGTATCCTACGTGATCATCATCTCCATATGTATGAAGTGATACTTCCCTCTTGACATCACACCCAATACAGTACGATTCTCAATATACCCAGAAGAGGCGTACATAGAACCTATTAAAGCCCTGGACGACCAAAACCAAAGTATATTGATTGTCGCAAGTATTACCGGTCTAAGTCTCAAGTTAAGTCCAAATACACCTACCCTAAAGCAGACTCCCATAGACACACAGACATACTACCAATGGGATTCCGCGGGGTCTATCCAAAGCAAAGGTGTTTTTCGTACCATCGGTAAAACACAACCTCCTATCGCACTTGCATAAGTATTCAATACTTAAATATATGAGAACTATGCCGTTATGCTCCCACAACGCGCACAAGTGCAATACTAGTCTACTCCGCATTACCGATGTCCAGTCTCGATAATACTACGACTAGAGATATTTAATGATTAAACCTTCATGATTGATACTGTCTCATATCATCTCAATCCGGAACTAATCATAAGGACCTTCTATCATTTATATATCTTGGTAATCCAATTACAAATGATAAAAGAGCAATTTCCTTTGTCACAAAGTTAATTTGTACAACAACACCATGATCTATACAAATAGTGATGCTATGGGTCATAATTGTCCAACAATCTCCCACTTGGCCTATAGCCAATCACTCACGTGTCTTACACTTGAATTATGTACGAGTGGCTAAAACTTCTACTAAGAAACAGCTTTCGTCAACGGATTTATAAGGTTATCATCTGATACGATTTATTCAATCATCACATTGCCACGATGTATAATCCGACGAACCAGATGAAACCATATGAAGCACATATCGTATCGTTGATGAGACCATCAATTCTTTAGCCTATGTTGTAGCCTAGCTCAGCTGTTAACAGTATTTTTCTTAGAAGATTTCCAGCTCACTGTTCTGTTATTCAAACTATATAGTACCGTTTTGTGACTTATAATCGTCTGTGTCGGTTTGGAAACTTGCAGTAGTGAACCCAGTCATTTCAAGTTCTCATTCTCCATAGTATAAGACAACATCCTTAGTTCATCTAAGATACTAAATGATATTTTTAACATCAATCCAGTGACCATTACTTGGATTGGCCTGATTGTGACTCCATATGCTCAAAGCATATGAGACACTAGGTCACGTACATTTCTTTGAATGTACGATTACTCAGAGAGTGTCAACAACTTTTAAATCTTACCCAGTAGATCCTTATTCCTAGAATAAAGGTTGTTTCTCCCAAGAATTCTACGGAGAATTTCAATGAAAGCCAAGCTTTCATCGATTGTATTATGGGAATGTCATTTCCAAGAAATGATATATCATTATATTGGACAATCATTGTCAGTGCGCTCCCACTAACCTCCTTATATACACAAGAATCATATTCGTTTTGAATTAAATCATATACCATTATGATTACATCAAAATGATTGTTCCAAGAACGCTATGCTTGCTTCAATCTATAAATGGATCGAGTTAACTTGCAAACCTTGTTTGCTTATTTTGGTACGACAAAACTGTTAGGATGTTGATAAAAATCCTCCAAAAGGTTTTCGTTTAAGGAAAATGATTTTGACGTTCTGCTACTATATTTCATAAATAAAACATGCAGCATTAGCAAGCATTATCCAAATGGATTCAACCATGGCAACAGATAAAAGGATTCGTCGTAATCAACACTATGTTGATGACAATACCCTTTCTATACAAGCCTAGCTTTCTATATTTGTATGTTGACATCCATGTTTGTCTTCCTTGAAGACCTATATAGTACCAATAGGCACAATGCCTTACGGTACAACAACCAGTGTCCAAACTTGGTTGGTATACATGGAATCTATTCCGGATATTATGGCACTTTGCCATAATAGGTAGTCGATACCTTATATTATTTCCTCATACGTAGTCAGTTTCCTCAATAAAATTGACATCTTCATGAGGTGAGATCAGAAACCCATACCTCCCAGGTTGTCTTCTGACTCTCTTCGATCTACTCGGTTCTTGTTTATTCAAAGATTATTGGTATAGGTTCATCCTTGATGAACTATTTATGTCCATAAAGGAATCGGTGCCTAGAACAGTATTACTCCGATTTTCATCGAGTATTACTTTCCTCCCACTTACCACTGCATATAGGTATTCCTCTTAGGAAAACCGCATGGTGAGCAACAATTACATTGTTCTCTTATGAGATGTATACGTACTATACTTTAGTTTCCCTAGGATAACCAATTACAGATAGGCACTAATCCAATTTGGGTTTTTAGTTTGGTATCATCCAAATGTATGCCTAGCATTCCCAAATATTCAGGAATGAGAAACCTGGTTTCTTTCCTGTTCATATCTAATATGAATTCTGTCTAACAGATTTTTATGGAACCTTATTCAAAATAAGTATTGTACTGTTTAATGCGTATCCCTTGAAGGAAAATGGTAGCTCAGAGCGACTCATGATTAACCTTACTGTGTCCAACTCAGTTCGGTTTCTCTGTTCGGACACACCATCAGAATAGAGGTGTTCCGGGAAGAGTCCACTATGAAAGAATACTATACTCTTTCATTTAGTCAAGAAACTTATCGCTTAAGTATTTTCCACCACGGTCTAACCATGACGATTTAATATTTATTACCGATCTGTTTTTCTACTTCATGTCGGAACTCTTTGAATTACTCAAAAGTTTCCAATTTATGTTTCAAAAGAAACACATAACCATAATGTGATGCCACATCCGTAAATATTACGAAGTATCACTATCCACCTCTAGCCTAGCTAGATATGGGCCCACTTATGTCACTATGAATGAGGGCTAACAGATCGGTGGCACTTGCACTTTTACCAAGTAAAAGGTATTTTAGGCACTTTGCCTAATAAACTAGATTCGTAGACATCATTTGAATTAGAATCAAATTCCATCCTAGTACCCACTTCTTCAAAAGTGTAGATATACAAGTCTTGTTTAATGTGTCCCAGACAACTATGCCACAAATAAGTCTCATCTGATCAAATCAGTTTGAGCTATTTGTTTGTCATGTTATATGTTTAAGATTTGTTTATATTAAAAATATAAACACTGTTATTTACATCTAATGTGTTTATCTCAATATCAAATTTATAAAATAAAACACTTTAGTGTTCCAGAATATAAAAGTGTACTCGCAACGAGTTATACTCGATATAGAGGTAATGTTTCTAGTCAAACTAGGTATATTATAACAGTTTCTTAATTTAAGTACGTGCCTCAAAGGTAGTTCCAAAATTAACATTTCTACGGTTAAAACATCGACTTTCGTCCCGTTTTCGATTCTCAGATAAATCTTATCTGAAGTCAGTATTCTGCTAATCGGTAGATTTTTCACATCAGTACATATATATGTACCATATTTAGTATGTAAAATCCAATTTTAATACTAGTAGTGAACATGTTTATGACAATCATACTTGAAGTCGAAGCCTTGCTCCGCCTTTCTTTCCTTCATGTCTGCCTTGCCCATACGTTCGCCACAGTTAGGCAGACATCTTGGGATATGTCATATTGTCTTCCTAGAAGACAGTGATGATTTTGCCTTTGCCCTTTTTCCACATCTCAGAAGTCTTTGGCCAAGCCTTGGCCTTCTGGGATGTCGAAGTAGGATGTACCTTGCGCTTTTTTCCCTTTTGCAAACTTTGGCTTTATCTCCTTGAGCATAGCCATTAACTCTCCAAGCGTTTTCTATTGCAATTAATGCTTCTAAGATCTAAGTATAGACCTATAAAGATCCTTCAATTTCAACATCATGGTTTAAGAATCTAATCCTTAGTTATGACGACGAAATTAAGGAGGCAATGCGGCAAGCATAAAAGATTAAGCATTAAAGTTATCATCACATGAATATTCCAAATATCATGTTCTACTTATTTGCTCAACTTCCGGTTTAGGCCCTAGATGTCACTCTATCAAATAGAATAATCTCTCAGTTCCAGGACTATCCTGAGGTTTTATTCCCAATCTAAAAATTAAACTATTTAAATACATTTTCACCCATGATTATGTTCTAAACGTTAATCTTTCTGTTTATCTTGATTGATATAGTCCAACTATCCAATCAACGATTTGTGTACTATTTAATATAATGATTACTATAGTCTAACTATATAATCAACTATAATAAATTGGTTAAATTCAATTATATTGATTACTATAATCCAATTATAAAATCAACTATAAATTGAAATAGTTTGAATACAATCCAACTGTTTAATTAAAACAACGATTAAATATTAGTCTAACTAATATGTTTATTTATTGACGAAAAATTTGAAATGAGCGCTATTGGCAAGTAATTAAACGAATATTGCAAATTTAATACTTGCCTCCCACTATTTTTCGGCGAGCCTATAACCCTCTGTTGAGTAATCAGGAAACCATGTTTCCTAGTGGGTTAGGATCCCGTTAAATAACACACAATCTTGACTTTGTCCAACAAATTGTATGATACTTAACTAGGTAGATCTCTTAGATCAATTGGATCCCATCCAATTCCTAGATCCAGTAAGTGGACATCTAATTCCGAAACATATATCCTATATATGCCAATATATCCAATATATTCCCTAACTTTTTTCCTCTAAATCAATTAAGCCTTGGCTTTGGCACAATAAACTTAATGATTCTAGTTAAGCATGACCCATTGACTTTGGAAAGCTTTGTAATCGATGTCGATGGACAAGAAGTGATCTTGACTTTGGCCAACAAATCACAACTTGGACAAGACACCGATATGGAACAAAGCCTTCATGATTCAAACACATCCGCGATGGAAAAATGTCTTGACTTTGGCCAACAAACCAGTGCCAATCTTGGATCTTGAGAGAGAATCACTCAATGGAAGGAAAAACGCTTAATATGTTTTGAGGGTTTTTTTTTTTTACGTAATTGGCAACTAATTAATTATCTTTATTAAGGTCTTATCACCATACACCCTTAAACATGCATTCTAAAAACATAATAAGGCGTGTACATAAATTTAATAATGATATACGGATGGATACTTAAACACTTTGTTCCTAGAATAAAACTCTCAATTTCCTCTCTCCCGCTAGCACAAGTATTACTTCTACCCGATTACATAACACTTCTAAAGAATCCTCTTTTACATTAAAGGGAATAGGTGAAAAGAGAAATACAAGAGTCAAGAGGTAATAGGCTGGACACGCAGGTCCAATTTAATAAATTCTAAATTTATTACAACAATTTCCAAAATTACCCTCACCCTTCTAATATCCATCCGATATAAATTATTCATGCATCACATCCATGTATTCACACAAAGCATGTTATCAATCAATCTAATCCAATTAATTTGTAACGACCTGGGTTATTTTAGTGTTTTAACGTAAATATTATTTTCAGCGTGTGGAGTCGCGTCCGAATGCGAGTTCCATTTTTATTGTAAAATATGGACTTTTTCGAGAGATTGATAATAAAATAATAATCATTAATTAGAGGGGTTAAGATTAGCTTTAACAATTGGAATAAATGAACCCTAGATATTTATATCACACAGATATTCTAGAA
Organism: Zanthoxylum bungeanum; assembly: GCA_019454045.1. Classification (NCBI taxonomy): domain Eukaryota; kingdom Viridiplantae; phylum Streptophyta; class Magnoliopsida; order Sapindales; family Rutaceae; genus Zanthoxylum; species Zanthoxylum bungeanum. The sequence continues at coordinate 220,169 of SKCR01033432.1, read as the reverse complement.
ACAAGACATATATACCTATATTTATTTAACCAACACCACCCATTTATTTGATATATATTTATTTATTACACACATTTAATTACCACCATACATTTAAATTATGCATATTTATTTTCAACTCACTCACACGGGTATGGAGAAGGGAAGACACACGCACGCAGGGATTTTTTTTAAAAAACTCACGCACAGCCACACTTTCATGGGAATGGCTAATTGGCTACCATCTTTTCATTCTATCTCATTTATCTTCTTTTAAGGGTTATGATTTAGTCAAGATAAATTTAATGGTCATTATCTTGACAATACAAAAGTCACTCATTAAATTCATTAATGTGTTGTCAAGATAATGACCATTTAATTTATCTTGATTAAATCTCAATTCTTAGAAGGAAATAAAAGAGATTATAGTGAAAGGATAGTAGCCCAACCCCACTTTCAACAGACACAGAGTCACATTGAAATGCAGAGAATAATGAACAGAAGAGCAGAGAGCAGAGAGGGAAGAGAGGAAGAAGAGGGCCGAGAAAAGAAAGAGGGGAAGTCTAGCAGCAGAGGCACGGAGAGATGAGAAGTGCAGAACCGAGAGTGAGAGAAAAACCGAGAAAGAGGAGGGATAGGAGAGAAAGACCGAGAGAAAGAGAGCAGTCTCATTTCATCCTTGGCCACCAGTGAGTTTTCAGCGTGTCTCCGACACCGGATTTTCTAAGCAGAGAAAGAAGTAAGTATATTATGTTATGATTTCCTTGATTTTAAAAATTTAGAGATAAATAAACGAATTGAAATTATGATTAGAGTGATTAAAATAGGTATTCTAGCATGAAAGATGAAAGAAATTTGTTGAATTTAAAAGAATTAAGTTGATAGAAAGGAAAAGAAGAAATAGCAGAAACCCTAGAAAATTTGGGAATTTTGGGGCTTTTTATTATGGTGATATTCATTATACTGAAATGTGAAATGATGCTTTGATTTTGATTTTTTTGATTTGTTTTAATGTAAATGATTCAAGAGTGTGAAAAAAGCCATTATGGCCGAAACTGATGAAGGTAGTGGAAGCTTGGATTTGCATAATGAAATTATGTTTAATGTATTGTATGAAATGTTTAGTTATAAGGTTGTGGAAATTGTTTAATTTATTTTCAAAACTGGTTCATGATGACTACTTTGGCCGAATGGTGGCTGAGGAAAGGAAATGGAATCTTTGTAATAAGTAAGTGTTATAAACTTGAAATAAATGATTTTGTGTTATGTGGGTGTATATTTGGTAGAACATATGATGGGATTGTATCATCTTGTTGATGCTTTGTCTCGTGACGTGGTGAATATATAAGTCATATAGATGAACTAAATCTATGAAGTTGAAAATGTGGTATATAGGTTGTGTATTTGGAATTGTATTGATTTTGTGCATATTGAACTATAATAATAATATATTTAATGTCTCATGGCCATATTGAGAAGAATAAAGTTTGGGAATAGTAAGTATGTGAATGAACAAATATAGACGTAGGTTTTAATGTTTGTAAAGGTGTGTGATAGTAGGTTAGATTATATGTGATATATATAAGTAATGTACATGATATATAAAGACTGAAATGCGGGGTGTGACTGTTGATAAGTTTAAATGAAATTGCGTATAAAAGAATGTAATGGTGAATGTGATTTATTTGAGTACTTTTTTTTAATAAGAAAAAAAAATGGGAATTGAATTTGAATAATGAATTTACTCAAAGTGATGATTGGTGTGTACTGATTTGAGAATGAAAACTTTAAACCACTTTTGAGCCGTACTATAAAAGAGATTGAAAGAAGACGATGTATGTGAGTATATAATGTATTATAATATTTAAATATAATAGAAATGATTACAAAGATAGATGGGTATGATTATGAAGCATAGGTTGGTACAGAACTATAAAATCAGAATTGAATGAAAGTGTTGACGGGTATAACAGTGAAGTAAGTGAGTGAATAAGCACAAACTTGAAGTTATTAATTAATGTTTTATAGCTATAAGATATAGTAGTGTTAATGCTTGTTAATTTAAGTATGTATAATGAAAATATTTAAGGAGTGAAATCCACATATTATTAATGGGCAGGAATAAATCAACATATGCATGATTAGGGAAGTACAAGCATTAAAAAGGCATATATATATATATATGTTTATGTGTTATCATTTGAAAGGGTTAAATAAAAGTTAAAAATGATTTTAAAGACTCAAAGTGTTTTTAAGAAAAAGTTTTCAGATATTTTGAGCAAATCGTATTTCAGAAAAGTGTTTCTTACAGATTTGAGATTTAAGTATAGTTTTATGTTTTCGGGGCATGAGGTAAAACCTCACCCCAGTATGTAACTATTATAGTTGGGTTTGACGGTTATATTCACATGTGCACATGTGGAGGACTGAGGGGACGCCCTCAGATCCTCGAGCAGGACTAGGGGCTACAGGGTCCCGCAGTCCTGATTTCAAAGTTGGGTGGCTACATTGCAGTTGAGTTATGGTCCTGGGTGTAGAGCTCTACGTTGCAGTTGAGTATTGGTCATGGACATTGGGCACCACCAGCCTCAAAGATGTCGCAGTTGAATTATGGTCCTAGGCATCGAGTACACCCAGTTGAGTTATGGTCCTGGGTGCAGAGAGACGTCCAGTTGAGTTATGGTCCTGGACGTAGAGTAGTTTTCAGATTTTTCAGAACACAGTTTTCAAATTTTCAGTGTCTTGACTTCAGAAATCAGATTTTAGTAAACAGTTTTCATAAACAGAATTTAGAAATGATTTCTCAGTTTTAGTTTTCAGATATAATTTTCGGAAAGATCTTTTAGAAAAGTGTGGGAACACAGAAACTGGGGCGACGCATGCTATTTCGGGCTCGCGGCCCGGTTGGGAGTATGGAGTAGCCATGGGGGACTAAATCGGAGAATGATGGAGTCGCCACCCGGTGTGAACCGGGAAAATGAGATTTAAGGCCGCACTCACCCCTCGTAAGGGAAGACCTCAAACCGTTGGGTTCGGAATAGTCCCTTACTTATGTTACTTGTAATGAAAAGGATTTGTGTAATAATTTAATCAAGCCTAAGTAACACTTATTTTCAAGAATATCATGCTTCTTAGTTCACATGCGCAAAAGGATAAAACTTACACATAGATTTGCATATATCCTACTTCTAAGTTTACATGCTCGAAAGTAAGTCGAAGTAACGACAAATATACAACTTCATAGGCATATTGTACTCATGAAAATGCAAGCACGTCATAATCACACAAGCACACATAAGAGGGAATCAAATAATGATGAACATGTAATTTCATAAACATTTCATACACGCGGAAGCATAAACAAATAACCACTACATATTCATGCATAATAAAAAGAGTCAACTAAGTCCATACATAACACGTTTCATATAACCTATGTCTCAGTTTTACATACAACCTATTTGCATATAATCTAGTTCAAGTTTGCATGCATCACGGTAGATTAAAGTAATGACAGATATACAATTTCCTAAACGCATTATTGATGGACATGAGAGCGCAAACAAGCACTAATTGCATAAGCGTACATATTAAAGAGAGGAGATTAAGTGCATAATGTAAAAAAAGACAATTAAAGAGACAATCATACGTGAAATAAACGTGCTATGATGCGATTTGAAAGATAAATAATGGAGATGAAAGAAAAGAGATACGACATATGCCCACATCTATGTAGGACCTTAAGAGTTCGATTGAGCGTATCTCACATTCATTAGAATACACTTTTTTCGGCGCGGTGAAGTATCGTGGCAAAGGATTTTAACCCCTCGAAACGGAGGACCTTTCATCCGACTTACTAAGCCCATGCGTAATACAATATGATGCATGATAATGCAAAAAGATGGCATACAAAGAAAAGCAAATAAGTGAATACAAGGCGCGGCGAAGCATCATGGTAAATGATTTTAACCTCTTCAATTAGAGGACCTTTCATCGCACTTACTAAGCCCATGCGTAATTAACACAATGCATACATATGAAACAAAAGTGAATACAAAGATATCCGGCGCGGCGAAGCATCGTGGTAAATGATTTTAACCTCTTCAATTATAGGACCTTTCATCACACTTACTAAGCCCATGCACTTATCTCAATGCATAAATATATGAAACAAAAGCAAATACAAAGATATCGGATTTCGTATACCCGATTGAACATATCTTACATCCAATTGAATATACATCGTCCGGTGCGACGAAGCATCGTGGTAAAGGATTTTTAACCTCTTCAATTAGAGGACCTTTCATCGCACTTACTAAACCAATGCGCTTATCTCAATGCATATATATGAAATGAAAAGTAAATACAAAGATATCAGATTTCTTATACCAGATTGAACATATCTCACATCCATTCGATGGGATGTATAAGAGGGTGTAACCCTCCAAAGGGTTGCACTCTAACTCAAAGGGTGCCTTTAAGGCACCATTCCATGCTTATAAAAGGAAGCCATTATGTTCCTTTAAAGACATAGAAAAAAATTCAGAATTTCATCCAAACAAAAGAGTCTCATTTTGTCTTTCTTGAGTCTGAGAGAGTGCCACCATATTCTCAGTTCGAGATCTTGTTAAGGTGTGCCCCTTGAACAAGAGGAATACATGTTATCATACATTAGCCATAAAACCGTAAAGCACCGTGACAGAGCTGATTAGTTCTTAAGGACAGAGAGTATTCTCAATCCGGACCACTGCATTCGTCGTGATCATCAGATTTTTCATATTCTTTAAGTTTTAGGATTTTTAGGGTTCGTAAAGTAGATTTACAATTGCTTTCTGAATACAATTATTTTTTAACATGTTTGGTTTCTGTTTAATGACATTATTGGACCACAATATTAAGAACTAGTCACTTTAGTGTTGTTATATAGTAATTCGCATGCTAGGTTAGAAACTTTTATGGAAAAATACGGACTGTGCATGAAAAAACCCGTAGGGCGTTCGAAAGCCCGACCAACGTAAAGACTTAAAACTGAAATTTCGTAAGAACATTCGAACGCGTCTTCAAACGCCACTCGAACGCAAGCCTTCTTCCTAAGAACGTTCGAACGCGTCCTAAACACAACTCGAACGCAAACACTATGGAATCATTCCGTTCGAACGTGTTATCAAACGCTACTCGAACGTGAACTCTCTGGAAATATTTCGTTCGAACGCATTATCAAATGAAACACGAACGTACACACACTGGATAGTCTGGTTCGAACGTAGATACGAACGCGACACTAATGAAATAATCCTGGAATTATTATAAACTGCAAAGACTTAGATTAATTTAATATTAACTTAGTAAATCATATACTGAAATACATTAAAACTTGGTAGTATAGATTTAAGTTATTATTAGGGTGTTCATTTATCACAAGCATACACTTAGTGATAAAGTTGAAACTTATTTGTGTGTTACATATTTGGTTCAGAATTTGAAGTGTAATTTTACACAAGTAATTCCATCCAATCTTGTTTTACACATACATATTTATCTACACATATCATTTATTGTTTGTGCTATTGAATAAGTGTAGTTCTGGGTTTGAATTGCTAAGAGATCCTATTGAAAAAGTGTTTAAAGAATATTCTGTCAAAAAGGCGATAATAGCCTAAGTGGTCAGAGATTTAAGTGGTTACTCTGGACCCCCCTCGTCCTCTGGGAATATTCATTTATTCATTTTTCTAAAGAATCTTTAGTTGAAATTCAATGACTTGTGTTTATTAGAACCACCGTCCAATAGAACAACAAGTGGTTACCAAGAATATCACTTTGAACAAGATCATTCTTTGATCGTTGTGCAATTTGTCTTTTGTAGACTAATTGACCCATGTTTTTTTTCCCAGTTACAAATGACTAGCGAAAATATCACAGTACTGGTCTCTCATGGAGAAAAGCCAGAGAAATTTGGTAGGGCAAATTTTAAACAGTGGCAGAGTAAAATACTGTTCTACTTGACAACTCTCCAGTTGGCTAAATTTCTCAAAGATCCTCCAGATCTTGTGGAGTGTGAATCGGAAATGGCCAAAGAAGAGCGAGAACAGACATGGATGTCTGGAGACTTCCTATGCAAGAACTACCTTTTGGGTGGTCTTGATAATACCCTGTACAATGTTTACCAAGGCAAGACTTCTGCGAAGATTCTCTGGGAATCTCTTGAGAAGAAATATAAAATCGAGGATGCTGGACAAAAGAAATTTATCGTGGGTGGGTTCCTGGACTACAAGATGGTAGATTCAAGGACGGTGATGTCTCAGTTGGGTTATTGCAGTTGATCATTCATGAAATACTGGATAAGTGAATGAAACTCTACGAGATATTTCAAGTTGCTGTCATAATTGAAAAGTTACCTCCATCATGAAAGGACTTCATGAGCTATCTGAAACACAAAATGAAAATGTTCGATTGAGAATGGAGGAGGACAATAGGATGTCCGAAAAGGCCAGTTACAAGACTATGGAGTCTAAGGCCAACATCATTAAGGGTGTAAAAGGTAGCAAGAAGAGAAAGAATAGTGGAGCTAATTCTTCACAAGCGAACAAGAAGTTCAAGGGGAAATGCTACAATTGTGGAAAGAGCGGTCATATGTCAAAGGACTGCAGAAGTAAGAAGTCTAAGGACAAGGGAAAGAAAAAGAAAAATGAGGACCATGTCACTAAAGGTGAGCACCTGACCGATGAGATCTCAAAGATGGAACTATCAACAGTGGTAACCGAAGCCAACATAGTTGGGAATCCAAGAGAATGATGGGTAGACACTGGGGCTATCATCATATCTGTGCTGAAAGCAATATGTTTTTCTTGTTTCAAAAGGTCGATGACAGCGATCATCTAACAATGGGAAACTCGTCTACCTCTCAGGTGGTTGGACAAGGCACAATGGTTCTGAAGATGACATTCGAAAATGAGCTAACATTGAAAAATGTACTGCATGTTCCAGATATTCGGAAGAACTTGGTCTCGGGCTCTCTCCCTAGTAAGACTGGTTTTAAGCTTGTGTTTTTTTTCTGATAAATTTATAATGACTAAGAATGATATGTATGTAGGAAAATGATACCTAATTGAGGGCCTTTTCAAGCTAAATGCAATGACTATCAATCGTGCTATTATTAAAGCTAGTACTTCTGCTTATATTATTGAGTCACAAAATGTATGGCATGAGAGGTTATGACATGTTAATTATGATACCATGCGTAAATTAATTAACATGGACCTTATACCTAAATTTGCAATTGATAGCCAACATAAGTGTGAGGCATGCGTGAAGTAAAAATACATAGAACATCATTTCATTTTGTTGAACGCAGTTCTGAACCTTTAGAACTTGTACAAAATGATGTGTGTGACATGAATATTGTGCAAACAAGAGGCGGTAAAAAGTATTCTGTCACTTTAATCGATGCAGCATAAGATTCTATTATGTGTACTTGCTAAGGAGCAAAGCTGAAGCGATTAAGAGCTTCATACACTATAAGAACAAAGTTCAAAATCAACTTGGAAAGAAAATCAAAAGATTCCGGAGTGATAGAGGTGGTGAATATGTTTCTGTTGGTGTCTAATATAGGTCCCAAGATCAACAAAATCAAGCACAAAATCTCATGAATACACAAGGAATAATGGCGGAATACATACTCACATTGATTGATTTTGATGCAACTAAGAATTCAAGCCTTCAATCCCTCTCCAAAGGTCGGCAATGGCTTCTCCAAGACATGTAATGGCTCGGTTTTGATACTCCTTGAAGGTCCAAGATTCGGCCATGGGTGGACACCATTGAAGCTCCAAGCTTCAAGCTTTCCATGCTCACAAACTCACTTCCCTATCACCATATATAACCCTAGAGTGTGCTAGCACTTGTTCTTCTTCCATGCTTCTCTATTTTGTGCATCCAAAACCAGAAAAATGAAAAAGAATCGGTCCTAGACCATGAGAGAGAGAGACCGAATTTTTTGTTTCCAAAAACCCTAGATACCGATTTTGGAAGAGAGAGAAACGCAAATGGCTTGTTGGAAGAGAGAAAGAAAAAGCTTTTATATATGTCTTATTTTTAAATCATTTACCAAGTAAATAAATAAACATATATTAAAACCTTAAATCAAAAGTCAAAAGCAAAAGTAAAAAGTGCTTTTCAATCACTTCACATCACATCTCTTCACTTTATTAAAAGTGACATGTCATATCACATCACTCAAAGTGACAAGTGATTTGATGATTGATGCGACTAGTGATTTGACGCTTGATGTGACTTGCGTGCCGCGCTCGAATTCGAAATTAACGAATTTTCCGTCGCGTCGTAATTAAATGATTACGCCTAGCGAAATCACTATTCACGTCGCTAACGAATTAATTCTAAATTAATTCGTTCGTCCGAATTAAAATCCAATTTTAATTCGCGTCGAAATCCAATTTCGTATAATATATCGGATATATTATTTTATCGATTAATTCCAAATTAATCGTTCTCTCTCTTTTATTAATATTTTATCCTAGATAAAATATCTCCGTAATTAATCCCAGATTAATTTTCTCTCTCATCGAATTAATCCAGATTAATTTTCTGTCTCTCGAATTATTCCCAGATTAATTATAGTGCGAGTTATACGTCATCGGTGAATCCTCGGGGACGACCCATGAGACCTCCGGATATGTTGGCAGTAAATGCGGTCGTCGGACTATCCGAACACGTAAGTACCTCGTACTACGTTTATACCGATTTAAGAGACAATGGTTGGCTTCTAGCAAAGCGCCATGCCTACCCCATTCTCCGGAAATATCCTTACAGGAATATATGATCTATATCAAGCGTAGTATACCGTAGTATTACGTATTTCTGTCCAGTATCGGATGATCACGTGCTAGGCCTGGGGCTGGAATTGGTGTGTTTGCCCCGTACGAAGCACATATCGGATGTCTGGTAACTAGTTTCTATAATCGGATAAACATGTCCTAGTCATAATATCCCGATAGCTCGAGCATTTAAGAGAACGAGTTTCGTATCCTACGTGACCGTCATCTCCACTATGACTGAAGTGATACTTCCGTCTTGACATCACACCCAACACACTACGATTCTCAATATACCCAGTATCGGCGTACACAGAACCTGTTAAAGCCCTGGACGACCTCAACCAAAGTATATCGATTATCGTATGTATTAGCGGTGCAAGTCTCAGGTTAAGACTAAATACACCTACCCTGATTGCAGACTCCCATAGACACATAGTCATACTACCAATGGGATTCCGCGGGGTTCTATCCAGAGCGAAGCTGATTCCCGTACCATCGGTGAAGTACGACCTCATATTACACTTGCATGAGTATCCTATACCCAAATATATGAGAACTATGCCGTTGTGCCCTCATAAACGCGAACAAGTGTAATACTCTTTTACGTATATATCGATGTCCAATCTCGATAATACTCTGACTAGGGATATTTAATGATTTATCCTTCGTGGACTGATACTGTCTCATATCATTCTCCGTCCAGGAATAAATCATAGGGACCTCTCATCATTTATATATCTAGGTGATCTAATCACAAATGATAAGAGTACAATCTCCTTTGTCACATAGTTAATTTGTACAACAACACCGTGATCTGTACAAATAGTGATGCTATGGGTCATAATTGTCCAACAATCTCTCACTTGGCCTATAGCCAGTCACTCGAGTGTCTAACACCCGAACTATGTACGGTTGGCTCAAACTGCTGAGAAAAGCTTTCGTTAGTGGATTTGCATGATTATCATCTTGATGCGATTTATTCGATCATCACATCGCCACAATGTATGATCCGAACGAATCAGATGAATATGTAAGTATGTATCTGGATCGTTGATGAGACCATTAATTCTTTAGCCTGTGCTAATGCCTAGCTCAGCTGCTAACAGAACTATATCTAATCTAATTAGATATGTATCGACCCAAATGACTTCTATTGCTGCCTCAGCTGCTGCAATTAACCCGCATTTGTTGTTTATTCGGTAACAGTATCTTGCGTGGAAGATTTCCAGCTCACTGCACCGTTATTCAAACTGTATAGTACCGTTTGCGACTTTTAGTCATCTTTATCGGTTATAGGAAACTTGCTACAGTGATCCTAGTCACTTCAAGTTCTCATTCTCCATAGACTAAGACAACATCCTTAGTTCTCTAAGATACTAACAGATGTTCCTAACATCAATCCAGTGACTATCACTCGGATTAGCCTGTTTGTGAATCCATATGCTCAAAGCGTATGATACACCAGGTCTTGTACATTTTTCAATGTACGAGTCCACGGAGAGTATTTCGAAAGCCAAGCTTTCGCCGACATTTATTTTATGGGAATATCATTTCCAAGAAATGACATATTATCATTATTTTATAGGACATCCACTGTCAGTGCGCTCCCACTAACCTCCTTATATACACAAGAATAATTTCGTTTTTGAATTAAATCATAAATCATTATGATTTCATCAAAACGATAATTCCAAGAACCTAATGCTTGCTTCAATCCAATCATGGATCGAATAACAAACATTATCCAAATGGATTTACCGTGGCAACAGGTAAAATGTTGAATCGTAATCAACACAATGTCGATAACGATACCTTTCCGTTAAAAGCCTAGCTTTATACGTTGGTATGTTGCCATCCATGTACGTCTTCCTTGAAGACTTATGGTACCAGTAGGCACAATGCCTTGTGGTACATCAACTAGTATCCAAACTGGTTGATATACATGGAATCTATTTCGGATTATATAGCACTTTGCCATAATTAGGGAGTTGATACCTTGTATCACTTCCTTATACGTAGCCAGTTGGTATTCCTCAATAAGATAGACATCTTTATGAGGTGAGATCAGAAACCCATACCCCAGGTTGTTTTCTGACTCTCTCCGACTTACGCGGTTCTTGTGTATTCGAAGATTAATGGTCATAGTTTCATCCTTGATGAACTATTCATGTTCCATTAAGATTCGGTGCCTTGAACAGTATTACTCCGATTTTCATCGAATTATACTATCCTCCCACTTACCACTGCATATCGGTATTCCTCTTAGGAAAAACTACATGGTGAGCAACAATCTAATTGTTCTCATGTGAGGTATATAAGTACAATACTTATGGTATCCCTAGGATGACCTACAATTGGCACTTATCCCATTTGGGTTTTAGTTTGGTATCATCCAAACATATGCCAAGCATACCCAAATGGTCAGGTATGAGAAACCCGGTTTCTTTCCCTTTCATATCTAATATGATATCTGTCAAACAGATTATTATGGAACCTTATTCAAAATAAGTTCTTGCACTGTTTAAAGCTTATCGTTGAAGGAAATGGTAGCTCAGAGCAACTCGTGATTAACCTTTTCATTTCTAACAAAAATCGGTTAATCCTGTTCGGACACACCGTTAAAATGACGTGTTCCGTGAGGAGTCCTCATTGAAAGAATACTATACTCTTTCAAGTATACGAGAAACTTACTGCTTAAGTATTTTCATTACGATTTTACCGTGACGGTTTAATACTTTAGCTGATCTGTTTGTCTATTTCGTGTCGAAACTGTGAAAGTTTTCGATTTGTGTTTTAAAAGAAACACATAACCATAACGCGATGCCACATCCGTACAGGTCACGAAATATTCATATCCACCTCTAGCCTAGCTAGACATGGGTCCACTTGCTTCACTATGAACTAGGGCTAACAGATCAGTGGCATTTACACTTTGCCCAATAAACTAGATTCGTAGACTTTATTTGAATAGAATCAAATTAGTCATAGTACTCACTCTTCGAAAGTGTGGATATACGAGTCTTGTTTGATTGTGTCCCAGACAACAAAGCCACAATTAGTTTCTTCAGATCAAATCAGTTTGAGCTATTTATTTGTCATGTTATATATTTGAGATATTGTTTATATTCAAAATATAAATATTGTTATTCACATCTAATGTGTTTATCTCAATATCATCTTTATATAATAAAACACTTTAGTGTTCTAGAATATAAAGGTACACCCGCAGCGGGTTATACGCGATATAGAGATAATGTTTCTAGTCAAACTAGTTACATTTTAACAGTTTCCTAATTTAAGTACACACCCAAAGGGCAGTTCCTAAACTTAGGTATCTATGGTTAAAACAGCGACTATCGTCCCATTTTCAATTCGCAGAGTAATCTCGTCTGAAGTCAGTATCCTGCTTAAAGAAGATTCTGCACAACAGTACATATTTATGTATCACACTAAGTATTTAAAATCCAATTTCAATACTAGTTGTGAACATAATTATGACAAACATATTTGAAGTAAGAGCCTTGCTCGTCTTCAATTCCTTCTTGGGATATGTCATTTTATATTCCTAGAAGATAATAATGATTTTGCCTTTGCCATTTTCAATATTCCGGTAGCCTTTGGCCAAGCCTCGGGTTTCTAGAATATTGAAGTAAGGTGTGCCTTGCACTACTTGCCTAATTGCAAAGTTTGACTTTGTCTCCTTGAGAATAGTCATTAATTCTCCAAGAATTATTTATTGCAATTTAGTATTTCAAAGATCTAAAATAGATCCATGAAAATCCTTCAATTTCATTATCATACTTTAAGGATCTAATCCTTAATTCTGAGTCTACTTCGACAAGTTTAATGGATTAAGCGCTAAAGTTATCATTACACGAATATTCCAAATTTCATATTCCACTCATTTGCTTAACTCCCGGCTTTAGGCATAATTCATTATTTTATCAAATAAAATAACTTATTAATTTCCAAGACCATCTTGAAATTATTCCCAATTTGAAAATTAAAGTCGTTTAAATACATTTTCACCCAGGATTATGTTTTAAACACTAATCTTTCATTTCTATCTTGATTCTAATAGTCCAACTATTTAATCAACGATTGTGGTACTATTGATTATAATGATTATAATAGTCCAACTATATAATCAAATATAATTTAAATTAATTAACCTCAATTACATTGATTACTATAATCCAATTATAAAATCAACTGTAAACTGAAATTAATTAATTCAAATATATTGATTAATATAAGCCAGTTATATATAACCAACTATAATACAGTCCAACTGTATATTAAAACAACAATTTAAATATTAGTCCAACTAACATTTAATCTAACGACGAAATAATTTGAATGAGCGCGTATGGCGAGTAATTGAACGAGTATTGCAAATTCAATTCTTGCCTCCCACTATTTTTCGGCGAGCCTCTAACCCTCTGTCGAGTACTCGGGAAATCGTATTTCCTAGTGGGCTAGGATCCCGTTAAATATCACACAATCTTGACTTTGGCCAACAAATTGTATGATAATTAACTAGGTAGATCTCTAAGATCAATTGGATCCAATCCAATTCCTAGATCCGGTAGGAGGACGTCCAAGTCCGAAACATATCTTATATATGCCAATACATCCAATGTATTACCAAACCTTTTTCCTCTGAATCAACTAAGCCTTGGCTTTGGCACAACAAGCTTAATGATCCCAGTTAGCGGAACCCATTGACCATGGAAAGCTTCGTAATCAATGTCGATGGACAAGAAGTGGTCTTGACTTTGCCAACAAACCACAACTTGGACAAGACACTGATATGGAACAAAGCCTTCGTGATTTAAACACATATTCGACAGACAAAGCCTTGACTTTGGCCAACAAACCATGCCGTCTTAGATCTTGAGTAAGAATCACTCAATGGAAGGAAAGACGCTTAAAATTATTTGAGGGTTTTTCGCGTGCAAATTGGCAACCAATTTATTATCTTTGTTAAGGTCTCATCATCATACACCCTTAAACATGCATTCTAAACACATAATAAAGCGTATATGAAATAAAATAATAATGATATGCGGATGGATACTTTACATTGATCCTAGATCAAATCTCTCATTTTCTCTCTCCAAAGCTAGCACATGTATTTACTTCTACCCGTTACACTAGACTTCTAAAGAAACCTCATGTTCATTGAGGGGAATAGGTGAGAAGAGAATACAAAGAGTATAGAGGTGATAAGGCTGGACACGCAGGTCCAATTAATAAATCAAATTTATTACAATTTCCAAAATTGTCCCACCCGACTAATATCCATCCGATATATATTATTCATTGCATCGCAACTATGTATTCATACAAGCATGTTATCAATCAATCTAATCCAATTAATTAATCAGATAATTAGTGATCATCCAATGTTCAAACAACGATTTGATTTTTGCTCGAGTCAAACTCGTTTAGCGAATAAGTACTCAAAGTACGAATTCTCGATTTAAATTAAACTACACATAATTAAATCCAATTTAATACGCATTTAATTCTAATTCACTATTTAATTCCAAATTAAATATTACACTTTTATTAATGAATCTTCTACGATTTAAATTCCAAATTCAATCGTTATGTGTCTCATAGCCCGATTAAATCCAACGTTTATTTAATTAAAGTCCAATGTGCTTTTAATTAATTTCTTAAGGCGTGGACTTTTGGTCAACTCGGGTCAAACCAAATAACCAAATCCAATCCGGGAGTTACCCCATAAGCCTTTAAATTAATTTTGGCCCATTAGGCCCATTAAATAATTAAGGTCCATTAAGTCATAATTGGACTTTATGGATGCGGTTTTGGGCCTAATTGGATCCAACCAATTTTGCCTAAACCCAACTTTGTACAACAAAGCCCAAAAGCCCAATTACAACATTTAAGGCCCAAATCCAATTTCAAGCCTAATTAATTAACTTATAAAATTCCAAATTTCATAATTAATTAACCTAAGTGTCATACATAATTAACCACCTAATTAATATTTCTAAAACATCAATTAGCATACTTAATCATGCATTTCAACATCAAATAGTGTCCAACACAATTTATCAAAATCAAACCCATTTTACATGCTTTAAAGTCTCTTAGCAATTTGGGGATTTTACGTCCGATTCGAATTCAATCCAATTAATTTCACAATCGACATTCAATCATATTCCCGAATGATTTCCAAAACATCCAATGTTCAAAAATAAAAAAATTCCAAGACATTATGGTTATATGTATTCGGCCAACATAAGCAATTTGGGGAAAATTGTTACAAACTAATTTTCGTCAAATTGATCCAATCAATCTTCAATTAAACATACTTTAAGCATTCTAAATCATCCAATTTCATCAAACATGCTCAAAATCAAGTTTACCCAAATTTGTCAATTTTGGCCAACACTTTATTTGGGGAAAAATGGATCCAACCAAATTCCATGAAATTGAACATACACAACTTCAATTCATCAATATATAAGAATACTTAATCAATCAATTTAACCAAATCATGCTTCAATTGATTTTACCCAATTTGTCATGCCCAAATTTGGGGAAAAATGGATCCAACCAAATTTCTTGAAATTGATCATGCACAACATCAATTCAACCTCATTCAAGCATACTATATCAAACAATTTAACCAATTGATGCTCAAATTGAGTTTACCCAATTTTAACCCTAACGTTTCATGCTTGAACTTAGCTCTGATACCATTGTTGGTGTCTAATATAGGTCCCAAGATCAACAAAATCAAGCACAAAATCGCATGAATACATCAAGGAATAATGGTGGAATACATACTCACATTGATTGATTTTGATGCAACTAAGAATACAAGCCTTCAAGCCCTCTCCAAAGGTTGGCAATGGCTTCTCCAAGACATGTAATGGCTCGATTTTGATGCTCCTTGAAGGTCCAAGATTCGGCCATGGGTGGACACCATTGAAGCTCCAAGCTTCAAGCTTTCCATGCTCACAAACTCACTTCCCTATCACCATAATATAACCTTAGAGTGTGCTAGCACTTGTTCTTCTTCCATGCTTCTCTATTTTGTACGTCCAAAACCAGAAAAATGAAGAAGAATCGGGCCTAGACCATGAGAGAGAGAGACCGAATTTTTTGTTTCCAAAAACCCTAGATACCGATTTTGGAAGAGAGAGAAACGCAAATGGCTTGTTGGAAGAGAGAGAAAGAAAACGCTTTTATATATGTCTTATTTTAAATCATTTACCAAGTAAGTAAATAAACATATATTAAAACTTTAAATCAAAAGTCAAAAGCAAAAGCCAAAAGTGCTTTTCAATCACTTCACATCACTATTCACATCACATCTCTTCACTTTATTAAAGTGACATGTCATATCACATCACTCAAAGTGACAAGTGATTTGACGATTGATGCGACTAGTGATTTGACGCTTGATGTGACTTACGTGCCGCGCTCGAATTCGAAATGCGAATGCGCTCGCAATCACTCTCGAGCTCGGATTAGCTAATTCCAAATTAACGAATTTTGCCGCGTCGTAATTAAATGATTACGCCTAGCGAAATCACTATTCACGTCGCTAATGAATTAATTCTAAATTAATTGGTTCGCCTGAATTAAAATCCAATTTTAATTCCGTGTCGAAATCCAATTTCGTATAATATATCGGATATATTATTTTATCGATTAATTCCAAATTAATCGTTCTCTCTCTTTTATTAATATTTTATCCTAGATAAAATATCTCCGTAATTAATCCCAGATTAATTTTCTATCTCATCGAATTAATCCTAGATTAATTTTCTATCTCTCGAATTAATCTCAGATTAATTATAGTGTGAGTTATACGTCATCGGTGAATCCTCGGGGAGCGACCCATGAGACCTCCGGATATGTTGGCAGTAAATGCAGTCGTCGGACTATCCGAACACGTAAGTACCTCGTACTACGTTTATACCGATTTACGAGACAATGGTTGGCTTCTAGCAAAGCGCTATGCCTACCCAATTCTCCGGAAATATCCTTACAGGAATATATGATCTATATCAAGCGTAGTATACCGTAGTATTACGTATTTCTGTCCAGTATCGGATGATCACGTGCTAGGCCTGGGGCTGGAATTGTGTCTGCCCCGTACGAAGCACATATCGGATGTTTGGTAACTAGTCTCTATAATCGGATAAACATGACCTAGTCATAATATCCCGATAGCTCGAGCATTTAAGAGAATGAGTTCCGTATCCTACGTGACCGTCATCTCCACTATGACTGAAGTGATACTTCCGTCTTGACATCACAACCAACACACTACGATTCTCAATATACCCAGTATCGGCGTACACAGAACCTGTTAAAGCCCTGGACGACCTCAACCAAAGTATATCGATTGTCGTATGTATTAGCGGTGCAAGTCTCAGGTTAAGACTAAATACACCTACCCTGATTGCAGACTCCCATAGACACATAGTCATACTACCAATGGGATTCCGCGGGGTTCTATCCGGAGCGAAGCTGTTTCCCGTACCATCGGTGAAACATGACCTCCTATTACACTTGCATGAGTATCCTCCCAAATATATGAGAACTATGTCGTTGTGCCATCACAAACGCGCACAAGTGTAATACTAGTCTTTTACGTATATATCGATGTCCAATCTCGATAATACTCTGACTAGGGATATTTAATGATTTATCCTTCGTGGACTGATACTGTCTCATATCATTCTCCGTCCAGGAACAAATCATAGGGACCTCTCATCATTTATATATCTAGGTGATCTAATCACAAATGATAAGAGTGCAATCTCCTTTGTCACATAGTTAATTTGTACAACAACACCATGATCTGTACAAATAGTGACGCTATGGGTCATAATTGTCCAACAATTTCACCATTCGGTGAATATTGTTCTGTGCCCGAAATTATTCACGAAACCACTGCTCCTTATTCTCCTCAACAAAATGGGATTGTTGAGCACAAAAACCAAATGTTGAAGGAAATGATGAACGCCATGTTGACAAGTTCTGGTTTACCCCAGAACTTGTGGGGGGAAGCCTTACTTTCCGCCAACTACATTCTAAATAAGCTTCCTCACAAAAGATTGGACAAGACAAGATATGATTTGTGGAAATGTTTCGTACCTTCCTAGAAATACCTAAAAGTGTGGGTGTGTCTTGTCAAAGTAATGGTTCATAAACCTAAGAAGGTTAGAATAGGACCCAAAACTATTGATTGTATATTCATTGGATATGCTCTCAACGGTAGTGCATATCGATTCGTGGTACAAAAGTGTGAGATTTCTGACATCAATCCGAATATGATAATTGAGTCAAGGAATGCGACATTTTTTGAAGAGACTTTTCCTTGTAAGGAAAGACAAAGAACAGAGTCTCTCAAAAGAACAGTTGATACTGTCAAGGACAATGATCAGGTTGACTAAGAATCAGATCAATGTGTAAATGCTGGGAAAATCGAGCCTAGATGTAGCAAGAGAGCTAGCACGTCGAAGTCGTTTGGTCCCAATTTTCTGACATACTTGTTAGAAAATGAGCCTCAAAACTATAAAGGAGAAGCTCTGTCTTCTCCGGAGGCACCTCTTTGGATATAGGCTATAAACAATGAGATTGATTCAATCCTACAGAACCATACTTGGGAGTTGGTTGATCTTCCCCCCACTAGGCCACAAATGCATATTAAAAAGGAAGATGAAAACAGGTGGATCAATAGAAAAGTACAAGGCAAGACTTGTCATAAAAGGTTATAGACAAAAGGAAGGCCTTGATTACTTTGACACCTATTTACCAGTGACTCATATTACATCGATAATAATACTCATAGCAATAGCAGCTATATTTGGTCTTGAAATACATCAAATGGATGTAAAGACGACAGTTTTGAATGGTGAATTGGATGAAGAGATTTACATGGAACAACCAGAAGGGTTTTATGTCCCTGGACAAGAACAAAAGGTGTGCAAACTTGTAAAATCCTTATATGGATTAAAACAAGCACCTAAATAATGGCATGATAAATTTGACAAAGAGATGTTGTCAAGTGGGTTCAAAACCAATGAGTGTGATAAGTGTATGTACACCAAATAAACTCAAAAAGAATATGTCATTGTGTGTCTCTATGTAGACGATATGTTTATAATTGGTAGTAATCATGAAATGATTCAGTCTACTAAAAATATGTTATCCAGCAGATTTAATATGAAAGATTTGGGAGTAGCTGATGTGATCCTAAGAATAAAGATTCATAGGACATCATACAGATATATATTATCTCAGACTCATTATATTGAGAAGATACTTGATAAATATATCAAAGGGGATCTAAATGTGGCTAGAACCCCTGTGGACCTAACTCTTCATCTATCAAAGAATACTGGCTCAAGCATATCGTAATTAGAGTATTCGAGAATCATCAGAAGCCTGATATATCTCACGAATTACACACGACCTGATATCACTCAAGTTGTGAACAGGCTTAGCAGATATACGAGTAATCTAGGACATAACCACTGGAGAGCCATAGTAAGAGTTTTGAGGAATCTGAGAGAAACTTTAAAATATGGGCTACATTACGAGAGATATTTTACTGTACTAGAGGGATGCAGCGATGTTAACTGGATATCTGATACGGTGGATTCTAAATCTACGAGTGGATTTATTTTCACACTTGCTAATGCAGCCGTGTTATGGAAATCCTCGAGGTAAACATGTATTGCCCGGTCTACTATGGAATCAGAGTTCACATCGTTAAATAAAACAGCGGAAGAAGCAGAATGTCTTAGAATTTTCCTGGAGGATATTCCTAGTTGGCCCAAAACGGTGCCAGTGATTAGCATACATTGTGATAGCCAATCGGCTATTGAAAGAGCCCAAAATACAATGTATAATGGTAAGTCTCGACACATACGTCGGAGACCTAATACCATACGTCAACTGCTCTCAAGTGGCATAATATCGATCGATTATGTTAAGTCGAAGGAAAACCTAGCGGATCCACTAACTAAAGGTTTACCTCGAGAGCAAGTTGAGAAGTCATCGAGGGGAATGGGCTTGAAGCCTATATTGTCACTGTGGAAACCCAACTTAGCTGACTGGAGATCCCAAGATCTAGGTTAAAAAGGGACAACTGAAACATTTTTCAATTCAAAACAAGCATTGAAGAGTTTTGTACTCTTACCCATTCCGATAATGACGCTGAGTGTTGCTGTCATTGGTTAGGATAAGCTAAGGCTTTTAAAGATCACTATATTAGGAGATGAGTCCTACTGGGGGTAAAAATAGATTACCTCTTGATAGTAGATCACCTATTTCAAGTAAGAAGTGAGGCCGCTTCCATGGGAACTTTTAAAGGCGGGTTACCCTAAAGTACTTGATGAATCCAGGATTATTGTTCAGGGAAAAAATGAACACAATCGTAGAACAGGAAAATGGTCGAATTAAAGCTGTGTGTTGGCAATTGTCTTGATTTACACAAACGGTAGAACAGTTCAAGACTATGGGTCACTAGTTTTCCAAGTAAATCGATTGTCATTCACTAGGAAAGGTTCAAGGTGAAAGCTACGTATTTCGATGAAGCTTTATTTCACGGAAACTCTCTCAAGTGTCTCCATGAATATTTGAAAAATTGTGGGGGATTGTTGTAAATTCTTCAAATATGCAAATATTTTATATTGGATGGAGGAGGGACATGTTCTTTGGATGGTACCCCTTAGGGACATGTCCTCCATTTGTGTGTAACATGGTCATATGCTCAAGGGATGCATAGGAGGGGTGAAATCCTTTGGAAGGTTGCACTCTAACCCAAATGGTGCCCTTGAGGCACCCTTCCATGCTTATAAAATGAAGCCATCATGTTCCTTTAAAGACACAAAAGAAATCTGATTTTCATCCAAATAAAAGAGTCTCATTTTATCTTTCTTGAGTCTGAGAGAGTGCCACCATATTCCCAGTTCGAGATCTTGTTAAGGTGTGCCCCTTGAACAAGAGGAATCCGAGTTATCCTGGGAGAATATTAGCCACAAAGCCGTAGAGCACCATGATGGAGCTCGTTAGTTCTAAGGACATAGAGTATTCTCATTCCGGACCACTGCATTCATCGTGATCATCAGGTTTTTCATATTCTCTAATTTTTAGGGTTTTTAGAGATTGTAAATTAGATCTGCAATTGATTTCCAGATACAATTGTTTTTAGCATGTTTGGTTTCTGTTTAATGACATTATTGGACCACAATATATATATATATATATATATATATATATATTTGAAAACAATAATTGTTATATAATGGCTATCTCAGCAAAACACCTCAATCAAATAATGTTTGCTAGTCAGATTCAGTATAATAATGGATTGAAATTATTAGGAGAGTATCAATATCTCATCTCCCAAGGCTTCCCACCATATAACTTCGCATAAGTATGAAAAAAAGGGACTGAAATATATGCCTCTACTAACCTCGCATCTCTGACCATTATTTTACTAAATTCAGCGGTATAACAATAATGACACAAAACATCCAAACTGCACACATCATCACACTCATTCCATCAACATCATCTGAAAGTCAAAGAGTACTCAAACACTTTGATTCATATTACAAACATATAGTTATACCTAAAATTTATATTCACAATTTATATTCTCATGCTATCAATTATAAATATAATTTCCAACATATATGTATAAATATATTTACACTATATTACGTAACCTTATATCAAACATCAATCAACAAGCATTTATGTTAAGGGAATCATCGTGCATTGTATTTACCTCAAATCAAATAAAAACTCTCTATATCTATACGTCACCGCTAGAATCTGGAAAAAGTATAAAATTACGATCAAGCCTTAATATTTTACTAAAATTATGATTTGACCCCTAAACATTCCAAATTTTCAATTTAACTCAAATACTCTCTTACATTATCAATTTAGTCCTAAAACTCTCAGCTATCACATATTATTAACTAGAAATCAGAATTTATAGATTTATGTTCCTTATCATGCCAGTATACGAATAAGTCCAAAACTTTCAAAATCTTACATTTACACCCTTAAAACTGTAAAATATAAACGAACTCCAATGAATTCAAAATTTCACTATGAGATGGTCAACAGAAAGTACTGGTCACTGAGATTACAACGATGGTGATGGTGATGGTGACAGATGATGATTGATGGTCACTGACGAACAGTCAAACGATGATAACTCTGGTTTGTGGTTCGTTTCACGATAACTGAATGTCAATGTTGGGCAATCGAAGTACTCAACCTACGTATGTCGAAGAGCAGAAGATTCTAGTCTATGAGGTGTTGTTCATGCACGGTGCAGCATAGGGCATGTGGAGCAATGACAGGGCAATATGTGAGTGGCATGTGCGGGCGCATGCAGTAGATTCAGGTCATCGGACCAGTGGGGTTGGCTTCGTCTCGTTGAGAGGATTCTTCTAGAGTGGTCATTCGCTCGAAAAGGTGGCCGGATGACGTCGAACATTCTTTTTTCTATCATGCCCACACACTCTCTCTCATCTGTATTTTCTCTATCTTCTAGTTCGAGTCTCTCTCTCATTAGTCCATGAAAGCCTTATATACCATTTTTTTTACTGATAAACCACACACTTACCCTCTCATTTTTATTTCAAGATAAACACACTCAAAATATACCCTTAGAGTTTTATTTTATAGAGATATAAATAAACTATTAGAGTTGGTTTTGGTTTATTGTTGTGGGGAAAAAGGATGTGGAGTAGTGGATATATGAGCAATATGAAAATAAGGAAGAAAAAATCGATAAGTTTATTTCAAATAATAACAAATCAAGAGATATGGTCTCACAATCTACACACTTTACAAAATTTTATCCTCAAAACTTCTCAATCTTCGAATAGCTCTGGATATTTTTCCCCCATATCTTATTCTACTTCCCAAGTTGCCTCATAAATGTGATGATTAGTCCATGTGACCTTCACAAGAGGGATGTGTTTGGATCTCAACTCTTGGAACTTTCGTTCTATAATCTTCACGGGTTTTTCTTCATAAGTCAGATTCTCACTCAATTCTACCAGTTGGCTCTCCAAGATGTGAGTAGGATCTGTCACATACTTCTTCAACACTGATACATGAAATATATTATGAATCATTTCCAATTCTGGTGGTAACGCTAAATGATATGCCACTTTGCCCATTCTCTCCAAAATCCTATAAGGACTAATATAGCGCGGTGCCAACTTTCTCTTCTAGCCAAATCTCAATACTTCATTCCAATAGAAGACTTTCAAAAAGATTTTATCCCCTAATTGGAACTCAAGGTCCTTTCTTCTTTTGTCAGTATAACTCTTCTGTCGACTCTACACCTCTAGTAGTCTGGCTCGGATCAGTCTGATCCTCTCAGATGTCATATTTACTAAGTCTGAACTGTGAATCTATCTATCTCTAACTTCCCCCCAACAAACAAGACTCCTACACCTCTTCCCATACAATTCTTCAAATGGAGCCATACCGATACTAGCCTATAAAATGTTATTATAGGCAAACTCTATTAGATGTAAATGATCATCTCATCCTCCAATAAATTCAATACACACAATCTCATCGGATCTTCTAATGTCTGAGTAGTCCGCTCTGACTACCTGTTAATTTGAGGGTTGAATGTTGTGCTTATAGTAATTTTCGACCCCAGAGACTTCTAGAAACCCTGTCAAAAATGAGAAGTAAATCTGGCATTTCTATCTGATATAATCGACGTTGGTACTCTATGTAACCGTACAATCTGCTCTACATATAATATTTCTAGCCTCTCTAATCCCCATTTTACTGGAATCAATAGAAAATGGGCAGATTTAGACAATTGATTACTATCACCCAAATTACATAATAACCTTTGGTGTCCTAGCTCTACTATAAAATCCATCGCAATGTTGGCCACTCAGGTATAGGTAGAGGCTAGACTAATCCAGCTGGGTGCTGATGCTCTACCTTGACCTACTGATAAACTAGATAACGAGATAAAAAGTCTGAAATCTCTCTCTTCATTCCCGACCACTAGTATGTTTTCTTGAGATTTGATACATGTTGGTGCTCCCATGATGCATATTATACAGAACATCATGAGCTTCATCCAAGATCTTCTGCTTAAGCATTCTAGTAGGTGGTACCAAAACTCTGCCACCAAAGAGTAATACATCCTCTGAACTCAATCTGAAGGTAGCAGTTTCACCATTTGCAGCCTTTGTTTTCCACTTCCCACATTGTTCATCTTCGTTTTATGCTAATTTGAGTCTATCTAGCTGTGTAGGTCAAACTTTCATATGAGTCAGAATCCCTCATCTGTCAAATACCTCAAAGGTCAAACGTAACATTGCCATCTCCTCAAACATCTTCTGTCTAGCACTCAAAAACTGTAGTTTACCTATGTTTTTCCTACCAGTGCGTCAGCTACTACATTGGCCTTTCCTGAATGGTAATTGATAGTATAATTATAGTCACTTTGGAACTCCATCCAACACATCTGCCTCAAATTCATCTCTCTCTTAGCGAGAAGAAATTTCAGACTCTTATGGTCGCTATAAATCTCGCACTTGGCACTATATAAAAAATGTCTCCAAATCATTAAAGCATGTACAATCGCTGCGACTCTAGAACAAGGGTGGGATAATTCCTCTCATGGGTCTTTAATTATCTCGAGTCATAAAGAATCATTCTCCCATTCTGCATTAGTACATATCCTAACCCTTGATGTGATGCATCCGTATAAACCACTTATCCATCAAGTCCAGACGGTAGAGTTAGTATCGGTCCAATAGTTAATTTCTCCTTGAAAATCTGAAAGCTCCTTTCATAATCATCAGTACATACAAATAGTACTTTCTTTTTCATCAGCTAAGTCATCAGAGCAGTAATAATAGAGAAATCCTGGATAAAGTGACGATAGTAGCCTGCTAATCCCAAGAAGCTCCGAACCTCTATCGATGTTCTCGATCTCTCCCATTTCAGAACTATTTAGACCTTCTCTAGATCTATATAGATACCCTATCCTGAGAAGATGTGTCCCAAAAATACCACTTTGTCCAGCCAAAACTCACATTAATAGAACTTGGCATATAATTGATGTTGCTCATAATCCATCCAAGAGAGCGAATACACAAGGATGTCATCAATAAACACTACAATGAACTTATCCAAATATAGTTGGAAAACTCCATTCATCAAACCCATGAATGGTGCAGGTGCATTAGTAAGTCCAAATGGCATCATTAGGAACTAATAATGCTCGTATCTAGTTCAAAATGTAGTCTTCAAAATATTCACATCTCAGAGCCTCATATGATGATATCCCAATCGAAGATCAATTTTTGAAAACACTGAGGCTTCTTGAAGTTGATCAAATAAATCATCGATACGAGGTAATGGGTATCCATTCTTAACCATCACCTTATTGAGCTAACGATA
This sequence comes from Zanthoxylum bungeanum, assembly GCA_019454045.1. NCBI lineage: Eukaryota > Viridiplantae > Streptophyta > Magnoliopsida > Sapindales > Rutaceae > Zanthoxylum > Zanthoxylum bungeanum. Next base: position 194,886 of record SKCR01033432.1, on the reverse strand, counting down.
ATCGATACACAATCCTAAGGTCTCATCCTTCTTTTTCACAAACAATACTGGTGCTACCCAGGGTGATTCCCTGGGTATAATAAATTCTTGATCCAATAGGGGTGGTACTAGGCATCAGATCTATGGTAAACTCTAGATATCTACATGGAGGTAGTCCAGGTAACTCATCGGGAAACACATCATGGTACTCTCTCAAAACTGGAATATCTCATATCTGTATTGATTCCTTCTCCTCCATTATAGCAATACATGCTAAAAAACCTTTGCACCCATGTTTAATCATTCTACAAGCTAACATTGAAGAAATAATGGGTGCCACAACTCGAATACGATCATCGATTACCTTGAACTCCCCGTCGTCTGACCTAAACCTCACTTTTTTACCTCTACAATCAATAATGACTCCATGATCTGTCAGGTAATCCATCCATAGAATCTACTGAAGTCCTCCATCACTAATCGATAAAGTACAACTAGTAGCTGTTTTCCATTAATCTCAACATTCAATCCCCGGTATATTATATCTATCCTGATGTTTTTATGTTAGGGTTAGTGCTCGGAGCTTTAATTGTAGGTAACGCTTTCCTAGTGCAGCGGAAACGTCTTTGGCTCACGGATCGGACTTGAAAATTTTTTCTGCCATTCTCTTTAAGTTGTCGAATCTGACCAGAAGGTACACTAAAATTTGCTTCTGTTTCGGACAAGATTTCATCCCCGAAACACCCCTGAAATAATCCCCGAACAGCCTCCCGAACTGCAGTGAAATATTGGACTGTTTCGGACTCGTTACATAACCGAACTGCACAAAAATTAGCCCCTGATTTTCGTGACCAGTAAAGATATTTCAGGTCTGATTTTTTACTCAAAAATCAGTCCCAACACAGCCCCAGAATGTCCCAAGGTGTTTCCTAAAATTTCGAATTAAAACAAAACAAACCGAGCCCCCGAACAACCTTAAAATATACGGCAGTGAGGCAAATAACCCCTCAGTGCCGTGAGTCAATTAAAAGAAGGGTAAGATGATTTTGATTCAACACCAAGAGATCTTTCGTGCTATGTCTCACAACCAACGGAAAGAAGTGTGGGCTTGACTCCCACAAAAATATCCCTAAACTATTTAGAGATTTTATCACACAATAATATTTTTGTTTTTCCTCTTTTTGTTCGTCAATGGTGTTTCTCAACTTTTGAGAGAATGGTGAAGAAGAAGAAGGAGGCTAGGGTTGCAAGAATGAGAGATTAAGGAAAAAATAAAAATCACATTTTCTTTTATACTGAGGGTAAATTGTTTCCAAAAATAAAACAACTATTCCCTCCCAAGCTTGATAATTTCGGCCATTATATGCTATAATAGTTAATTTTTCATTTAATTTTGTAACAAATCATTCACGTGCCTTTAAGCAAATATATATTACAAATTTTAATAGTAAATATCCATTTAAATGAATTAACTACCAAAGAAATGCCAAAGGTTTCTATAACCTCTAAATATGAAATTCTAACTTTAACTTTCATTTAAATTATATCAAATATAATTTAATAATTAATAATAAACAATTTTCATATAATCATTTATTATATACACCATATATTACGTTTTAATATATACTAATAAGTGTGACAAATAATATTATTAATCATATTAATAATATTTATACATAAGTGAGTATATAATTGGACTATCCAATTATACTAAATCCGCTATAGTATATTGAGCTAGCATGGGGACCAAATGGACCTACGGTTCCGAGCTCCAAGAATCTTGAAATATTAATTAAACTCTTAATTAATTATTCTGAATTATTAACTCCGAGTTATTCCACTAAAAACCCGAAGTTGCACTCTCGTTGCCGAAGATGATATATTAAGCCAAACCAAGTCCGTGTCCATCGATATAGTCATTACATACGAATAGACCCTTCATGAGAATCTCGTAATTAGAGCAAGTCATAATATCCGTTATACCCCTCTAATTATTTTTACCTTAAGTACCATTGATTCTCCAATGAACGATTTATTCATAACCATTATGAATTTTAATCTTTCTATTTGTAATAGAAAGACTTGAGCGCTCAAATAGTTCATGCACCGGATCAACTCTTAAGAAAGATACTTCTATACTTCTCGCAAGAATGAGTGAACTCCAAGTCTATGTAAAACGTTCACAGCTACACAACATACCATTCCCTCAAAGTACGTAGCTATTGGTCTGGATTGCTACACCAACCTCACCTTAGTAAATCAAAGGACATAGCCTGGCATGTAGGAGTTCGTCGTACACTCAAGATTAAGATCAATCCATATATGATCATCTAGTAGATCGAAGTGACTTTCTTTGTTTAACGGATATTATAAGAATGTCATTCCCATCTGGGTCATGTCCTATATGATCGCATCATACACAGCACCTCAATTATCATGTCTCTAAATGGAATATCCCAGATTAAGGTCGCCATACAAATATAGAATGGACCGCAACTATAGATAAACCACAAACAAAGTACCCACTTTGTTTGCTTTTGATGGACTATTTAAGATTACTAACTTTAGACTTAAATCCTCTTGTGTATGACACTTATACATTAAGTCTGAAGGCATATAAGTAATCTAAGGTATTCAAGATTATTTATAATATGTGAAAATTAAACAAACACTTTGATAAATGAATAACGCATTGTTTTATTTCAAAACACATAAAGCCATTTACATCACATGTAGCTCTAGGAGATACATTCCAACATAATCTGCATAGTATTTATGTCTGATTCATGACAATACATTTTTCCATAATATTACTTATATATGGTTGCACCTCTTATTTTTATATATGTATTCGATCTAATAACTATTGGATTGAAACTAAATCCGATTTAGTGGTATGTATTTATTAGACAAAGACCCAAGATTTACAACGTAGTGAGAAGTTACAATGTAGTTTGTAATTGACATTGGGAAGTGTCACTATAAGTTGTATATTCTGAAATAAAGTTTTTGGTCAAGATTTACTGACAAGGTTCGGTTAGTAAAATCTACTGAGACCAGTGCATGTCATATATCGAACATGGTCATATGGTTTATCCCAATGAACCATGAGTCTCAAGAGACTCGTATAGACATATAGAGGTTTATTTGATAAACATTGAACGGCTCATCGAATATTTCCTAATAGATGGTACACTAATGTCAATAAGAATCTTCTCAAGTTGAGTAGCATAGTGATTCTTTGACTTGCAATACCACTGTGGATATATGAGACATCGTCCACACTTATATGGTAGTCACGTCACCGATCTACTTAGCTCAGACCTTCGCCTACTCGCTAGGTGTGGACCCATGCTCATGATATCTTATGAGTATCAGATAGAATTTGCTAGTCCTGTCTACAGAGCATAGGTATCATGTACGTATTTGCGATCTAGTAAATTCATGGTTGTGGTATACTTTAGAAGCGAGTTCCGAGTGTTATTTAGATATCGAATTTTAAATTCAACTATATTATACCTTAGGGATTTGATGTTCCTTTCTATATTCTCGGTATAATACTGATAGCCTATGACGAATGGATTATACATATGTAATGATCTGAACTTGCATAGTTAAGCGAGATTATCTGTGGTCGTCATAATTTATGAGTGAGTGAATTATAGACACAAAATTTGATTTTGTGACGGATAAATCTAAACTTAGAGAGTCTCGTAATATGAAGTGTATGTTGGGATTTATACCATAGAGCTTCACATATTGTTAAACGGAATTGATTATTGTAATTATAATAAATGCATTATTCATTTATCAAAGTTGTTTGATTTAAATCGCATATTGTCCAATTGTCTTGTTAACTTTAATTACTCTTATACTTTCAGACTTAGTGTATGGTTTATACATAATAGGATTTAAATCTGAAATTAGTAATCTAAATAGTCCATAGAGAGCAAACAAAGAGGGTACTTTGTTTGTGGTTTATCTATAGCTGCGGTCCATTCTACACTTGTATGATGACCATGATCCGGGATAATTCATGTAGTGACATGGGAATGGAGGTTATGAGTGGAAAATATATCATTATTTACCGCCCTTTTTATTTAATATTTTGTATAGTTTCTTGAGTTTTATGAACGTTTTGACGTGTTTTAGCTTATTTTGCAGAAAAAATAAAATCAGGACTTAATGGAATCAATCAGGAAGAAATGTGGAACAAATAAGGGCAAAATCTGGACTTGACATTTTGATTTTTGAGATTGGAAACTTGAAATGGAATTCTAACGAAGTACAATTTCGGAAATTCTAACTTTACGCAATTGCGTATTTTGGCCATAACTCTTTACTCCGATGTCTGGTTGAGGTAATTCAAGTTTCAGATTAAAGAAGACGTAAAGATCTACAACTTTTAATTTCATAATAATTCGAATTCTGAAATTTCCATGACCGAAATTGATAAAATATTCGTTAGTGTGTTATGTGTAATTATTTAAGTCATTTTCAAAATAATAATAATAATAATAAAATAAAAAACGAAAATTGCCAAACTTCCACCAAATATGTTTGCATGTTTGGTGGAGGATTTGGTGTCATGTTTGGTGCCATATTTGGTGCCATATTTGGTGCCATGTTTGGTGGAGCAATTGATGAAGAAATTGGTGGAAGCCTTTGACCGGCATAATCACACACGTATAACGCAAGTGCACATCCCGAGGCGTCTTTTGAATCTTGTATTTTTAGACTAACAGTGGAGATCGCGGGATATATTATCGTATATACCTCTCCCACTCAGTATTTTACAATTAAGGTTTCTATTTATAAATATATAATTTATTATTATTATTATTACTAGTGTGAATAAATTTATGACGGCTAAATCATAAATTAATTTACACTAGTTCACCATTAGTGACCTAACAATTTTAACTCTTAAAATTTATCTCACTAATGACTATTAGCCTGTACTAATTATTTTACTCTATTAAACTAATTTAATATGAGCAATATAAGTGACCTATCATTTTTAACTCTTAAAATACTAGACACTAATAAGTTTAAATTTATGGAATACTAAAATGGTCAAAATTTTAATTAAACATTTTAGTAAATCTTAGTGCGTTATAAAATCCAATTGTATGTGGAATTGTATCCGGAGTGCAGCCCATATTACTGTCTATTCTGATTTGTTTATGGAATTTATATTCGGGTTTCCATCCTATATACCAATGGAATTTTATTATGCACTAATTAAGCCCAATATATTAGAATTCAATATTTGAACCATAAATCCAATTAATCCAATTAATTGATTTCCAAGCATATTATATTCAAATTTAAACATTTTAAATTACATAAAATCATATTTCATGTCTATAATTAATAAGGATCCAATTCATGATATGACATGTAAAAGGCAAGAGTGGGCACCCTAAGCTATATGACATGTTATCCAAATATTTTGAACAAAAACATACATATAACATAAAAATCTAATTTTGCATTGACCAGGCTCTCATTTTCCCTATACTAATCCAATTAGTACATAAAATTACCGAGACATCCCTTGGTCTTCAAATCCTGTTCCAAGGTGGTGTTAGTTTCTTTTAGACTTTGGTGCTCCAAATTACAACAATTGAATTTTTTACATCAAAAAATAAAAATACAACAATTGTAGAAAAATGGCCATATGGCCTTACATCTCAAAATAAAAACCAACTTTAAAAATGAGAGCCGAAAAAATTTACAACCAATGCAAAAACATTCATCAAATGAAATAACAATAATCATTCATAATATGAATTTTATTTTATTCCCACTCATCTAAACATGCATATCATATTTATAACATATATAAATATATAAAAAATAAGAAACTTTAAATTAAAAGGTGAAGGGTTAAGAACACTTTTCAACCTCCCTCTAGATGTCAATTGAAGGAAACGCTTTCCCAGTGCAGCGGAAACGTCTCTCGCTCACGGATCGGACTTGAAATTTTTTTCTGCCATTCTCTTTAAGTTGTCGAATCTAACCAGCAGACATACTAAAATTATACTTCTGTTTCGGACCAGATTTCATCCTCGAAACACCCCTGAAACAATCCCTGAACAACCTCTTGAACTGTAGTGAAATATTGGACTGTTTTAGACCCGTTACACAACTGCACTGCGCATAAATCAGGCCCTGATTTTTGTAACCAGTAAAGATATTTCTGCTCTGATTTTTTTCTCAAAAATCAATCCCAACACAGCCCCAAAATATCCCAAGGTGTTTCCTAAAATTTCGAATTAAAACAAAACAAACCAAGCTCCCGAACAACCTTAAAATATGCGGCAGTGAGGTAAATCACCCCTCAGTGTCATGAGTTAATTAAAAGAAGGAGAAGATGATTTTGATTCAACACCAATAGAAACAAGTGTGGGCTTAACTCCCACAAAAATATCCCTAAACTATTTAGAGATTTTGTCACACAATAATATTTTTGTTTTTCTTCTTTTTATTCGTCAATGGTGTTTCTCAACTTTTGAGAGAATGGTGAAGAAGAAGGAGGCCAGGGTTGCAAGAATGAGAGATTAAGCAAAAAATAAAAATCACATTTTCTTTTATACTTAGGGTAAATTGTTTCCAAAAATAAAATAACTATTCCTTCCCAAGCTTGATAATTTCGGCCATTATATGCTATAATAGATAATTTTTCATTTAATTTTGTAACAATTCATTCACGTGCCTTTAAGAAAATATATGTTACAAATTTGAATAGTAAATATCCATTTAAATGAATTAACTACCAAAGTAATGCCAAGGCTTTCCAAAACCTATAAATATGAAATTCCAACTTTAGCCTTCATTTAAATTATATCAAATATAATTTAATAATTAATAATAAACAATTTTCATATAATCATTTATTATATAAACCATATATTACCTTTTAATATATACTCATAAGTGTGACAAATAAGATTATTAATCATATTAATAATATTTATACATAAGTGAGTATATAATTGGAATATCCAATTATACAAAATCCGCTATAGTATATTGAGCTAGCATGGGGACCAAATGGACCTACGGTTCCGCGCTCCAAGAATCTTGAAATATTAATTAAACTCTTAATTAATTATTCCGGATTATTAACTCCGAGTTATTCCACTAAAAACCCGAAGTTGCACTCTCGTTGCCGAATATGATATATTAAGCCAAACCAAGTCTGTGTCCATCGATATAGTCATCACATACGAATAGACCCTTCAAGAGTATCTCTTAATTAGAGCCGGGTCATAATATCCGTTATACCCCTCTAATTATTTTTACCTTAAGTACCATTGATTCTCCAATGAACGATTATTCATAACCATTATGAATTTTAATCTTTCTATTTGTAATAGAAAGACTTGAGCGCTCAAATCGTTCATGCACCGAATCAACCCTTAAGAGAGATACTTTTATACTTCTCGCAAGAATGAGTGAACTCCATGTCTATGTAAAACGTTCTCAGCTACACAACAGACCATTCCCTCAAAGTACGTAGCTATTAGTCGGGATTGCTACACCAACCCCACCTTTGTAAATCAAAGGACATAGTCTGCCATGTAGGAGTTCGTCGTACACTCAGGATTAAGATCAATCCATATATGACCATCTAGTAGATCAAAGTGATTTTCTTTGTTTAACAGATAATATAAGAATGTCATTTCCATATGGATTATTTCTTATATGATCGCATCATACACGGTGCCTCCATTCTCATGTCTCTAAATGGAAGATCTCGGATTAAGATCGCCATACAAATATAGAATGGACCGCAACTATAGATAAACCACAAATAAAGTACCCACTTTGTTTGCTTTTGATGGACTATTTAAGATTACTAGCTTCAGACTTAAATCTTCATGTGTATGGCACTTTACATTAAGTCAAAAGGTACATAAGTAATCTAGGGTATTCAAGATTATTTATAATACGTGAAAATTAAACAAACACTTTGATAAATGAATAACGCATTGTTTTATTTCAAAACAAATAAAGCCATTTACATCACATGTGGCTCTAGGGCATACATTACATCATAATCTGGATAGTATTTATGTCTGATTCATGAATACGAACAATACATTTTTCCATAATATTACTTATATATGGTTGCACCTCATATTTTTATATACGTATTCGATCTAATAACTATTGGATTGAAACTAAATCCGATTTAGTGATATGTATATATTAGAGAAAGACCCAAGATTTACAACGTAGTGAGCAATTACAACGTAGTAAGTTGTATATTCTCAAATAAAGTTTCTGGTCAAGATTTACTGACAAGGTTCGGTTAGTAAAATCCGCTGAGACCAGTACATGTCATATATCGAACTTGGTCAGATGGTTTATCCCAATGAACCATGAGTCTCATGAGACTCGTATAGAAATATAGGTGTTTATTTGATAAAAATTGAACGGCTCACTGAAGATTTCCTAATAGATGGTACACCAATGTCAATAAGAATCTTCTCAAGTCGAGTAGCATTGTGATTCTTCGACTTGCGATACCACTGTGGATATATGAGACATCCTCCATATTTATATGGCAGTCACGTCACCGATCTACTTAGCACGGACCTTCGCCTACTCGCTAGGTGTGGACCCATGCTCATGATATCTTATGAGTATCAGATAGAATCTGTCAGTCCTGTGTATAGGGCATAGGTATCATGTACGTATTTGCGATCTAGTAAATTCATGATTGTGGTATACTTCAGAAGCGAGTTCCGAGTGTTATTTAGATATCAAATTTTAATTCAAATATACTATACCTTAAGGATTTGATGTTCCTTTCTATATCCTCGGTATAATATTGATAGCCTATGACCGATGGATTATTGTAACGATCGGTAGTTTCTACTACTGCCTACAGTGATATTATTAAGTACAAAATGAAGGCACGTGAAATAAACTATGAACAGACTCAAATATTCTCATGAAATGACCTTGGAGACGATCAGTAAATTTCTCGAAGTCCCGGGACGAGTCGTGTACTGTGATATCTTTGGACTGCCCATAGTATTTTCAACGTAACTTTTTCGTACGATCTTCAATTTTTATGAATTTTATATTGTCGGAAAGATGAGACCAAGTCCAACAACTTCCATGTTAAACATTTTCCCAAATTCAGACCAGAATCGAGTCAAAAAAGGCAAGTCAAAATCCTGATGAATAGTGATTTCGGGGTCAAAATGTACAATCTCCAATTCTTTCCATTTTCTACACAATTCTACAAGATTCTTTATCATTTAAGTCCTAGTATATAAAGGGTTTACTATTTACTAAACCAAACTATTGAGAACAAAATAGAAGAAGAATAAGAACGTAAGAAAAGAGAGGGAAAGAAGGAAGGAAGAAAATGAGAAGAAGAAAGAAAGGAAATAAGAAGAAGAAGAAAGAGCGAAAGAAGGAGAATGAAGCCAAATACTACCCTTGGAAGCTGGAGGAATCAAGCATGGAAGAGGAAAGAAACCCAAGACCCAAATTTTATTTGAATGATAATTTGATAATTTGATTATTATAGTAAAATTGATGACATGAGAATGTTGATGATTGTATGATTTTCTTGTTTGAAATAATGAAAATAAGATAAACCCAATTGGTAAGTTTGGGAATAAAATGGTAGAATATGGCATATAGGTTGGAAGTTGAATTGAAGGATTGATGTATGCTAAAATAAGTAAAAGATGAGGTATAGAATACTAGTTTAGTATGGAAGAAAGAAATAGGGTTGGAGAAAAGAAATAGGTTGTGGAGTTGGAAGATTGTAGTAAGTTGATGACATTCGGCCAAGTCTAGGAAGAAGGGAGGGCTGTTTTTCAAATAATATGAAGTCTTTAATTATGTAGGCGTGCAATGGTTATGTAAAATGAGGATATGGTTAGCCAGGGTTATAGGAAAAGTGGAATTTAGGCATGTCGCACACCAAGTGTTCGACAAATTGCCCCAATGGATTAAAATAATTATTTGGAAAAATTTAACACAAAGAAATATGTGTTATAGACATTAGGAAGTCTGAGGAATATGGAAAAATTAAATAAAATCGGATGAGCGACATAAATCCCAAATGGGCAGCAAGTTCTAGAAAACAGAGCACTCTGGACATGTCATATTTTTGACTTTATAACTTGCATGTTAGATCTCCAATTGACAAGCCGTAAAGTTCTGAGTAAAATAGACACAATTGCGTGTAACATATCGAAAAATCAGAATTTTTGGACTTAAAACGCTAATGTAGAAAAATCTCCAAAGTCAACGGATCAACATAAGGTCTGCACCCGTGACCTGATGAACTAGGCTCGGTTTTTTTATTTTTAAAATTAGTTTCGGGTGTCCAAATGATGAACCCTCAGTCAAAATAAACTAGACACATAGGAACCCAACATATAAAAAAATTCAGAACCATTGGACTTAATAAGAATTTTCGACGGATTTTCGAAGTAGAGCTATCAGCACGGACTGATATGATTCTATCCCTGCTGAACAGCTGATAGAAATCAGTTTGTTTACGGAGTTTTGGGAATCAAAATCAGGATCTATAAAATTTAGGGTAAAGTTGACTCATAGAGGATTCATACATAAAAATTTCAAGTCCAAATTCCTTACCAATTACTCCCAGTAAAATTCCAAAGTTCGACCCAAAAATTTGGAAAATTCTGGTTCATATATTCTTCTAAGTTCATTAAATATTTCTTTGTTCTAACAATCCCTTTATTCTTATAGATCAACGTCAGGACTCACGACCACCGTCGATGCAGTGAAAGGACACCGTCGATGCCGTATTAGTGAGTGGAATAATTATTTTCTTGATGTTTTGTTTGATATATTTTAATAGTCATGTTTATTGATTTTGTTTTTGAGAAAGTTTAAGATTTGTTTATGATATCATATTGAGATTTTGATGACGTTTCTGAATAAGAATTTTGGTCTTGAGATTTCTATGAATCTTGAAATATATTTTGATGATGATTTTGAGTATGGATATGATTTTATGTGACGTTTGAGATTTGTTGATTTTCAGGTTGATATCGGACTTTGTCTTTGATATATTTATGGATGAGATTTGAAACCTCGGCATGAATATTTTTTTTTAATTGACGGATAGATATACATGTGCACATGTGGAGGACTGGGGGGATGCCCTAGATCCTCAGCGCTCAAATGGTATATTCATGGGCGGAGATGCGCCTACAGGCGGTGATTGTGCTCAGATGGGATATTCCTGGGCGGAGATTGCTCTTAGATGGGACATTCCTGGGCGGAGATTATGTGACATGTTTTTTTTAGTAGTGCCAAATGATATAACTGAATCTAATTTCTTAAGATGTTTTACAGCATGATTTTACATTTTTCTTTACAGTATGATTTGGCACACTTACGTTGTAGCTTCATGATATTGTTTACCGTATTTTCATGACGAATAGTTTTATAGTCCGATATCGTTAAGTGGTTTAAGTTTTCACTTATCCGTTTCAATGATTTTACTAAACAGACTTTGTCAAATATTTTATATATTTTAATATTATTTCTCCTTATTGTTTTAGTTCCACTCACTGGGTCCATCAGGACTCACCCCCTCCCCCCCACTCACCAGCTTTATAGATTTCAGTCTTTTGTTCAGTCACAGTTCGTGGATGATGCAGACCTAGGATGGATTGGCAACATTGCAGACTCTAGTGGGTCGGTCTACCATGATTGGTTGTACATCCATATAGGATGTAACAGTATTGTGTATGCATTGTGGATCGTTGTATTAGTGTGCTATTTGTACAGAGTTAAATGATGTTACACCAGATTTTTGTATATATATAATGTTATTATTTTTCATATATTCTTATATTGGTATATGGTATGAGTGTATATATAAGTAATGCGTGTCGTATAAGAATGTGGTTATTGAGACGGAAGGCTTAGGAAATAGTGGAGACTGTTGCCTGCTGGTAACACCTCCAAATTAGAGTTGTTACAAATATGGTATCAGAACATGGTCTACGGGCAATGGTAAGGTCTTAGCATCTTATATATGTAGTATACCCGAGGTACTCATATATAAGGGGCTATTCCTCCGGTATTCTAGTCCCATGGTATATCTTCTTTCCTACTTAAACTAATCATGTTATCTGGTTTTTGTTTATTCTTCTTATACTGTAAAAATCTAATGCCATATGAAGGAAAATTTAGAAACAAGAGGTAAATCTCGATAGAGGGATACACCAATGAGTATAAAATCATATTAAAAGTCAATAGCACCTCTTGCAGAGCCTGAGAAAGAATAAAGACTTGAGTATGAAAGCTAAGTAAGATTGAGAAGAGGTGTAGAGGATGTTAGAAATCAATTGATGGTATCGGTAAGGAATACAGTAGTAGCGGTATTATGGCAACTCCAACAATCAGTCAATTTACTCATGTATTTACTTACTCGACAACAGTAGTCACCGGACCCATAGTCAAGAACTGTTATGCCCTTTATCCCTATGTCATTTTCACTTTCAGAATTTTCAATAGTCCATCAGATTATAACCTCACGCGTTCGACTTCATTCTATACCGTTCATATTAGACCTTAAACTTTCTGCCATATCTCAACCGCCACCCCCTAATACGATTCATGTAGTTCATATGCATGAGGCATTGGTTTCCTTATACGATCTTCAGAAGCTACATCCGCTTACCTATATCGGATTAGAGTTTCCCTGACCCCTTAAGGATTTATGAATAATTAGACAGCATTTGTGCGATGTTAAAGTGACCAGAGACAGTAAGTGAAAAGATGCAAAGGTAGAGGATAAAGAGAAAAGCTAGAGGAAATGTAAGGGGAGATGTAATGGGGGTTAAAGTAACTAGATATAAGGAGAAAATGACATATAGAATCACGGCGATAAGGAAGTAAATAGAGATACAGGAATAGAAACAGACAAGAAATGCTGAAATTTATAGTAATAAGAATTAGAGACATGGAGTTAATTAATGAAGGATAAAACTAGAACTAGTAGTAAAGATGAGTGTAACAAGACTAGAATTAAAAAAAACTCAGTAGATCTAAGAAAAGGTTCTTTTCCCCGAGCGAGATACCTTTCTTCCTCAGAAGAAGTATTCCGAGTCGATCTAATATTTTTCTGAACTATCTCGTATAGATAGCAATTTCCCCAAATAATCAAGGACCGCTATAAGATGGAAGTAAGAAGTCAAGAAAAGAGACGATCGTGGAACCTTCTAACGGATGTGGAATTCTATAGAGATAGGGAGACCTTAGATTTTCCAAACTCAAACCTATAGGCAAATAACATGAGTGGCGACTGAAACAACAATTAGTTTCCCTTGGCCAATGGATCCAATAGATAAGGCTTCGACCTACCCAAATCCTCACTTCTTTGAGAGTCTATCTCATACCTATCCTTCTTGAGTAATAGACTCCATTAGAACATAAAGTATTAGAACAAGGATGAACAAGTTTCCTGAGGCATAAAGAAAAGGATCAATGAGATGTAAATAGTTCTATTAGCTTTGAGATTATAAGAAGGAAGCCCAGGATAGCTCAAAAATTAAAGTAAGTCAAAGTGAAGATGTTAGACCAGTAGAAGTTCATGTATAGATCAAATATTATAGAACTCACAGATAAGCCGAGTTAGTAGAGATCCGTAAATAATACAGGATAGAATATGAAGTTGGAGGATAATTAAGAAGTGATAAAAGTACCAGTATGGACAATAGAATAAAGTGATTAAATTGAGATTTATGGCAAAGAATAAAGCTGGATCTAAGAAACAAATAGAGGAATGAACCACCGTAAATCTTAGTAGTAATGAGTACAGTAAGGAAATAGGATATGCAATGGTATAAGAAAGCGAAGAGAGTAACAAGGAAATTTAGCGTATTTGGGTGTGAAAATGACATAATGAGAAAAATAATAGAATAAGGATTCACGAGGTGACTCAACAACTAGGTTGAAGAATCCATAGAATCATAGACAAGAAACATGAGGAAGGAAGGTACATCACTGACAATAATTTGAGTTAAGGAACCCTCAAGGAACTAAATAAATTAGAAGTACAAAAAAAAATCCTGAAGAATGATTCATAGGAATATAGTGAGCAACTTGTAAAGAAACTCATGGTATTGAGCAGAAGAGAGATTTTAGGAATAGAGTAACGTTTGAGTTAAAGATTTAGTAGAAGATACCCTTAGTAGTCGAAGTAAATAGGGTTTTCAAAGGAGTTAAGGAATTAAGATGAGAAAGGAAATTTGTGACAGAATGAGTCCCTTACAAAGAAAGCAAAAAGATGATAGTAGTATCTAGAAAAAGAACATAGTGACCGCAGAGAGTTAAACAGCAGGAAGGATAAAAAGACAGTATGAAGAAAGTCATTAAGGAGTGTGCTTCTAGAAAGATTTTATATGGAATGTGGAGTGATTTATTGTTGTAAGGACCAAAATTAAGGTAAGAAAAGGCAAGACAAAAAAGTTTTAGCAGTAAAATCTAGAGTATGAAAGAGATACCAGACAAGATTTACGAGATTCTTAGGCAATTATGCGTCTTTGAAACACCGTATCAGAAGGGCCTCAAGGCTAGTTCCCACCCTCCCAACCCTCGATCGATACCGATAACAAAAATGGACCAGAAGTGTAACTTTGAGATACTCCAGAAGCAATATGAGAGTAGTAATAAATGATTAAACTAACGACCCTTAAGGACAAAAAAAATAGAATAAAAAGAGAAAGAAAGAGATACCTATGTAGAGATTTAAAAGAGAAGCTGTTAGATAAGGTAACACAAAGAAGAAGTATCAGTTAAGCATATAATAAGAATGTAAAGGATAGAGTTAAGAATAACTAAGGACATATGAAGACATATATCATTTGAGTAAAGAAAAGAAAAGGTGTGACTTATACTAGATTCATATATAGAACGAAGTATAAGAGTAAATCGAAAGGATAGCTGATACAAGTATAGAAAGTGAAATTGTTTAAGTGTAATAGCAAACAAGAGGGAAATACTAAGTAAGTATTGACAGGAATCTGGTATGATGCAGGATCAAGAAAATAAGTTTACCGTGGTATAGAAACCAATAAGAGAAGACATTCTAGTATGCAGTTGAATATAGAAGATAAGTGAGAGAATAGTAAAAAAAGATCAAGGAGTTGAAACCTACGATTATGGTCCAAATAAAAGAACGAATGAATGAAGCTATTGAGAATTAAAAGGGAAGTTGATAAGTTAGAATAGTACCAAAGTAGGGTAGTAGTTAAATGATATAAGATATTTAAGAAATCAAGGTCAAAGAAAATGATAGGTATGTGAAGGAAGAAATCCAGGTAAAAAGAACTGATATATAGAACAAGAAAGCTCTTAGTAGATGATAGGATGAGGTAAAGGATAAAAGAGTAACCAAGAAAAAATTAAGAGAGTAGAACTGTTAATATACACAGAGGTAGGAAGTAAAATTTAAAAACTTAAAGAAGAGAAACTTATAGAAGGTTGAGGATTGTATAAGAGGTATTGATAGTTGATAGCTAAGTGAAGAGAAAGAGTATTAAATTCAAGTTGGAAGAGTAATAAAGAATAAAAAGTACATGAGAAATTGTTGAGCATAAGAAAAGGCATAGAAGGATGAAATCTTGGAGATAAGGAGAATGTGATACAATGAAAAATCAAGTAGCTAGTGGAGGTTAGAGGCAAGAAGATAAGTATAGTAGCATCTCTGGGTATTCGTGGAACTAAGAAGCCCACAGTTAGACGCCAAAGAGGATTCGAGGACGAATCCTATTTTAGGGGGGGAAAGAATTGTAACGATCGGTTGTTTCTACTACTGCCTACAATGATATTTTTAAGTACAGGAAGAAAGCACATGAAATAAACTATGAACAGACTCAAATATTCTTATGAAACGACCTTGAAGACTATCGGTAAATTTCTCGAAGTCCCGGGACGAGACTGTACCGCGATACCTTTGGACTTCCCATAGTATTTGGGATGTAACTTTTTCGTACGATCTCCGAGTCTTATGAATTTATATATCGTCGGAAAGATGAGACTAAGTCCTATAACTTCCATGTTAAACATTTTCCCAAATTCAGACCAAACCTGAGTCAAAAATACAAGTCAAAATCCTGATGAATAGTGATTTTGGGGTCAAAATGTAAAATCTCCAATTCTCTCCATTTTCTTACAAAATTCTACAAGATTCTTTATCATTTAAGTCCTCGTATATAAAGGGTTAACTATTTACAAAACCCAAACTATTGAGAACAAAATAGGAGAAGGAGAAGGTAAGAAGAGAGGGGGAAAGAATGAGGGAAGAAAATGAGAAAAAGAAAGGAAGGAAAGAAGAAGAAGAAAAAGAGAAAGAAGGAGAATGAAGCCAAATAAACCATGGCTACCCTTGGAAGCTTGGAGGAATCAAGCATGGAAGAGGTAAGAAACCCAAGACTTAAATTTTATTTGAATGAAAAATTTGATAATTTGATGATTGTAGTAAGATTGAGGACATGAGTATGTTGATGATTGTATGATTTTCTTGTTTGAAATAATGAAAATAAGATAAACCCAATTTGGTAAGTTTGGGAATAAAATGGTAGAATATGAGATATAGGTTGGAAGTTGAATTGAAGGATTGATGTATGCTAAAATAAGTAAACGATGAGGTATAGAATACTAGCTTAGTATGAAAGTAAAGAAATAGGTTGTGGAGAAAAGAAATAGGTTGTGGAGTTGGAAGATTGTAGTAAGTTGATGACATTCGGCCAAGTCCAGGAAGAAAGGAGGGTTGTTTTGCATATAATATGAAGTCTTTAATTATGTAGGCGTGCAATGGTTATGTAAAATGAGGATATGGTTAGCCTGGATTATAGGAAAAGTGGAATTTAGGCATGTCGTACACCAATTGTTCGACAAATTGCCCCAATGGATTAAATAATTATTTGGAAAAATTTAACACAAAGTCATATTTGTTATAGACATTAGGAAGTCCGAATAATATGGAAAAATTAAATAAAATCGGAAGAGCGGCATAAATCGCAAATGGGCAGCAAGTTCCAGAAAATAGAGCATTATGGACATGTCATATTTTTGAATTTATAACTTGGGTTTTAGATCTCCAATTGATAAGCCGTAATGTTCTAAGTAAAATAGACACAATTGCGTGTAACTTGTCCAAAAATCAGAATTTTTGGACTTAAGACGCTAATGAAGAAAAATTTCCAAAATCAACTAATCAGTAGTAAGGTCTGCACCTGTGACCTGATGAACTATGCTCAGTTTTTTTTTTAAAATGCGTTTCGGGCGTCCAAATGATGAGCCGTCAGTGCCAAAATAAACTAGACACATAGGATCCCAACATATAAAATAATCCAGAACCATTGGAATTATAAGAATTTTTGACGGATTTTCGAAGTGGAGCGATCAGCAAGGACTGATCTGATTCTATCCCTGCTGAACAGCTTGTAGAAATCAGTTTTTTACACATTTCCGGGAATCGAAATCTGGATCCGTAAAATTTTGGGTAAAAAAGACTCATAGAGTATTCATCCATAAAAATTTCAAGTCCAAATACCTTACCAATTGCTCCCAGTAAAATTCCAAAGTTTGACCCAAAAACATTGGAAAATTCTGGTTCATATATTCTTCTAAGTTCATTAAATATTTCTTTGTTCTAACAATCCCTTTAATCTTATAGATCAACGTCAGGACTTATGACCACCATCGACGCCGTGAAAGGACGTCGTCAAGCCCAAATCAGTGAGTGGAATAATTATTTTCTTGATGTTTTGTTTGATATATTTTAATAGCCATGTTTATTGATTTTGTTTTTGAGAAAGTTTGAGATTTGTTTATGATATCATATTGAGATTTTGATGATGTTTCAAATAAGAATTTTGATCTAGAGATTTCTATGAATCTTGAAATCTATTTTGATGAAGATTTTGAGTATGGATATGATTTTATGTGACGTTTGAGATTTATTGATTTCCGGGTTGATATCGGACTTTGTCTTTGATATATTTGTAGATGAGATTTGAAACCTCGGCATGAATATTTATTTTTGGAATTGACGGATAGATATACATGTGGAGGACTGGGGGGGCGCCCTAGATCCTCAGCGCTCAGATGGTATATTCCTGGGCGGAGATACGCTTACAGGCGGAGATTGAGCACAGATGGGACATTCATGGGCGGAGATTGCGCTCAGATGGGACACTCCTGGGCAGAGATTCTGTGACATGTTTTTTTTACTAGTGCCGAGTGATAAAACTGAACCTGATTTTTTAAGATGTATTACAGCATGATTTTACATTGTTCTTTACAGTATGATTTGACACACTTACGGTGTAATTTCATGACATTGTTTACCGTATTTTCATGACGAATAGTTTTATTGTCCGATATCGTTAAGTGGTTTAAGTTTTCACTAATCTGTTTCAATGATTTTATTAAACAGACTTTGTCGATTATTTTATACATTTTAATATTCTTTATCCTTACTGTTTTAGTTCCACTCACTGGGTCCATCAGGACTCAACCCCCCACTCACCAGTTGTAGGCAATGTATTTTTACATGTGAAACCCGATGATGAGCCTCATTTGGAGGCACTATCTTTTAAGTCGCGGAAATCGCGGAAAACGGACGTCGGAAGGGAAGAGTCAAGAATTGACGTTTTGTTGGATTTAGTTCACGTGTTTAGTTTCGAGTTCGCTGTCGGACCTCCGTTTTAAGACTTAACCAAGCCCATCTCATCCAAGCCCAACCCAAAGAAATAATAATATATGTCACAAATTAAAATAATTAAAACATTTAAAACACATGTCACAAATTTTAAATTAAATACACAAATTAAAATTAAACCAATTTAATTAAAACGAATTAAAGTGGAATTAAAATAAATAAATTAAATTAAATAACCTAATTAAATTAATTAAATGATATACCACTAAATAAAATATTAAAATTAAATAAAATATTATTAAGTCATCAACCAATTAAAATCCAACACAAATTAAATACCAATTAAATTAAATCTAAATTAAACTAATATTTAATTAAAATTAAATACAAAATTAATAATTCACTTCCAAATTAAATATAGTCAAAATCTAATTAAATTCCTAATTTACATAAATCATTTCCAAATTTAATAAATCACTCACCAATTAAAGATAATTCCCACCAAAAAAATAAATATCCTTACCTAAACTAATTAAATAAAATACTTCACATCCATATTTAATTTTATTTCTTTCCTAAAATTAATCCATGCAAACACTAACCCTAACTTCCCTCACTATATAAACATAACAAATCTAACCCTAATGGCTCTCCTCTACACACTCATGGCACACGGCACAAACAAGAAAAATCAACGTCAAAGTAAACCCTAAAACTATTCACTCTCATCTACAACCATCCACGGCACAGAGAATAACCAAAAAAATAAAGAACCCTGCACGCCCTTCATCTCTCTCAAACTAAAACCTAAACACTCCCTTTATCTCTCGCAGCTACAAGCCAAATATAAAAACCCTAAAGCCTCAACAGACTGAGTTGCACAGAAGCCCCTCATTAGCTGAAAGTAACTCATCAAACTGACTCATATGCCGAAAATAATAATATGAACCCATGCAGCCAACCAGCCACACACACAGCCAGGTCCTCACCTCACCAGCCCCATGCACCACGTCCCTTCTTCAACCTAGCCACCGAGTGAATAAACAACAAATAAACCCTCGAAGCCGTGAATCCTTGCCTCCAAAATACTCACGCCCTCGGCAACTCTGAAGTCAAGCAAATAAACCTTTCAACCCTACAACCCAATTCTCGTAAACAGCCTGGACCAGCCACGTTCACACCTCAGCAAAACAAGCCACCTGCCCTTGCTTTCACCAGCCAATAACCTACCCACACCGTTCCTATTAGCAACGCACAATTCAGCCCTGCCACACAGCCTCATTAAGCCCTTTAACTCAACGCCACCTACCCTCTCTACGGTCACAACCCACAAGCCTCACCGACCAGCGAACCCTCTAAATTGCCCATCATCCTATACGCCACTGCCCAAAATAAATCACAGAAAATACCCTTAAAACAGTGAGCAGAAAACGCATCCAAAACAGCAGCAAAACGAAGCCTAAACAGCGAGAAAAACAGTGGAACGACGAGTTGAAAAGCTAAACTAGTGAACCGGAAGAGTAAGGAGCTTTTACCCCTTCTGACCTCCGAGAAACGCAAGTCCGAAGACGACTTAAACGGTTAGACCTGAGGGTACTTTTTCACACTTATTTTTTCTGTTTTATTTTTTATTATTTATTGAGTATTATTTGCATGATTATTATGGATTGATGCATGATTGTGGCCCTTGATTAAAATGAAAAATGTGTCGCCTCTCGTGGTATATAGGATGGAAACCCGGACGTAAATTTCATAGCCGATTCCGAATGGACGGTAGTATGATCTGCACTCGGGATACAACTCCACGTACCACTTGAGCAAACGGTGCATATTTTATTTTATGTTATTTTGATGTCTTTATTATTCATTATTTAATTTCTACATATTACTTGTTAACGGAATGATATGATTGAGCGCATGGGCTTAGCAAGTGTGATGAAAGGTCCTCTAATTGAAGGGGTTAAAATCCTTTACCACGATGTTTCACCGCGCCGGTCAATGTATATTCGATTGGACGTGAGATATGTTCAATCGGGTATACGAAATCTGATATTTTTTTATTTACCTTTTTGTTTCATATATATGCATTGAGATAAGCGCATGGGCTTAGTAAGTGCGATGAAAGGTCCTCTAATTGAAGAGGTTAAAAATCCTTTACCACGATGCTTCGCCGCGCCGGACGATGTGTATTCGATTGGATGTAAGACATGTTCAATCGGGTATACGAAATCCGATATCTTTGTATTTACTTTTGTTTCATATATATATGCATTGAGATAAGCGTATGGGCTTAGTAAGTGCAGTGAAAGGTCCTCTAATTGAAGAGGTTAAAATCCTTTACCACGATGCTTCGCCGCGTCGGGTATCTTTGTATTCACTTTTGTTTCATATATATGCATTGTGTTGTGTGCGCATGGGCTTAGTAAGTGCAGTGAAAGGTCCTCTAATTGAAGAGGTTAAAATCCTTTACCACGATGCTTCGCCGCGCCTTATTATTTACTTTTCGTTATGTGTTATTTATTTATCATTCGAACGTTATCATTTCATTCATGCATCTTTATTTGTTGCACGTTATTATGCATGCATGCGCATGGGCTTAACTAGGGTGGATTAAAGGTCCTCTATTCGAGGGAAAACGCCTTAAGGCTACCTTATCACGATGTTTCGCCGCGCTGTTTATTACGCGATTTATCGCTGTTTTGCAATATATCATTCTATTCATGTATTTTATTTCTGTTTATTATGTAATGTTCTGCTGTGCTATCTTTTCTATATTATTCATTCATATAACATGCTTAATTGAAAATTTGTAGTAGTCACATGAGTATAGGCACACATTGCATTTCTCTCCTTCTTGGTATTCCTTTCTTTCACTCATATTAGCCACATTCTTTGGCATTACATCATGGCACGTTTATCTTTAATGTATAGATGCATCTTTAATTGTTCCTCTTTTGCGTATTTGAATTTGCATCTTTTATCCCTTCATGTCATGCGCTTGTTTTGACTCCGTTTGTTATGCGGTTATTTTGACCTTATTCCATATGCTTTTATAATGCGCTTATAACATGATATGTTCGCCGTTATTTTGATTTCCGTTATATTGCATGCCAATATTGTTATGTTTGTCTTGCATTTATGTTTGCATGAATATTGAATCCTTATGATGTAATATGTTTGCTATTGAAAAAGACTTTATCTTCATGCATACGAACTTAGGATTATGGTGCACTCTTGGAAATAAGTGTTATTTAGGCTCGATTAAATTATTACACAAATCCTTTCATTACAAGTGACATAAGTAAGGGACCATTCCGAACCCAACGGTTTGAGGTCTTCCCTTGCGAGGGGTGAGTGCGGCCTTAAATCTCATTTTCCCGGTTCACACCGGGTGGCGACTCCATCATTTTTCGGTTTAGTCCCCCGTGGCTACTCCGTACTCCCAACCGGGCCACGAGCTCGGAACAGCATACGTCGCTCCAGGTTTTCCTGTGTCACCACACCAGTTTTGTAGGTTTCAATCTTTTGTTCAGTCACAGTTCGTGGATGACCCAGACCTGGGACGGACTGGCAACATTGCAGTCACTAGTGGGTCGGTCTACCATGATTGGTTGTAAATCCAAATAGGATATAACAATATTGTGTATGCATTGTGGATCGTTGTATTAGTGTGCTATTTGTACAGAGTTAAATGATGTTACACTAGATGTTTGTGTAATATATATATATATATAATATATATATATATATATATATATAATATAATATATATATATATATATAATATATATAATGTTATTATTTTTCATATATTCTCATATTGGTATATGGTATGAGTGTGTATATAAGTAATGCTTGTCGTATAAGAATGTGGTTATTGAGATGGAAGGCTTAGGTAACAGTGGAGACTGTTGCCTGACGGTAACATCCCCAAATCAGAGTTGTTACAAATATTGTATCAGAACATGGTCTACGGGAAATGGTGAGATCTTATCATCTTATATATGTAGTATGCCAGGGGTACTCATATATAAGGGGCTATTCCTCCGGTATTCTCGTCCTAGGGTATGTCTTCTTTCCTACTTAAACTAATCCTATTATCTGGTTTTTGTTCATTCTTCTTATACTATAAAAATCTCCTGCCATCTAAAGGAAAATTTAGAAACAAGAGGTAAACCTCGATAGAGGGATGTACCGATGAGTACAAAATCATATCAAAAGTCAGTAGCACCTCTTGCAGTGCCTGAGAAAGAATAAAGACTTGAGTATGAAAGCTAAGTAAGATTGAGAAAAGGTGTAGAGGATGTTAGAAATCAATTGATGGTATCAGTAAGGAATATAGTAGTAGCGGGGTTATGGAAACTCAAACAATCAGTCAATTTACTCATGCATTTACTTACTCGACAACAGCAGTCACCGGACCCATAGTCAAGAACTGCTATGTCCTTTATCCCTATGTCATTTTCACTTCCAGAATTTTCAATAGTCCATCAGATTATAACCTCACCCATTGGACTTCATTCTATCCCGTTCATATTGGACCTTAAACTTTCTACCATATCTCAACCGCCACCCCCCTAATACGATTCATGTAGTTCAGATGCATGAGGCGTTGGTTTCCTTATACGATCTTCAAAAGCTACATTCGCTTACCTATATTGGATTAGAGTTCCCCTGACCCTTAAGGATTTATGAATAATTAGACAGCATTTGTGCGATGTTAAAGTGACCAGAGAGAGTAAGTGAAAAGATGCAAAATTAGAGGATAAAGAGAAAAGCTAGAGGAAAAGTAAGGAGAGATGTAATGAGGGTAAAAGTAACTAGATATAAGGAGAAAACGAGATATAGAATCACGATTATAATGAAGTAAATAGAGATATAGGAATAGAAACAGACAAGAAATGCTGAAATTTATAGTAATAAGAATTAGAGACATGGAGTTAAGTAATAAAGGATAAAATAAGAAATAGTAGTAAAGATGAGTGTAGCAAGACTGGAATTAAAAAAAAAACTGAGTAGATCCAAGAAAAGGTTCTTTTCCCCGAGCGAGATACCTTTCTTCCTCAGAAGAATTCTTCCGTGTCGATCCAATATTTTTTTGAACTATCTCGTATAGGTACCAAGTTCCCCAAATAATCAAGGACCGCTATAAGATGGAAGTAAGAAAGTCAAGGACGATCGTGGAACCTTCTAACGGATATGGAATGCTATAGAGATAGGGAGACCTTAGATTTTCTGAACTCAAACCTATAAGCAAATAACATGAGTGGCGACTGAAACAACAATTAGTTTCCCTTGGCCAAGGGATCCAATAGATAAGGCTTCGACCTACCCAAATCCTCAATCCTTTGAGATACCAATTAAGGAAGTTATCATGATAGAGTCTATCTCATACCTATCCTTCTTGAGCAATAGACTCCATCAGAACATAAAATATTAGAACAAAGATGAACAAGTTTCTTGAGGCATAAAAAAAAGGATTAATGAGATGTAAATAGTTCCTATTAGCTTTGAGAATATAAGAAGGAAGCCCATGATAGCTCAAAAATTAAGGTAAGTCAAAGTGAAGATTGTTAGACTAGTAGACGTTCATGTATAGATCAAATATTATAGAACTCACAGATAAGCCGAGTTAGTAGAGATCCGTAAAATAATACAAGAATAGATCTACGAAGTTGGAGTTACTTAAGAAGTGATAAAAGTACCAGTATGGATAATAGAATAAATTGATTAATTTGAGATTTATGGCAAAGGACATAAAGCTGGATCTAAGAAACAAATAGAGGAATGAACCACCGTAAATCTTAGTAGTAAGGAGTACAGTAAGGAAATAGGATACAGTAGGGAAATAGGATATCCAATGGTATAAGAAAAGCGAGGAGTAACAAGGAAATTTAGCGTATTTGGGTGTGAAAATGACATAATGAGAAAAATAATAGAATAAGGAATCACGAGGTGACTCAACAACTAGATTGAAGAATCCATAGAATCATAGATGAGAAACATGAGGAAGGAAGGTACATCACTGAAATAATTTGAGTTAAGGAACCCTCAAGGAACTAAAGAAATTAGAAGTACAAAAAAAAATCATGAAGAATGATTCATAGGAATATAGTGAGCAACTTGTAAAGAACATCATGGTATTGAGCAGAAGAGAGATTTTAGGAATAGAGTAACGTTTGAGTTAAAGATTTAGTAGAAGATACCCTTAGTAGTCGAAGTAAATATGGTTTTCAAAGGAGTTAAGGAATTAAGATGAGAAAGGAAATTTGTGACAGAATGAGTTCCTTACAAAGAAAGTAAAAATATGATAGTAGTATCTAGAAAAAGAACATAGTGACCGCAGAGAGTTAAACAGCAGGAAGGATAAAAAGACAGTATGAAGAAAGTCATTAAGGAGTGTGCTTCTAGAAAGATTTTATATGGAATGTGGAGTGATTTATTGTTGTAAATGACCAAAATTAAGGTAAGAAAAGGCAAGACAAAAACGTTTTAGCATTAAAATCTAGAGTAGGAAAGAGATACCAGACAAGTATTTACGAGATTCTTAGGCAAATTATGCGTCTTTGAAACACCGTATCAGAAGGGCCTCAAGGCTAGTTCCCACCCTCCCAACCTCGATCGATACCGATAACAAAAATAGACCAGAAATGTAACTTTGAGATACTCCAGAAGCAAGCATAAGAGTAGTAATAAATGATTAAAACTAACGACCCTTAAGGACAGTAAAAAAATAGAATAAAAAGAGAAAGAAAGAGATAACATATGTAGAGATTTAAAAGAGAAGCTGTTAGATAAGGTAACACAAAGAAGAAGTATCAGTTAAGAATACAATAAGGATGTAAATGATAGAGTTCAGAATAACTAAGGACATATGAAGACATGTATCATTTGAGTAAAGAAATGAAAAGATATGACTTATACTAGATTCAAATATAGAACGAAGTAGAAGAGTAAATCGAAAGGATAGCTGATACAAGTATAGAAAGTGAAATTGTTTAAGTGTAATAGCAAGCAAGAGGGAAATACTAAGTAAGTATTGACAGGAATCTGGTATGATGCAGGATCAAGAAAATAAGTTTACCATGGTATAGAAACCAATAAGAGAATACATTCTAGTATGCAGTTGAATATAGAAGATAAGTGAGAGAATAGTAAAAAAAAGATCAAGGAGTTGAAACCTACGATTATGGTAAAAAAAAAAAAGAACGAATGATTGAAGCTATTGAGAATTAAAAGGGAAGCTGATAAGTTAGAATAGTACCAAAGTAGGGTAGTAGTTAAATGATATAAGATATTTAAGAAATCAAGGTCAAAGAAAATGATAGGTATGTGAAGGAAGAAATCCAGGTAAAAAGAACTGATATATAGAACAAGAAAGCTCTTAGTAGATGATAGGATGAGGTAAAGGATAAAAGAGTAACTAAGAAAAAATTAAGAGAGTAGAACTTTTAATATAAAACAGAGGTAGGAAGCAAAATTTTAAAACTTAAAGAAGAGAAACTTATAGAAGGTTGAGGGTTGTATAAGAGGTATAGATAGTTGATAGCTAAGTGGTGAGAAAGAGTATTAAATTCAAGTTGGACGAGTAATAAAGAATAATAAGTACATGAGAAATTATTGAGCATAAGAAAAGGCCTAGAAGGATGAAATCTTGGAGATAAGGAGAATGTGATACAGTGAAAAATCAACTAGCTAGTGGAGGTTAGGGGCAAGAAGATAAGTATAGTAGCATCTATGTGTATTAGTGGAACTAAGAAGCCCACGAGTTAGGCGCCAAAGAGGATTTGAGGACGAATCCTATTTAAGGGGGGAAGAAATTGTAACGACCGGTAGTTTCTACTACTGCCTACAATGATATTATTAAGTACGAGAAGAAGGCACATGAAATAAACTATGAACATACTCAAATATGCTCATGAAACGACCTTGAAGACGATCGGTAAATTTCTCGAAGTCCCGGGACGAGACTGTACCGCGATACATTTGGACTGCCCATAGCATTTGGGACGTAACGTTTTCGTACGATCTCCGAGTTTTATGAATTTATATCGTCGGAAAGATGAGACTAAGTCCTACAACTTCCATGTTAAATATTTTCCCAAATTCAGACCAAAACCGAGTCAAAAATGCAAGTTAAAATCCTGATGAATAGTGATTTTGGGGTCAAAATGTAAAATCTCTAATTCTCTCCATTTTCTTACAAAATTCTACAAGATTCTTTATCTTTTAAGTTCTAATATATAAAGGGTTAACTATTTACAAAACCCAAACTATTGAGATCAAAATAGGAGAAGAAGAACGTAAGAAGAAAGATGGAAAGAATGAGGGAAGAAAATGAGAAGAAAAAGAGAAAGAAGGAGAATGAAGCCAAATCAACCATGGCTACCCTTGGAAGCTTGGAGGAATCAAGCATGGAAGAGGTAAGAAACCCAAGACCCATATTTTATTTGAATGATAAATTTGATAATTTGATGATTGTAGTAAGATTGAGGACATGAGTGTGTTGATGATTGTATGATTTTCTTGTTTGAAATAATGAAAATAAGATATACCCAATTTGGTAAGTTTGGAAAAAAATGGTAGAATATGGGATATAGGTTGGAAGTTGAATTGAAGGATTGATGTATGCTAAAATGAGTAAAAGATGAGGTATAGAATATTAGCTTTGTATGGAAGTATAGAAATACGTTGTGGAGAAAAGAAATAGGTTGTGGAGTTGGAAGATTGTAGTAAGTTGATGACATTCGGCCAAGTCTAGGAAGAAATGAGGGCTGTTTTGCATATAATATGAAGTCTTTAATTATATAGGCGTGCAATGGTTATGTAAAATGAGGATATGGTTAGCCTGGATTATAGGAAAAGTGGAATTTAGGCATGTCGCACACCAATTGTTCGACAAATTACCCTAATGGATTAAAATAATTATTTGGAAAAATTTAACACAAAGTAATATGTGTTATAGACATTAGGAAGTCCGAATAATACGGAAAAATTAAATAAAATCAGAATAGCGGCATAAACCGCAAATGGGCAGCAAGTTCCAGAAAACAGAGCATTCTGAACAGGTCATATTTTTGAATTTATAACTTGAGTTTTAGATCTGCAATTTACAAGCCGTAAAGCTCTAAGTAAAATAGACACAATTGCGTGTAACGTATCCAAAAATCAGAATTTTTGGACTTAAGACGCTAATGTAGAAAAATTTCCAAAGTCAACTGATCAGCAGTAAGGTCTGCACCTGTGACCTGCTGAACTAGGCTCGGTTTTTTATTTTTAAAATGAGTTTCGGGCGTCCAAATGATGAGCCGTCAGTGCCAAAATAAACTAGACACATAGTATCCAAAATATAATAATAATTCAAAACCATTGGACTTAATAAGAATTTTTAACGGATTTTCGAAGTGGAGCGATCAGCACGGACTGATCTGATTCTATCCCTGCTGAACAGCTGGTAGTAATCAGTTTGTTCACGGATTTCCAGGAATGAAAATCAGGATCCGTAAAATTTTAGGTAAATTACACTCATAGAGGATTCATTCATAAAATTTCAAGTCCAAATTCATTACCAATTGCTCCCAATAAAATTCCAAAGTTTGACCCAAAAACATGGAAAATTCTAGTTCATATATTCTTATAAGTTCATTAAATATTTCTTTGTTCTAACAATCCCTTTATTCTTATAGATCAACGTCAGGACTCATGACCACCATCGACGCCGTAAAAGGACGTCGTCAAGCCCAAATTAGTGAGTGGAATAATTATTTTCTTGATTTTTTGTTTGATATATTTTAATAGCCATGTTTATTGATTTTGTTTTTGAGAAAGTTTGAGATTTATTTATGATATCATATTGAGATTTTGATGATGTTTCTAAATAAGAATTTTGATCTTGAGATTTCTATGGATCTTGAAATCTATTTTGATGAAGATTTTGAGTATGGATATGATTTTATGTGACGTTGAGATTTGTTGATTTCCGGGTTGATATCGGACTTTGTCCTTTATATATTTGTGGATAAGATTTGAAACCTCGGCTTGAATATTTGTTTTTGGAATTGACGGATAGATATACATATAGAGGACTGAGGGGGCGCCCTAGATCTTCAGTGCTCAGATGGTATATTCCTGGGTGGAGATGCGCTTACAGGCGGAGATTGCACTTAGATGGGACATTCCTGGGCGGAGATTGCGCTCAGATGGGACATTCCTGGGCAGAGATTCTGTGACTTGTTTTTTTTAGTAGTGCCGAGTGATATAACTGAACCTGATTTCTTAAGATGTATTACAACATGATTTTACATTGTTCTTTACAGTATGATTTGACACACTTACGGTGTAGTTTCATGATATTGTTTACCGTATTTTCATGACGAATAGTTTTATAGTGTGATATCGTTAAGTGGTTTAAGTTTTCACTTATCCGTTTCAATGATTTTATTAAACAGACTTTGTCGATTACTTTATACATTTTAATATTCTTTATCCTTATTGTTTTAGTTCCACTCACTGGGTCCATCAGGACTCACCCCCTCCCCCACTCACCATTTTTGTAGGTTTCAATCTTTTGTTCAGTCACAGTTCGTGGATGACGCAGACCTGGGACGGACTGGCAACATTGTAGTCACTAGTGGGTCGGTCTACCATGATTGGTTGTACATCCAAATAGGATGTAACAATATTGTGTATGCATTGTGGATCGTTGTATTTGTGCTATTTGTACCGAGTTAAATGATGTTACACTAGATGTTTGTGTGTGTATATATATATAATGTTATTATTTTTCATATATTCTCATATTGGTATATGGTATGAGTATGTATATAAGTAATGTGTGTCGTATAAGAATGTGGTTATTGAGATGGAAGGCTTAGGTAATAGTGGAGACTGTTGCCTGCCGGTAACACCTCCAAATCGGAGATGTTATAATTATACATATGTAATGATCTGAACTTGCATAGTTAAGCGAGATCATCTGTGGTCGTCATAATTTATGAGTGGGTGAATTATGGACATAAAATTTGATTCTGTGATGGAAAAATCTAAACTTAGAGAGTACCATAATATGAAGTGTATGTTGGAATTTATACCCTAGAGCTTCACATATTGTTAAATAGAATTGATTATTGTAATAATAATAAATGCATTATTCATTTATCAAAGTTGTTTGATTTAAATCATAGATTGTCCAATTGTTTTGTTAACTTTAATTACTCTTATACTTTCAGACTTAGTGTATGTTTGATACATAAGATGATTTAAGTCTGAATTTAGTAATCTAAATAGTCCATAGAAAGGAAACAAATATGGTACTTTGTTTTGGTTTATCTATAGCTGCGGTCCATTCTACACTTGTATGATGACCTTGATCCGGGATCATTCATGTAGTGACATGGGAATGGAGGAGATTAGTGGAAAATATATCATTATTTACCTCTCATTTCACTTAATATTTTGTATAGTTTCTTGAGTTTTATGAACGTTTTGATTTTTTTTAGTTTATTTTGCAGAAAAATAAAATCAGGACTTAATGGAATCAATCAGGACGAAATGTGGAACAAATACGGGTAAAAACTAGACTTGATATTTTGATTTTTGAGATTGGAAACTTGAAATGGTGTTCTAACGAAGTACAATTTCGGAAATTCCAACTTTGTGCAATTGTCATATTTTGGCCATAACCCTTTACTTCGATGTCAGATGAGGTAATTCAAGTCCTAGATTAAAGAAAATGCAAAGATCTACAACTTTTAACCTCATAATAATTTCGAATTTAATTTTGTAACAACTCATTCACATGCCTTTAAGCAAATATATGTTACAAATTTGAATAGTAAATATCCATTTAAATAAATTAACTACCAAAGTAATGCCAAGGGTTTCCAAAACCCATAAATATGAAATTCAAACTTTAGCCTTCATTTAAATTATATCAAATATAATTTAATAATTAAAAATAAATAATTTTCATATAATCATTTATTACATAAATCATATATTACCTTTTATTATATACTCATAAGTGTGACAAAAAATAGTATTAATCATATTAATAATATTTATACATAAGTGAGTATATAATTGGACTATCCAATTATACTAAATCCGCTATAGTATATTGATATAGCATGGGGAACAAATGGACCTACGGTTCCGAGCTCCAATAATCTCGAAATATTAATTAAACTATTAATTAATTATTCCGAATTATTAACTCCGAGTTATTCCACTTAAAAACTCGAAGTTGCACTCTCGTTGCCGTATATGATATATTAAGCCGTACTAAGTCGATGTCCATCGATATAGTCATTACATACAAATTGACCCTTCACGAGTCGTAATTAGAGCCGGGTCATAATATCTGTTATATCCCTATAAATATTTTTACCTTAAGTACCATTGATTCTCCAATGAACGATTTATTCATAACCATTATGAATTTTAATCTTTCTATTCGTAATAGAAAGACTTGAGTGCTCAAATCGTTCAAGCACCGAATCAACCATTAAGAAAGATACTCCTATATTTCTCACAAGAAGGAGCGAACTCCATGTCTATGTAAAACGTTCCCAGCTACACAACAGACCATGCCCTCAAAGTACGTAGCTATTGGTCGGGGTTGCTACACCAACCTCACCTTTGTAAATCAAAAGACATAGCTTTCCATGCAGGAGTTCATAGTACTCTCAAGATTAAGATCAATCCATATATGACCATCTAGTAGATCAAAATGACTTTCTTTGTTTAACGGATATTATAATAATGTCATTTCCATCTGGGACATGTCCTATATGATCACTTCATACACGGTACCTTAATTCTCATGTCTCTACATGGATGATCTCGGATTAAGGTCACCATGCAAAATTAGAATATACCGCAACTATAGATAAACCACAAACAAAGTACCCACTTTATTTGTTTTTGATGGACTATTTAAGATTACTAACTTTAGACTTAAATCCTCTTGTGTATGACAGTCATACACTAAGTCTGAAGGCACATAAGTAATCTAGGGTATTCAAGATTATTTATAATACGTGAAAATTAAACAAACACTTTGATAAATGAATAACACATCGTTTTATTTCAAAATACATAAAACTGATTACATCACATGTAGCTCTAGGGCATACATTCCAACATAATCTGGATAGTATTTATGTCTGATTCATGAATACAAACAATACCTTTTTCCATAATATTATTTATATATGGTTGCCCCTCTTATTTTTGTATAAGTATTCGATCTAATAACTATTGGATTGAAACTAAATCCGATTTAGTGGTATGTATATATTAGGCAAAGACCCAAGATTTAAAACATAGTGAGCAGTTACAACGTATTTCGTAATTGACATTGGGAAGTGTCATTATAAGTTGTATATTCTTAAATAAAGTTTCTAGCCAAGATTTACTGACAAGGATCAGTTAGTAAAATCTGTTGAGACCAGTATATTTCATATATCGAACTTGGTCTGATGGTTTATCCCAATGAACCATGAGTCTCGGGAGACTCATATAGACATGTAGGTGTTTATTTGATAAATATTGAACGGCTCACCGAAGATTTCCTAATAGATGGTACACCAATGTCAATAAGAATCTTCTCAAGTCGAGTAGCATAGTGACTCTTTGACTTGCGATACCACTGTGGATTTACGAGACATCCTCCACACTTAGATGGCAGTCACCTCACCGATCTACTTAGCTCAGACCTTCCCCTTCTAGTTAGGTTTGGACCCATGCTCATGATATCCTATGAGTGTCAGATAGAATCTGCCAGTCCTGTGTACATGGCATAAGTATCATGTACGTATTTGCGATCTAGTAAATTCAAGGTTGTGGTATACTTCGGAAGCGAGTTTCGAGTGTTATTTAGATATCAAATTTTAAATTCGACTATATTATATCTTATGGATTTGATATTCCTTTCTATATCCCCAGTATAATATTGATAGTCTATAACGAATGGATTATACATATGTAATGATCTCAACTTGCATAGTTAAGCAGGATTATCTGTGGTCGTCATAATTTACGAGTGGGTGAATTATGGACACAAAATTTGATTCTGTGACGGATAAACCTAAACTTAGAGATTCCCACAATATAAAGTGTATGTTGGGATTTATGCCAGAGAGCTTCACATATTGTTAAATGGAATTGATTATTGCAATAATAATAAATGCATTATTCAATTATCAAAGTTGTTTGATTTAAATAGCATAGTGTCCAATTGTCTTGTTTACCTTAATTACTTTTATACTTTCTGACTTAGTGTATGTTTGATACATAAGAGGATTTAAGTCTGAAGTTAGTAATCTAAATAGTCCATAGAGAGCAAACAAAGAGGGTACTTTGTTTATGGTTTATCTATAGCTGCGGTCCATTCTACACTTGTATGATGACCTTGATCCGGGATCATTCATGTAGTGACATGGGAATTGAGGTGATGAGCGAAAATATATCGTTATTTACCACCCATTTTACTTAATATTTTGTATAGTTTCTTGAGTTTTATGAACGGATTGATGTGATTTAGTTTATTTTGCAAAAAAAATCAAATCCGGACGAAATATGGAACAAATAAAGCAAAAACTGGACTTGACATTTTGATTTTTGAGATTGGAAACTTGAAATGGCGTTCTAACGAAGTACAATTTCAGAAATTATAGCTTTGTGAAATTGTCATATTTTGGCCATAACTCTTTAGTCCAATGTCTGATTGAGGTAATTCAAGTTCTAGATTAAAGAAGACGTAAAGATCTACAACTTTTAATCTCATAATAATTTCGAATTCTTAAGTTTCTATGACCGAAATTGATAAAATATTCGTAAGTAAGTTATGTGTAATTATTTACGTCATTTTCAAAATAAAAATAAAAAATAAAAATTATCAAACTTCCACCAAACATGCTTTCATATTTTGTGGAGGATTTGTTGTCATGTTTGGTGCAATTGGTGGAGAAATTGGTGGAAGCCTTTGACCGGCATAATCACACACGTATATCGCAGACACATGTATCGTTCAAGTAGTATAAAAGTATCGATCCCACGAGGACTTAATACCTAAACTATTAATTAATGAATTCAAATTTTTACAAGTATCTAATAATTTGGTTGTTTGATTGGATGTGGATTTTAAACTAAAGGCGAATTAATAAAACAGTGTGATAGTAAATTAAGTGAAATTCAATATTAAGAAACTATCCAAGGTTGTGAACCCTTCTAATATCTCTTAAAGATGAAGTGGTTAGCATACGTTTCTGTAATATATCAGTTTATTAACATGAACAGGAAATTATGTAAAAGCCTCTTCCGATGGTCTGATACAAAGACCCAGTGTAACCCAATTAATCATATTCCTATATCAACCAAGTTACATGAATTCATTAAAATTAAGTTGCAATTATGGCTACCGCACCCGACAGGTATATTTCTATCATATATGGAAATCTATTAAAGGGTTATTTATCCTCATGGAAGTTCGTGGGCTATTGAGTCTAGGGATTAAACCTAAAATCCATTTTCCAAAATTTGTCTTATTAATGGCCAGTTAACAAGAAGTATTAAGACTAAGGCTCAATAAATAAACCATTATATTACCCAAACTATAAAATAACCCCATATAAACTAGTGATATTGGAATTCATTACAACTCTAGATAACGGGTTTAGTTACCACACATAAATGGTAACTAAGGCTAGTAAAAGCTTAAATAAAATAAAAGACATAAAGTAAATGCTGGAAATTAAATAAAGTAAATGCTGGAAATTAAAAATGTAAAAGTACAATAAAAGAAAATATTGGGGCTAGAGGTTTCACTTTTATTACTACTATTTTAGATATCTGACTTATTATAATATATTAACTTTGCGTGATATTACCAACCGACCATATAGGCGGTATCCTGATTAAGTTAAATTAATAATTAATTTCAATTGACGATACAGGCGGTATCTAGTTTAGTCAGGTTAAAACCAATTTCATTAAGTCCAACCAACCATAAAGGCGGTATCCTCATTAAGTCAGGTTTTAAATATTTTATACATTATAATTAAGGGAGATTAATCTAAATATTAGTAATAAAAGCTTTACATTTTACCCCAGTAGAGGGGAGTTGCCTCCTCATTGCTGAAAAGTAAATACTGAAAAGTAAAGAAAAGAAAGTACTATTGCGTAAAAATAAATAAAATTAAATAAATGAAGTGAAGACTGAAAAGTAAATAAAAGAAAATGCTAATGCGAAAATTAAATACTGAAAGCTGTAAATAAATAAACAAGATACAATCTTCTTAGTATTCTTAAGGAATTCCTTAGAAGAAAGTATGAATTTAAAATGAAAATTTGCCTCAATTTATAGGGAAATTTTTACTCCACGCATCCGACGTATGCATCCTTGCACGTTGCGACGTGCGATTGATTTGCAACAGTTGACTCTGGCTTCACAAGATGTGACACATGGCATCTGCTAAATGATTAACTCAATTATTTACTTGGCATCGCGAAGTGTAAGAGTGTGTACGTCGTGATGCTGACGTCAGCATGACTCATCAATGACATGTCTCAATGATGAGTGTCGGTAGTATGTGATGGTGACACATGGCACGGTGAATGTTAGCACAATTATTGTGATGTTGACACATGGCAGGCCCATGTTAGGAGACACACATGTTAGCAAACTTCTATGATTGTGACATTTGTCTGGCTCATGTTATCGACGCATTTTAGTAGGTGCCGCATGTAAGCACGACGAATCTTAGCAAATGTCGCCTTATAGCAGACGCGTATTTTAGCAGGAAATTTATATTTTTGCCATTTTTGTCTGTTTTCCACTGTTTTGGCCCCAAATTGCCTCTAGAGAGTCCTGTTATTTTATTTATCTACAAAACAACACAAAATACATCAAAATATTCACAAAACTCAAGAAACTATGTGAAATATTAAGTTAAAGGAGTGGGAAATAGTGATCTATTTACCACTCATCACACCCCCAACCCTAATATTTTGCTAGTCCTCGATCAAAACAACAAGATAAAATAACATAAACATCTTTAAAATAAAAAGTAAGTTAAGCCACTTTCGTAGGGATCACGGTTACATTTAGCTTATGCAACAAGCCTTTAAACCCCTAGGTATCCCTAGTGGACGAGTTGTAGTCTCGTGAGGGCTTACAGCGACGATACCCACAAACGGCAATATAAAACTAATGCACACAAAAGCAAAAAGACAAGAGAAAATAGAATAAACAAGTTAGTGAATAAACTAGTGAACTTCTTATCCAAATTAATAGTTGTTTTCTTTCTTTCTAAATCACCGAATAAGTAAATTCTCCGATTATTTTTACCATTCTTTATATACACAGCTAACAATATATTAATCAAGTAATTGTGCCCACAATATTCACAAATGTAGTTGAAAAGAGGGTAATATTTTTGTCCTAATGTTATATCAGAATTCACATCTTTTTTAGCAATGGAGTATTTTTTTGATTTTATTTATTTATTTATATACAATATCATTCATCCATGTAGCGAGCTTTAGGTCAGTGACTCCCAAACAAGTTGGATTTAGGACACTAGTTGTTAAGACACTCCTACAGACTTAATTAATCAGATTTCATATATATATATTTTAACATCTTCAATCCATGTAGGGCACTTGGTGTTAAAACACCCATACGAACTTAACAACTCGGATCTAAGATTTATTTTTTATTATATCCCATCGGTTTTTTAGATGTTTTCTCCAATTAAACTAGAGCACTGAATATTATAAAATTTTCAATTACTTCTCATGTCGGTATGTTACCATGTATGTTGATAATACTTGTCAACTGAACATATGAAGATCTATTTTAGTCAGTTTTATGGAGAATTCACAAAGTAAATAATTCAAAAGGAAATAAATAAAAATTGACTTGTTACGAAATACAATTTCGGAAATTCCAACTTTACGTAATTGTTAAATTATGGCTATAATGTTTTACTCTGATATCGGATTGAGGTGATTCAAGTTCCATATTAAAGAAGACTCAATGATCTACAACTTTGAATTTCATAATAATTTTGAATTCAAAAGTTTCCATGACCGAAATTGATAAAACATTCAGAAGTGTGTTATGTGGAATTATTTAAGTCATTTTCAAAATAAAATGATAATTAAAAAAAAATGAAAATTGTCAAACTTTCAGAAAACATGCTTGCATGTTTGGTGGAGGGTTTGGTGCCATGTTTGGTGGAAGACTTTATATTTGCCTATAAATACCAAGCTAAACTTTGTAAATTTTTCATGCTTTCTTTGGAGGAATTTCTCCATGAAAACCTAAAGGAAAGTGTCTTATATATTTATTTAGTTTTCTTTTATTTTATTTTTATTTAATTAATAAAAGTTTGTGTATTTTCATTTACAACATGAGCAGGAAATCTCATTCTGCTGGGGTAAAAAGGTGAGACTTTTAATATAATAAATTAGATTCATCTCCCTTATTTTAATTAAAATTTGGATTAATTAGTTGCTGTATATATGGTCGGTTTAGGTGACAACCTTATTTATCGCATATATGGTCAATTTTACATTTCAGACATAGTTTCCTCCTATATAGTCGGTTTAGGTAATAACCTTATTACCGCCTATATGATCGGTTAGATTTAATTGAGACAAATGGAATTACCACCTTTATGGTCTGGTTAAATATAATTAATTAATCGGTAAACATTGATAATAAGGGAGATTTCTAATTTTGAAATATTAAAAGTGGATCCTCTAACGCTAGTATTTTCTTTCATTATTGAATTATACTTTTATTTATCTCCAAGTTATTTTTTATGATGTTTTGTTTATTTAAGTGTTTAGTAATCCTAAGTATGTTTTGTAACTAAACATATTATCTGGGTTGTGTTGAATTCCAATATCACCAGTGTATATGGGTTATTTTGTATCTTGGATAATATAAAAGTTTAGTTATTAAGTCGTAAGCTTAACGCTTCTTGTTAACGGGCCATTAATAAGATTGATTTGGTAAACTTAAAATAAACTTGACGGAAGAATTTTAGGATTCAGCCTTAGACATAATAGCCCACGATCTCCCTTAAATATTACATACCTTTTCATAGATTTCCTTCCAGGATAGAAATATACCTGTCGGGCGGGGGTAGCCACAATTGGAACTTAATCTTACTGAATTCAGGTAACTTGATTAACATATACATATGATTAATTTGTTGACCATTGACATAGGCTTTTGCATAATTTCGTGTTATAGGTTAATAAACCAATATATTGCACAAACATGAGATAACCACTTCATATTTAAAAGATATTGGAAGGATTCACAGCCATAGATAGTTTAATAATATTGAATTTTCCTTTAATTTACATTCGTACTATTTTATTTACTTATTTTAGTTTAAAATCACCATCCAATCAACAACCATTCTATTAGATATTCGTAAATATTTGAATGATACGTGCACTTGCGTTATACATGTGTGATCACACCGATCAAGTTTTTGGGGCCGTTACCAGGGACTTATTTATGTTTTACTATTAATTTTAGGATTAGATACCTTTACTTGTGTATAATTTTTTATTTATTTCTGTTTTCTTGTGTTTTAGGTTTTCAAACACTACATGAGACGAATCAGAAGCTTTGAAATCCATCTGCTTGACCTAAAAATTGAAAGAACTATCTAACAGTTGAGAAGGGAAAAGTGAGAAGGCCAAGAAGAAATCATCAATATGGATATGGAACCTGAACCTGTGGAAGTTGCACCACCAATTCTCATTTGAGACAGAACTATTTCGGTTGTTGATGGCTTCATTTCCTCTACTGTACTTCCTCTCATACTAGTAAATACGTGTGACATCAAAATATGCATTCAGAAGATGCAACAGTCAGTTCAGTTTGGGGAGCACGCAACTAAAGATCATAATTCCTACATCAACAACTTCTTGGAAGTTTGCTGCAGTTTCAATTACAACTGAGCAGCTGAAGAAGTAATGAGATTGTGTGTTTTCTCATATTCCTTGAAAGACAAAGCTGCTATATTCACTACAGACCGGTTCCATCATAACTTGGAACACTCTAGCCACCAAATTCCTTGTAAAATACTTTCCCCTAACTATAACTGCAAAGATGAGGAATGACAACACATCCTTTGTGCAACATGATTCAGAATCCCTCTATGAAGCTTGGGAAAGATACAAGGATTTGCTCAGAAAATATCCTCACCATGAGATTGCGAAATGGCTAGAAGTCAAAACTTTCTATAATGGACTTTCGGGACTAATGAGAACCACAATTGATGTTGATACTAGAGGTGCTTTAATTGCAAAGGGAGAAGATCAGGCTTGAGACCTAATTGAATAAATGGCCAACAACAATTCTTATAGCCAACAGAAAGGAGCATGATCCAATAAATTGCTCGAATTTATGAAGTTTGAGCCAACATAGCACTGAGTACCATGCTGGATCGGATTTGCAAAAGTCTAGATACTCTTAACATTAACGTTGATGTTGAATCCACAAGTTCACCATTAGAGGATCACCAGAGTCAAAATCTTACAACCAACATGATGAGACGGTGAATTATGTCAGCAATTTCAACAGACAGAAGAACAATCCATATTCGAACACCTACAATCCAGGTTAGAGGAATCATCCTAACTTTGCATGGAGCAACAATTCAGGGAAAAAGAACAATCCACCATCAGGATTCCAACAGCATAACAAAGGCCAAGAGTATGAAAACGAACCAGAAATAACAGAAGTACTTGCCATATTAAAAAAAGCAAGCAACATACGATGATATGTTTCAAAGCCAATCTACTTCTATAAAGGCACTGGAAAATTAAATATGACATTTGGCCAATGCTCAGAGTTATAGACCACAAGAAAACCTTCCTAGCAACACAGAACCAAATCCAAGGAACATGCGGAAGAAGCAATGTCATGCCATCACTTTGAAAAACGATACTGAAATCAATAAAAATATTGGAATCAATGCATCTACTGAAGAAGTTCCAAAAGAAAGCAGCAAAGCTAAATCATAGATGGAGGAAAAAGAGGCAAAATAAAATAATCGAGAAAGATTCACTCCACCTCTATCTTTTCCAGAGCGTCTCCATAAAAACAAACTGGATAAATAATTTGCTCGATTCTTGTAGTTCTTCAAAAAGCTACATATCAACATTCCAATTGTAGAAGCATTAGAACAAATCCTCAGCTATGTCAAATTCATGAAAGACATTCTTTCACGAAAGTGGAGATTGGGAGACTACGAGATAATAGTATTGACAGAAAAATACAGTGCCATCATTCAGAGGAAGTTTCCCCTAAAGTTGAAAGATCCTGGCAGTTTCACCACCCCTTGCATCATAGGAGAATATAACTTCGGTAAGGCTCTATGAGATTTTGGTGATAGTGTTAACTTGATGCCTTTTTCCATTTACAGGAAACTACAAATTAGAGAAGCGATGCCCACCTCAGTCTCTCTACAACTTGCTGATAGATCGCTCATATTTCTAAGCATGCAGTTGAAGATATGCTGGTTAAAGTCGACAAACTCATTCTTCCAATAGAATTTATTATCCTTGACATAGAGGAAGACGAAGAGGTGCATATCATCCGTGGGAGGCCATTCTTGGCTACAAGATGAACCATTATTGATGTACAAAAATGTGAACTAACCATGAGGGTACAGAACTAAGAAGTTGAATTTAATGTTTTCAAAGCCATGGAATTCCCGAATGGTAAAAAGAATGAGGAATATTTTAGACTTGATATGAGAGATAGTAGTACCGTCATGAACTCTGATAAAAGGCAAAGTTCCACTAACAAACCTAAAGCATGCAATCTGCTTGTGAAGCTTGAAGATAAAGTGTACTGCGCATTCAACAAGTTAAATCTTGAACTGCAAGCAACTGAAAAGGTTCCACCATCTCAACGAACTAAAGGAATTTCATATACAACCTTTTGAGAATGCCAAATTATACAAAGAAAAGGCCAAGAAAAGACATGATGAGAAATTAGTACGCATACAATTGGAACTGGGCAGTGGGTACTGCAAAACAAATCAAGGTTGAAACTCTTCCCATGGAATACAAAATCAAGGTGGTCAGGTCTATTCTTAATCACCCAAGTTTTTCCAGATAGATCCATTGAGTTACATGATCCCATCTCTAATAAACATTCAAATTTAAAAGCAAGCGTGTCAAT
The DNA here is from genome assembly GCA_019454045.1 of Zanthoxylum bungeanum. Taxonomy (NCBI): domain Eukaryota; kingdom Viridiplantae; phylum Streptophyta; class Magnoliopsida; order Sapindales; family Rutaceae; genus Zanthoxylum; species Zanthoxylum bungeanum. Next base: position 153,991 of record SKCR01033432.1, on the reverse strand, counting down.
CACTACTGGGGAGAATCATTTGAGCGATAAAAAGAATGTGTCACACTTTCAGATCTAGCCTAACGCTCGGGAAGTCATGCCTAGCTGACGACGTTAAACTTAGCGCCAGCAGGGAGATTATTGAACAATTATGACCCATAGTATCACTATTTGTAAAAAACATCGTCTTTTTATACAAATTAACTATGTGACAAACGAAATTGCTCTTTTATCATTTTTTAATTGGATTACTTGGATATATAAATGATAAAAGTATATATGATTAGTACCAAATTATTAATATATGAGACAGTATTAATCCATGAATGGTTTAATCATTAAATATCCTTAGTCGTAGTGTATCAAGACTGAACATCGATAATACGGAATAGACTAATGTGAAACTTATGCATGTTATGGAAGCTAAACGAAATAGTTCTCATATATTTAATTTTTGGATACTTATGTAAGTGTGACATGAGGTTATGTTAGCACTTGGACCGGGAACAGCTTCGCTCTGGATATGTAACATCCCAGATTTTCGGGACCATTCTAGAAGATTCCCGGTTTGACGTTATAGTGGAGCATGATGATAATGAAGAATAAGAGTTTAAGCGGTGCTAAATGGGTTGGAATATTATAATATGAATATTTGTCGTGTGGGATCAAAAGTCACTTACGCAATTTTCGTAAAACGCTTAAAGTTTACTATTTTGACCACAGAATTAGAAAATGAACTCCGATTGAGTTGGTTCTTGAACCATCAGACTCATTTTTTCGAGACGAACAACTTTCGTGTTGAACACTTTTTGAGAATCGCGCCAGAAGGGCTTTAAAACGGATAATTTCTGAAATTACCCTTATAAGTGGGGGTATTTTGGTAAATTTAGAATGAGATATTTGTATCTTTATTATTTCTATTATTATTATCAGGCTAATACCGAAAATAAAACAAAAGGAAAATGGGGGGAAAATGGCGTGAGGAGAGAGAGAGAGGAAGAAGAAGATGCCGACAGTGATCTAGCCAGAGATGCGGCGGCACACCGGTGGGGCTGTGATCGTTCGGCGATGGGGAGCAAGTGGTGGCCGGCGATCGTCCAACGGAGCCGGCGACGGTAAGAAAATTGAGAAAGATAACATCGTGTATGGGTTTGACAAATTCGTCTCATCGGTTCATTTCACGGCCCGAGCCATCTACCAAATTGAAGCCCTTGGAGAGTACTACGAGTGTACAGAGTCGGATTTGCCGAACAGTGACCGTAAGCACGCGGATCGAGGAAGAAAGCCACGGTGAACAGTAAACCCATGATGAACAGTAGCTCTGATCAAAATTCTGATTGCACCAACGCATTCGTATTGCCGATGGGAGTTCGAATATGGCCTCGGAATGTCGGTACGACTCTCCGTTTGGAATTTCATATTTTAAAGTGTATCGATTTAGTTTCGGATGAGTCCAGTAATTCTGTAGTTTAGTGAATTGCCGTGATTCGAATAGAATACAATATTATATGTTAAAACGATAAATGTGGTAGAATCCGGGGAGAATCGGATGAGATATGATCGATCCAGTAGAATTAGCGAGTTTCCGGTAAAACTAAGTTTCTCGCGCAACCGAGCGTAGTTGACCGTAATCATGAAAATAGTATAAATGTGATATTACGAGAGTAATTAAGTAATTCTGGATTAGTTCGGAGGGTTCGAGACCCTTCCGTAGTGTTTGTGGAAACTTTTCCGCAAGATTTACCGTAAACGCGTAAAATGAGAAACTAGGCTATCAAGCTAGTTACAATAGTATAGAAAGATATGTATTAAAGTAATGAAGTTTGTACCGTAGTATCGGAGATGATTCGGGTGTTCCGGGGAAGCCCGTAGTTATCATAGATAAGTTGGAAGTTCCGCAATTAGAGATACTAACCTAGTGTTATTACTTATTTGACAGATCAGACTCCGGATCGCGGGCGTTCGCTTAGCCAGGTAAGTAACTCATGCTTTGAACACTTAAGAAATTTAGCTTTGCTCGAAATCAGTAATATAACAAAGTCGTATATAGTTATAAGTATGAAATCTGTATATATATAACAAAAGACAATCATGAGTAAATAGAAATAAAGAGACACATATCTAGATATAAACCAGTATATGTATTTATATAGATAGATAGAGCATATGAATGATGTTATGTTTATGAATATATATATTGAGACTTGGGTATGTGAGTTGTAGAAACTACACCCTAGGGAATGAGATTAAAGTTTAAAGAACAATAAAATTGTAAAGAAATGAATATATAAGCACTAATGCATATAGAATGGTACAAAATCAAGAACATAAGCAAATATTTAGTATGTAAGTATATGGGTTACGAGCATTTTAATGTATGTTAATTTAAGTATGTTTGGGTATGAGCAAATCATACTAATGATATCTTATGGTGATAAAACATAAGGTAAGTTTCATGAAGTAATAAGTAAGTTGCTATATAGTAATCATGTGTGTGTGTGTGTGTGTATTTGTTTTGAGAATGAGTTAAGTATGCCAATGTGGATTGATATAATTTTGGTAGCATGTATGTATGAGTTTAAGCATGTTAGATAAGTATATGGAATGTAAAGATAAGTTTTGTGTATGCTTAGAGAAATGCATGCATATGAATAATCTCAGAGTGTTATAGATATACACGATTTAATGTATGTACATGTATGATAGTATAAGAAATGCATATGCATACTTATATGTTATGGTTTTCAAAAGTTAAGCTAAGCTAAGAATGTTTTCAAGTTTCAAAGGATTACAAAGAATTGTTTTTAAATGTTTTTGACAGAGATGTTCCTTACAGTTTGAGATCTGATTTAAGTTTTTAAAAGTTTATCCTCAGTTTTATGTTTTTAGGGGCATGAGGTAAAAACTCACCCCAGTATGTAACTTGAGATACAGTTGGAATTGACGGATTCAGAGACATGTGCACATGTAGAGAGTTAGGACGACAGATTAGGTTCGTGTGTACCTGGACTCAAGTGGTGGCTATGTCCAGTTGAGTCATTTTCCTGGACATAGAGTTCTATGTTCAGTCGCGTAATTTTCCTGGGCGTAGGGCACCACCAGTTTCAGAGGCACCCAGTTGAGTCATTTTTCTGGGTGTAGAGACAAGTCCAGTTGAGTCGTTTTCCTGGACGTAGAGCAGTTTCAGTTTTCAGATTTTCAGTTTCCAGATTTCAGCTTTTCAGAAACAGAATTTAAAAACTAGTTTTTCAGTTTTCTGTTTTCAGATGTTCATATTTTCAGTCTTCAGATACAACTTACAGCTTTGAGATACAGTTTTTGTTTCAGATGCATATTATAGTTTCAAGTATAGTTTTCAGTTTTGAGTTACAGTTCTTAGAAAAAGCTTTTCCAGAAAGAAAAATAAGATAAGTTTTTAACGAAGAGTTTTTCAGAAAGGGTTTCTCAAAAAGCATAACATGTTAACTAGGGTATGGATACAAATCATGCATATAAATTATGTAATCTAGTGATTCATCTGAGATGCATATAGTTGATGTTAAGGCATGACAGCATGATCACATTCATGTAAGTATATGACGGATGTTATGCGTATTGTATGATTATATACAATGAGTTTTGTTCCAGCGAGCATTGAGGTAAGATAACTTGACTCTATGTATATATATGAGTACAGGATTGATAGTAGTTGTAAATAAAGATGATATTTTTTAAATTACCGATTTGATGATATTTCAATGAAATAAGAGAAAGAAAACTATAATAAGTATCCTAACCTAACTGACGGAGAATGAATAAGATAGATGAAAGATAGCTGAGTAGTACAGTAAAAATGTCAAGAGCTTTGATAAGCTGTTGTTGATAGAGAAACTTGACACGAAGACTATGAACATATGAAAATATAACTAGTAAGAAGAAATGAGAATTGTGTGATTAGACGAAAAGAGTTTTAATAATGACCTGGTTGCCAGTAGTATAAAAACTTGATGTATGCATGTATATGTTTTAAGATGATTAATTTATAAACGTTGAACAGAATTCAAGTATGTGAATATTTAGATAAAAGGTTAGAAGCAAGTAATATGTTTGGCATATAATAAAATATCAGAATAAGCAAGTAAGTTCTAAGATATCGAGTAGAGCAACAGTAGCGTGATAGATGTGTGTGATCAGGTAAAAGCTTGGGTTTAAGGGTAATGTGTTTCTGTAATATATAAGAATAGAACAGTTAATTCAGTATTTATAAATTCTTTCATGGTTACTTACTGAGTCTTATGACTCATACTATATCAGTTTGTAGTTTTGCAGGTCAGTAGCTGTCATTTAGAACCAGCAGAAGTTCGGTGGAGACTTTGAAGATGGTGGATCACCCCAATTTCAGTCAAGAGAGTCCTGGGTCGAGTTATGGGTCCTCACGGCCCTTGTCCTTGTATTGGCATTTTTACTTTATTTGTATAAGTCATGTAATAGCATAGTTTCATTTTGAGTTCTGGCCGGAGGCCATGTGGTTTATATTTTGTTCATTAGGTACAGGTCTAAGGCCTTGTTGATGAATGCATTGAAGTTGAGTTACCGGTCTGAGGCTAAGATTGTTATGTTCTTGTTGTATTTGGATGCTGGCTACAGGCCAGGTTGCTTGATGTTACGAATACAAAATGCCGAAATTTCATTAGAATCAGAGGCTTATGGAGATGGGTTTAGCCTGTCTACTGCCGATAGCATCCTGGCCTAGGCGGGATGTTACAAAGTTGGTATCAGAGCAGTGTTTAAGAGTCAAAGTCAGTAATGTGGTTTAGAAGTCAGTGACTGTAATTGTGGGGATCCGGCTGTCAGAGATTGTCTTCAGTTTTGAATGAGACCATGTAGGTCTTTAGAAGTACTTTATGTGATTATTTGATATGATATGACTGTATTGTTCAATGCCTTGTTTGAATCCGAGTCCATGGGTGACTCAATTGATGTGTATAGATTAGTTATCTCCGTTTGGGAGGAGATTAGTTTCAGTTAGTACCCTTGTAGCCTTTTTTATCAGAGAATCAGCAAGAATAAGATAGAATCAGTATAGGGAACTTGTGAGGCCAGAAGATTCGAGATTAGAACCAGAACAATATAGTTAGAGATAAGAACCAGATCAGTATAATCAGTTTAAAGCCGTAAATGGGCTGTTAAGGATCTTAGTTTATGTATAGTGATTAGTTCAGAGTTGAGATAGAGAAGTGATATCAGTGAAGTTTAGAGCGAGATAGTTTTTGCATATTCGATTAGGTTTTGATCAGCAATTACAAGGACAGAGAAATTTCGAGGACGAAAGTTTTATGAGGAGAGGTGAATGTAACATCCCAGATTTTCTGGACCATTCTAAAAGATTCCCGGTTTGACGTTATAGTCTCGGAGCATGATGATAATGAAGAATAAGAGTTTAAGTGGTGCTATATAGGTTGGAATATTATAATATGAATATTTGTGGCATTGGAAAACGCGTGGGATCAAAAGTCAGTTACATGATTTTTGTAAAACGCGTAAAGTTTACTATTTTGACCACAAAATTAGCAAACAAACTCCGATTGAGTTGGTTCTTGAACCATCAGACTCTTTTTTACGAGACGAACAACTTTTGTGTTGAATACTTTGCAAGAATCACGCTAGAAGGGCTTCAAAACGGCTGATTTCCGAAATTACCCTTATAAGTGGGGGCATTTTTGTAAATTCAGAAATGAGATATTTGTATCTTTATTATTTATATTATTATTAGCAGGCTAATACCGAAAATAAAACAAAAGGGAAAAGGGGGGAAAATGGCGTGAGGAGAGAGAGAGGAAGAAGAAGATGCCGGCGACGATCTAGTCGGAGATGTAGTGGCGCACCGGTGGGGCTACGATCATCCGGTGATGGGGAGCAAGCGGTGGCCGGAGATCGTCCAATGGAGCTGGCGACGGTGAGAAAATCGAGAAAGACAGTGGCGCGTATAGGTTTGACAGATCCGGCTCGTTGGTTCGTTTCACGGCCCGAGCCACCTACCAAATAAAAGCCTTCTGCGAGTACTACGAGAGTATCAAGTCGGATTTTTCGAATAGCGGTCGAAAGCACGTGGATTGAGGAAGAAAGCCACGGTGAACAGTAAACCCACGATGAACAGTAGCTCCGATCGCACCAGCGCGTTCGTATGACCGATGGGAGTCCGAATATGGCCTCAAAATTTCGGTACGACTCTCCGTTTATAATTTCATATTTTAAAGTGTATCGATTTAGTTTCGGATGATTCCAGTAATTCCACAGTTTAGCGAATTGCCATGATTCGAATTGAATATAATATTATATGTTAAAACGATAAATGTGGTAGAATCTGGGGAGAATCTGATGAGATATGGTCGATCCAGTAGAATTAGCAAGTTTCTGGTAAAACTAAGTTTCTCGCGCAACCGAGCGTAGTTGACCGTAATCATGAAAATAGTATAAATGTGATATTGCAAGAGTAATTAAGTAATTCTGGATTAGTTCGGAGGGTTCGAGACCCTTCCGTAGCGTTTGTGGAAACTTTTCCGTAAGATTTACCGTAAATGCGTAAAACGACAATCTAGGCTATCAAGCTAGTTGGAATAGTATAGAAAGATATGTATTAAAGTAATGAAGTTTGTACCATAGTATCGGAGATGATTCGGGTGTTCCGGGGAAGCCCGTAGTTATCATATATAAGTTGGAAGTTCCACAAATAGTGATACTAACCTTGTGTTATTACTTGTTTGACAGATCAGACCCCGGATCGCGGGTGTTCGCTTAGCCGGGTAAGTAACTCATGCTTTGAACACTTAAGAAATTTAGCGTTGCTCGAAATCAGTAATATAACAAAGTCGTATATAGTTATAAGTATGAAATCTATATACATATGAAGATGAACGTAGAAGAAATAAGTAAGTGTATCTGTATACTCATGTAGATGTGAACAAGCGGCTACAAGTGTGTGTATATATATATAAGAAAAGACAAGCATGAGTACATAGAAATAAAGAGACACATACCTAGATATAAACCAGTATATGTATTTATATAGATAGATAGAGCATATGAATGATGTTATATTTATGAATATATATATTGAGACTTGGGTATGGGAGTTGTAGAAACTACACCATAGGGAATGAGATTAAAGTTTAAAGAACAATAAAATTGTAAAGAAATGAATATATAAGCACTGATGCATATAGAAGGGTACAAAATCAAGAACATAAGCAAATATTTAGTATGTAAGTATATGGGTTACGAGTATTTTAATGTATGTTAATTTAAGTATGTTTGGGTGTGAGCAAAGCATACTGATGATATCTTATGCTGATAAAACATAAGGTAAGTTGCATGAAGTAATAAGTAAGTTGGTATATAGTAATCATATGTGTGTGTGTTTTGGTTTTGAGAATGAGTTAAGTATGCCAATGTGGATTGATATAATTTTGGTAGCATGTATGTATGAGTTTAAGCATGTTAGATAAGTATATGGAATGTAAAGATAAGTTTTATGTATGCTTAGAGAAATGCATGCATATGAATAATCTCAGAGTGTTATAGATATACATGATTTAATATATGTACATGTATGATAGTATAAGAAAAGCATATGCATACTTATATGTTATGGTTTTCAGAAGTTAAGCTAAGCTAAGAATGATTTCAAGTTTCAAAGTATTACAAAGAATTGTTTTTAAATGTTTTTGACAGAGATGTTCCTTACAGTTTGAGATATTATTTAAGTTTTTAAAAGTTTATACTCAGTTTTATGTTTTTAGGTGCATGAGGTAAAAACTCACCCCAGTATGTATCTTGAGATACAATTGGAATTGACGGATTCAGAGACATGTGCACATGTAGAGAGTTAGGATGATGGCTTAGGTTCGTGCGTACCTGGACTCTAGTGGTGGCTATGTCCAGTTGAGTCGTTTTCCTAGACATAGAGTTCTACGTTTAGTCGAGTCGTTTTCCTGGGCGTAGGGCACCACCAGTTTCAGAGGCACCCAGTTGAGTCGTTTTCCTGGGTGTAGAGAGACGTCCAGTTGAGTCGTTTTCCTGGACGTAGAGCAGTTTCAGTTTTCAGATTTTCAGTTTCCAGATTTCAGCTTTTCAGAAACAGAATTTAAAAAACTAGTTTTTCCGTTTTCAGTTTTCAGATGTTCAGATTCTCAGTCTTCAAATATAGCTTACAGCTTTGAGATACAGTTTTTAGTTTCAGATGCAGATTATAGTTTCAAATATAGTTTTCAGTTTTCAGTTTTCAGTTACAGTTTTTAGAAAAAAGCTTTTCCAGAAAGAAAAAGTAAGATAAGTTTTCAACGAAGAGTTTTTCTGAAAGGGTTCTCAAAAAGCATTTCTAAGAGCATAACATTTTAAGTAGGGTACAGATACAAATCATGCATATAAATTATGTAATCTAGTGATTCATCTGAGATGCATATAGTTGATGTTAAGGCATGGCAGCATTATAACATTCATGTAAGTATATGACGGATGTTATACATATTGTATGATTATATACAATGAGTTTTGTTCCAGCGAGCATTGAGGTAAGATAATTTGACTCTATGTATATATATGAGTACATGATTGATAGTTGTAAATAAAGATGATATTTTTTAAATTACCGATTTGATGATATTTCAATGAAATAAGAGAAAGAAAACTATAATAAGTATCCTAACCTAACTGACGGAGAATGAATAAGATAGATGAAAGATAGCTGAGTAGCATAGTAAAAACGTCAAGAGCTTTGATAAGCTGTTGTTGATATTGAAACTTGACACGAAGACTATGAACATATGAAAATATAACTAGAAAGGAGAACATGATAATTGTATGATTAGACGAAAGGAGTTTTAATAATGACCTGGTTGTCAATAGTATGAAAACTTGATGTATGCATGTATATGTTTTAAGACGATTAATTTATAAACGTTGAAAAGAATTCAAGTATGTGAATATTTAGATAAAAGGTTAGAAGCAAGTAATATGTTTGGGATATGATGAAATATCAGAATAAGCAAGTAAGTTCTAAGATATCGAGTAGAGCAACAGTAGCGTGATAGATGTGTGTGATCAGATAAAAGGCTAGGTTTAAGGGTAATGTGTTTTTGTAATTTATAAGAATAGAGCAGTTAATTCTGTATTTATAAATCCTTGCATGGTTACTTACTGAGTCTTATGACTCACACTATATCAGTTTATAGTTTTGCAGGTCAGTAGCTGTCATTTAGAACCAGCAGAAGTTCGGTGGAGACTTTGAAGACGGTGAATCGCCCCAATTATAGTTAAGAGAGCCCTGGTTCGAGTTTTGGGTCCTCACGGCCCTTGTCCTTGTATTGGCATTTGTACTTTATTTATATAAGTCATGTAATAGCATAGTTTCATTTTGAGTTTTAGCCGGAGGCCATGTGGTTTATATTTTATCCATTGAGTCCAAGCCTGAGGCCTTGTTGATGAATGCATTGATGTTGAGTTACCGGCCTGAGGCCGAGATTGTTATGTTCTTGTTTTATATGGATGCTGGCTACAGGCCAGGTTGCTTGATGTTACGAATACATCTTGCCGAAATTTCGTTAGAATCAGAGGCTTATGGAGATGGGTTTAGCCTGTCTCCTACCGGTAGCATCCTGGCTTAGGCGGGATGTTACAAGACCCCTCAGAATCCCATTGGTAGTATGACTATGTGTCTATGAGAATACAAATCAGGGTAGGTGTATGTGGTCTTAACCTGAGACTTGCATCGCTAATACTTACGACAATCAGTATGCTTTGGTTTTGGTCATCTGGAGCTTTAACAAGTTCTCTGTACACCTCTTCTGTGTATACTGAGAATCGTAGTGTATTGGGTATGATCTCAAGATGGAAGTATCACTTCAGTCATATGGAGATGATTATCACGCAGGATATGAAACTAGTACTCTTAAATGCTGCAGCTATTGGAATAGTATGACTAGGTCATGATTATCTGATTATAGAGACTAGTTGCTGATGATCCGATATATGCTTCGTTTGTGGCAGACAGAATTCCAGCCCTAGGCCTAGAATGTGACATCTGTTACTGGATCGTATTACGTAATACATAGTATACTATATCGGATACAGATTATATATTCTTCATTGAATATTTCTGGAGAATTGGGTAGGTACGGTGCTTTGCTATAAGCCAACCATGTCTTGTAAATCGGTAAGAACGTCGTACAGGGTACGCACTTGTTCGGATAGTCCGACAAGCGTATTTATTGCCAATATATCTAGGTATATCTTGGGTTGATCCCCAAAGATTCACCAACGACCTTTGACTCGAACAAAATTAATCTGGGATTAATTTTGAGAGAGAAAACTAATCTGGGATTAATTGCGGCAAGAATTTGTCTGGGATTAAATTCGTCTAGAAGAGAGAATGTGATTAATTTAGAATTAATCGATTAAATAATATATTAGATATATTAATTGAAATTGGAATTAAAATTGGATTTTAATTTGGTCGAATGAATTAATTTGGAATTAATTCGTTAGCGACTTTCACAATAATTTTGCTAGGCATTATTATTTAATTAATTTGGATTTAATTACGTCGCTACGGAAAATTCGTTTGATCAAATTAAACGAACTCGAGCCCAAAGTATGTTGTGTAAGGCAACTTGAATTTGGAATTTAATTGGGTGGGACCCATTAACTTACATCACATGTCATTATGTGATGGAAGTAGTTGGAATAGTGATTGGATCTTTTATTACACACACCTACCACACTTTCTAAAAAATAAACTTTTGGAAATTGTTTTGAAAACAACAATCACTATTCACTCGTCTCTCCCATTTCTTCTCTCTTTGGCCGAATATTCTTCTCTTGGAGGGCAAATTTTACTTTAATTTTATTCAAGCTAACACTTAAAGTAGTCAAATTAAGGTGTTAGGGAAACTCACCCAAAAGTTTTAACCTCAACAACAAAGCTTGGAGCTTCTACAACAAGGAAAGTTTTGAATTTTCTCATCCGATTAATGTAAGTTCTTTCCGCAAACTTTACTTGACTATTCACACACAAATCATTATTTAGAGACCTTGGGCATGTGTAGGACACTAAAAATGGTGTCAAAAGCCAATCAAAGCGTGATTTGAATCTAGGGTTTATATACTTTAATTTGGGTATTTTTGCTTGGAGCATGATTTTTCCAAATTGATTGTTTGGTTGTGGTTGGATGATGATAAATTGAATTTATACATCATTGGATTTGAGAAATTTACTGGATCTAAAATTTCCCTAAAATCCTAAGCTTGGCCGAATGTAACCCTAATTAGTGCTCGTGGTGATTTTTTGAAATTAGACTATTGGATGAGTTTAAGGCATGAAATGAATGTTAATTGTAGGTTTAATTGGATTGAAATCAAAAATTGAATATTGTTTATTGTGATTGCCGTGTGTTGAAGCACGTTTGAATGAGTTGATTTTGACTCAATTTTATGTTGGACATGAATTTGAGAATTAAGTATGATTAATTAGATTAATTGATGTTTTGGAAATAGTAGATTAATTAATTAATTATGGTAATTACACTTTAATTAGATTAATATGATATTTAGAATAATGTATTCATTTAATTTGTCGCATTTGGGCTAATGGTCTTGGTTGGGTCAAGTATGGTTTTGGACAATTAGGTTGGATCTAATTTGGCATAAAACCATTTCCATAAAGTCTAAATATGATTATTAGGTCTTTAATAATTTAATTGGGCCTAAATTGATTTTGTGGCATAAATTGGGCCTTGGCATCTTGGGTTGGATACATAATGGCCAAAGCCCATGCCTGAAGAGTTACTTGAAAGCCCATTGGACTTTAATTTTATTGTCATTGGATGCTAATTGGGCCTTTGAGGCCTATTTAGATTTGATTTGGAATCCAAGTTTAAAAGGCAAAATTAAAAGTGCAATTATTTAATTTGGAAATAAAAATGAATTAGTATTGGATATAATTTAAATTGATTTAAAATTATAGTTCGATATAATGCAAGAATACGTACTTTGAGTATTTATTCTTAAACGAGTTGGACTCGTGCAAATCAAATCGTTGTATGAACATTGGATGGTCGTTAATCAAAGATTAATTAATTGGATTAGATTGATCGGCAACATGCTTTGTGTGAATACTTGGATGTATTTATATGAATAATGTTATCATATAGATATTAGTTGGATGTGGGCAATTTTGGAAATTATTGTAAATTTGAAATTTATTTAAATTAACCTGCGTGTCCAGCCTTTCTCCTCCTATTCTCTTTATATTTCTCTTCTCACCAATTCCCCTCAATGTAAATGAGGTTTCTTTATGTGTTATGTAATTGCGTAGAAGAATATAAAGTGCTAGCGGGAGAGAGGAAAAAGAGAGATTTGTTCTAGGAATAATTTTTTTAAATATCCATCCACATATCATTATTATTTTATCGCGTCTTATTATGCTTTTAGAATGCATGTTTAAGGGTGTATGATGAGACCTAATCAAAGATAATAAATTAGTTTCCAATTACGCGAAAAACCCTCACTTCAATATTAAGTGTTTTCCTTCCATTAAGTGGTTTTCTCTCAAGATCCAAGATTGACTTTGATTTGTTGGCCAAAGTGAAGATCATTGTCTATCGCAGATGTGTTTGAACCACGAAAGCTTTGTTATATATCGCATTCTAGGGCAGTTGTGACTTGTTGGCCAAAGTCATGGTCACTTCTGTGCATCGACATGGATTACGAAGCTTTCCCACTGTCAATGGGTCATGCTTAACTGGAATTATTAAGCTTGTTGAGCCAAAGCCAAGGCTTAGTTGATTCAGAGGAAAAGGTTATGATGATATATTGGATATATTTTTTCAACTTGGAGGTCCACCTATCGGATCTAGAAATTGGATGGGATCAAATTGATTCTAGAGATCTACCTAGTTAAGTTTCATACAGCTTATTGGCCAAAGTTAAGGTTGTGTGCTATTTAACGGGATCCTAACCCACTAGGAAACTAGGTTTCCTGAGTACTCCACAGAGGGTTAGAGGCTCATCGAAAAATTGTAAGAGGCTAGTTGTAGATAACAGAACTTGGGCGACGCATGCTGTTCTAGACTCGGGGCCTAGTTGAGAGTACGGGATAGTCCGCGGGGGACTAAACCGGAGAATAATGGAGTCGCCACCCGGTGTGAACCGGGACAAAGGTTTAAGGCCGCACTCACCCCTCGCAAGGGAAAACCTCAAACCGTTGGGTTCGGAATGGTCCCTTACTTATGTCATTGTGATGATATAATTCATGCAATAAACCAACCGCATCTAATCAATAATCATGTCCAAGTGTCACCTAGATCTAAGATGCCTCCGTCTAATTAACTCCTAATCTAAGTTCGCATGCTTGAAAATAAGTCTTTAAACAATAAACACGCAATATCACACATTGAATATACTAAGCCATCAAACCAACGCAAACAAATAATTACTTAAACATAAATATAAACTAAATTAAATATCATGCATAAAAGAAGAAACATAATCATGCTTTGAAATTAAATAACGAAACTAAGTTAAGACATGCTTAAAATAATAAATAAACAACCTAGAACTACATCATGCTCGAGTACAAATTTGGATGAGACGAGAAACATGTATCTTAAGTGGTACGTGGCATTGTATCCCGAGTGCAGACCACACTACCGTCTATTCGGAATCGGCTATGGAATTTACGTCCGGGTTTCCATCCGATATACCACAAAAGGGAACACATATCCCGCTCATCCAACAATCAAATCATGCCTCAAACGACTCTCATGCAATTGTATATCAAAAATAAATAAATAAAACGAAAAGAGATAAGTAAAAGGGTGCCCTCAGGTCTAACCTCTTTTGTCGTCTCAAGAAAGGGCGTTACACATCCGTTGGAAGGGCGAATGATCCGATACTTTTCCGATTTGTTTGCTTACTGTTTTTCCTCGTTGTTTTGATGCTCGGGCTGCTGTTTTAAGTCCATTTTACTGCTGTTTTGCTGCTGCGTTTCAGGTCACTGTTTTGGGCGTTTAGTGGACTGTTTTGGGTGATTTTGGTGGTCTCGGGAGGTGCGTTTGTAAAGATTTTTTGGGGAAACTTTTTGGGGATTCTTGGGATGGTTTTAAGATGGTTTTAGGACGGTTTTGATGGGCTAAGGACGCAAGGAAACTGACCAGAACAGAAGACTAAACTCGGCAGTTCACTAGTGCAGTGAAGCCGTTTTCAGGGCTGACTTGGGCGCTGATTTGGAGCTGCTTTGGGGGGTCTTTTTGCGGCACTTAAGGGCTGGAAAAATGGTTTATTTTAGGGTGTTTTAGGGCTGTGAATGGTGGTTGAAAGTCGGCTATGGAAGAGTGTGTTTAAGGCTTGGGCGTGAAAGGGTGTTGGTGAGGAAGGGGGATGCGGCAATTGGAGAGATTCTTTCTTCAGGAATGCGGCAATGGAGGCTATTGGGGGATGCTTGGGCATGTGATGGAGGCTATTGGGGGATGCTTGGACGTGCTTGAGAGGGGGATGTGTGCTAGCCTTGTGAATGGGGGTGAAGGCCTCTTTTTTATAGGCAAAGGAGAGGAGGTTTCCCTTATACGACTAGGAGAAGGATTTCTATTGATGGTGACATCTTCCTAATAAGGAATAGATCTCCTAATTTGGATTGGTGATTGGATTTGATTTGGTAGGGATTTGATTTGATTTCTTCTATTTAGGTAAGGATTTTATTTGATTTAAACATGCGATTAATATGCATATTTACCTAAATAAAGCTATATGGGCGTGAATCTCTCCTCTTGGGTGTGGGCTTGGTTTGACTTGGGTTTACATGGGTTGACTTAGGTGTTTTGGGTTTGGTTTGGGTTTTGGGCCCTAGGTAAGCTTTAAAACGGAAATCCAACAAGCAACCGAAGCTAAACAACTCAGATAAAATCCAACAAAATTCTAATTTCCAACTTTACCCTTCCAACATCTGTTTCCCGCGACTTTCATGACTAAAGAAGTAGTTGCCTCAATACGAGACTCATCATCGGGCTGATATGCAAAAATGCAATGCCTACAGTCGCCCCCACTTTGATGGGACTTGTGCAGTGTGTGACAATGACAATCCTATCAAAGTACGTGCAATGCATTTTTACTTACCTGGCTCGCCAGCTGCCACATGGTTCGCCTGCTGTGTTGAGTTGATAGTGCTAACCCCGTACCTAGGGTGTCGCAGTTGCGTCTCCGTACCTAGAGTGCCGCAGTGATGTTGTTGTTGTCTGAGTGCTAACCCCGTACCTAGGGTGTCGTGGTGACGACTCCGTACCTAGAGTGCCACAAGTGTCTGAGTGCTAACCCCGTACCTAGGGTGTCGCGGTGACGTCTCCGTACCTAGAGAGCCACAAGTGTCTGAGTGCTAACCCCGTACCTAGGGTGTCGCAGTGACGCCTCCGTACCTAGAGTGCCACAAAGTCTGAATGCTAACCCCGTACCTAGGGTGTCGCGGTGACGCCTCCGTACCTAGAGTGCCACAAGTCTGAATGCTAACCCCGTACCTAGGGTGTCGCGGTGACGACTCCGTACCTAGAGTGCCACAAATATCTGAATGCTAACCCCGTACCTAGGGTGTCGCGGTGACGACTCCATACCCAGAGTGCCACAAAGTCTGGATGCTAACCATGTACCTAGGGTGTCGCAGTTGATATCTCCATACCCGGAGTGTCGTACCTGGCTGATCTGATGTCTCCATACCCGGAGTTCCGTACCTGGCTGATCTGATGTTGAACTGGTGTGGGCTTCGCCCCCAGCATGCCATACCCGGCAGAAACTGATACTAAACTGATGTGGGCCTCGCCCCTAGAATGCCATACCCGGCAGAACTGATACTGAACTGATGTGGGCCTCGCCCCAGAATGCCATACCCAGCAGAACTGATACTGAACTGATGTGGGCCTCGCCCCCATAATGCCATACCCGGCAGAACTGATACTGAACTGATGTGGGCCTCGCCCCCAGAATGCCATACCCGGTAGAAATTGATGCTGATACTCTTTCAACACACTGTAGTGTCTCTCTCCGAGATAATCTTGATAGCTAAACATATTTTTATCCTCAACGGGTGCTTCGCGTCAAAGCCAAAGAATCTTCCAAGTACTTGACATACTCAAACCCAATCCTCTGAACGGGTGATCTGAACTAGACTCCTAGTGTGTGTGTGCTAAGGCTCTTTCGCAGCTTATTCCTTAAGTCAGCCAACTCGATGATTTCGCTTCGGAGAATCGGACCAGTGGGTCTAACCAACCTGGATGTCTGGGTCACATTCTGTGATTACTGTAGCATACTCAACATGATATGGTCTTCTTTTATTGCATCATCTCTTTCTTTGGACTTTTCTTTTCCTCTTTCTTTTTCTTCCTCATTTTTTTTTCTCTCTTTCTTTTTTTTTCTTGACACGCCTACCCTTTAAGGTAGCATTTCTCCTCATGGTGGTCCTAATACTCGCCCATGGGTAGCTTCACGCTTATTGGTTATAGGCGGTCTATTTTCTTTTCATTGCAGAGACTTTTCTTTCTTTATTTTCCAACCATATCATGTATCGTAGCAAAGGCAAATCAGTGTGGACATCCAGGCAAACGGTCATTCACCGATCTACCATCTCTTCAACTGGTCATCTCATCAACCGCTCAGGCTTCTACTGTTGAGATACCCTTATCAAGTGCTTTATGAGTCTAGCAGAGATCAATCCATTCCGAATACCAGATAAGAGCGCGTCTCGCACTTCTCGTTTCTAAGGCTTCTCCCTACAGCACACAATGTCATCACTGGACATATGTTTACCCATCAAAGATTTCTCTCTCACTCATTATCTTTTTTTTTTTTTTTTTTTCACTCACTCTAAGGAATTCTTCCTCTCTACGGCTGACCATGTGGGCTTCGCCCCCTGGATCCATACCCGTAACTCAAACTCAAAAATGGGCCTCGACCCTCAGATTACCACATGAATCTTAACGACGATGTGGACCTCAGCCCTAGGCTTTCTACCCAAATTCAACACAGTGCTTTCGCTGTTTCTGTTTAACACGTCTTTGCTGTTGTCACTTTTCTGTCTTTGAAACCTGTGAATACAAAACACAAAACACAAAACACACAAAAAAGGATGCAATGATGGGTTACATGTACGGATGTATGCATGAATCTTCTTTATCCCGTCGGGTTAGGTCTTCTGCGGGTGACTATTCAGTCTTCTGTTCCTCAGGCAAAATACAGTTTCAATCTGTCAACGTTGATCGGCTCTGTGAACTCATTCCCTTCTAAGTCCGACAGCCTCACTGCTTCATTTCCCATTACTCTCTGAACGATGTATGGTCCTTCCCAATTCGGTCTGAACTTCCCTCTTGGGTCTGTCGTCGACGGCTTCGACTGCTTGAGTACCAAATCACCTTTCTTGATCTTGGTAGGACGCACCTTCTTGTTGAACGCTCGAGCTAGCCTCTTCTGATAGATCTGCATGTGATGCAAGGACTTCATCCTCTTCTCATCCATCAGAGCCAACTGTTCAAACCTTTGCGAGGTCCACTCTTGTTCAGGCAACTCTGCTTCTGCTAATACCCGCATGGACTGTATCTCAACTTCCACCGGTAGTACCGCTTCCATTCCATAAACCAAAGAATACGGCGTGGCTCCTGTTGCCGTTCTCACCGATGTTCTGTACCCCCACAAGGCATATGGCAGCTTATCAGCCCAATCTTTGTAGTTCTCAGTCATCTTTGCCAAGATCGTCTTTATCGTCTTGTTGGCTGCCTCGACTGCCCCATTAGCCTGCGGCCTGTATGGTGAGGACTTGTGATGGCCGATTCCATACTTCTGTAACATTGCTTTGGTTTCTCCCTGAAATTGGACTCCATTGTCCGTGACCACATGGTGCGGCATACCATACCGGCAAATGAGATTCCGAGCTATAAACTTCGCCATCTGCTTTGCTGTAACATTGCGGAACGATTCGGCTTCTACCCACTTCGAGAAATAGTCAACCGCCACTACTATAAATCGGTGCCCATTCGATGCATTCGGTCGAATCTCTCCGATCATATCTATTCCCCAAGCTGAGAAAGGCCATGGCTCTGACAGCCCGTGCAATTCTGTATGCGGCAGATGATTCAAATTGCCGTGTGCTTGACAGTCATGACAGTGCTTTACCAGCTTCGCACAGTCAGCTTCCATGGTTGACCAGAAAAAGCCTTGTCTCACAATCTTGCGGGACAAGTTCAATCCGTTCATGTGTGGTCCACATACACCAGCGTGCACTTCTTCCATTATCTTCTGAGCTTCTTCCTTTCTTAAACATTTCAGCTGAATACCATTGCCCTGCCTCTTGTAGAGCTCTCCTTTCAGACTCACATACTGAGAGGCTAACTTCTGAATGGCCACTCGGTCTTTTCTGCTTGCTTCCTCTGGGAATTCCCCACGCTCCAAATACCTCTGTACATCATAATACCAAGGTTTCCCATCGTCGACCTCCACTTCTAAGATTCTGCCTATCTCATAGACTGGCTTGCTTGCCGTTGTCAACACAAGCGGTCTCATCACCAGTTTCTCTGGATTTTCCCAAGTAGCGGCCAGTGTTGCCAATGCATCTGCCATCTGATTCTCCTCTCTCGGCAAATGCTGAAATTTACAATCGGGGATAGTCTGCACCAGACTTCTGAGATGGAACAGATACGGCTTCAACCGTTCTTCCTTCAGTTCCCATTCTCCTTGCATCTGCCGGATCACTAACATCGAGTCTCCGAAAACTTCAACATTCTTAGCCTCAAGGCTATCAGTGCAGTCAACCCGAATGCACAAGCTTCATACTCGGCCATGTTGTTCGTCACTCCGAAAGTTAGCCTTTTGGCCATAGGCAGGGTTTCTCCCTCAGGGGTTACTATTACAATCCCGATTCCGGCTCCTTTGCAATTCACTGCTCCGTCAAAATACATCTTCCATCCTTGGACTGCTATAGCTTGGATCTCTTCGTCGGGGAACTCAAACTTGTACTGATCCCCTTCAATAGGTTGCAAGGCCAGGAATTCTGCCACGGCTCGCCCTTTGATTACCTTTGAAGTGAGGTACTCGACGTCAAATTCAGTCAGCAGTACTAACCATCTGCCCAATTTCCCAACCAGCGAGGGTACCGAGTGCAAGTACTTCAAAGGATTCTCCTTTGCGACCACTTGGATCTTGTAAGACTGGAAGTAGTGGCGTAACTTCTTGGATGCCCATACTACTGCTAGACAAATCTTCTCCACTTCCTGATAGCGAGCCTCGTATGGAAGCAGCTTCTTACTGAGGTAGTAGACAGCATGCTCCACTCCTGTCTCATCGGCTTGTACCATCATCGCCCCCAGCGCTTCAGGTTCAATAGCCAAATAAAGTACCAAAGGCCTACCCTGTCTCGGGGGTTTCAACACAGGAGGTTTCACCAAATATTCCCTTATTCTGTCAAATGCTTCCTGACACTGCTCGTTCCATTTCACTGGTTGATCTTTCCTTAACAACTTGAAGATAGGCTCACACACCGATGTCAACTTAGCGATGAAACGGCTGATATACTGGATTTTCCCTAGGAAGGCTCTGACTTCTTTTTCCTAACCCAACGGGTATCTATGATGGCTTTTAAGACACAAGGGTTAACATGATGCATGTATGCATGAGATGCATGAGATGTATGCGATGCATGGAATATATAAAATTATAAAGAATAAACTTTAAACTACTTGGCCCATTATCATTTTAAAGTATTCAATCACACCATCGCGCGGTGCAAACTTGTCCCAGTTGAAAAGGCCCAACAGGTTTACACTTTGCGGTGATATGGCTAAATGGCTTCAAATGATAAGAGGCCCTATTCACAAAATGGCCCACCGGCATTCTAGAAGCTTTGGCCCAACTGTCAAAAGACACAAACTTGTCCCAGTTTAAATGGCCCAACAGGTTCATACCCTTTGACAGAAGGTCCAACTGGATCCAAATGACGGCGGCCCATCACACATAATTATAAGATAACTAACTACGGGTTCTTATGGCTAAGGTTCACGAGTGGATTCACGGGGCGCGGACAAAGGCTCTCGCTGACGAAGGTTTGCCCACACTAGGACTCCCCACTCAAGGGTTCAAACGACCAAGTGAGCGCACCTTTTTATACCTTACGGTACGTGCCAACGAGTTATGGTGTGTGACTAACTGTCGAATGGATTTCCCGTTGTAGATTCCCCAGAGGGAGGGTGGAGCGAGGCTCACTTAAATACCCAAGCCCCTTAGGCTCTTATCGCTTGGTGTCAGGAATAAACAACGAGTCCTCCAAACTAGTCTATCACAACAAGCTACGGGTAATGATAATCTAGGTGCCTTCACAGCTTTTCCTCGAAAGGTAGTGAATGAAGGAAGACACCCAACCACCACCTAGCCTTAACTAAGCCTTTGATTAACCCCCTCAACCCACTACAGACACGGTCAACTAATGCATAAATTATAAACAACACAAGACATGATTTCGAGGCCGATTCTCTATCCCCAGTGGAGTCGCCAGACTGTAGACAACAGAACTTGGGCGACGCATGCTGTTCTAGACTCGGGGCCTAGTTGAGAGTACGGGATAGTCCGCGGGGGACTAAACCGGAGAATAATGGAGTCGCCACCCGGTGTGAACCGGGACAAAGGTTTAAGGCCGCACTCACCCCTCGCAAGGGAAAACCTCAAACCGTTGGGTTCGGAATGGTCCCTTACTTATGTCATTGTGATGATATAATTCATGCAATAAACAACCGCATCTAATCAATAATCATGTTCAAGTGTCACCTAGATCTAAGATGCTTCCATCTAATTAACTCCTAATCTAAGTTCGCATGCTTGAAAATAAGTCTTTAAACAATAAACACGCAATATCACACATTGAATATACTAAGCCATCAAACCAACGCAAACAAATAATTACTTAAACATAAATATAAACTAAATTAAATATCATGCATAAAAGAAGAAACATAATCATGCTTTGAAATTAAATAACGAAACTAAGTTAAGACATGCTTAAAATAATAAATAAACAACCTAGAACTACATCATGCTCGAATACAAATTTGGATGAGACGAGATACATGTATCTTAAGTGGTACGTGGCATTGTATCCCGAGTGCAGACCATACTACCGTCCATTCGGAATCGGCTATGGAATTTACGTCCGGGTTTCCATCCGATATACCACAAAAGGGAACACATATCCCGCTCATCCAACAATCAAATCATGCCTCAAACGACTCTCATGCAATTATATATCAAAAATAAATAAATAAAACGAAAAGAGATAAGTAAAAGGGTGCCCTCAGGTCTAACCTCTTTTGTCGTCTCAAGAAAGGGCGTTACACGTCCGTTGGAAGGGCGAATGATCCGATACTTTTCCGATTGTTTGCTTACTGTTTTTCCTCGTTGTTTTGATGCTCGGGCTGCTGTTTTAAGTCCGTTTTACTGCTGTTTTGCTGCTGCGTTTCAGGTCACTGTTTTGGGCGTTTAGTGGACTGTTTTGGGTGATTTTGGTGGTCTCGGGAGGTGCGTTTGTAAAGATTTTTTGGGGAAACTTTTTGGGGATTCTGGGATGGTTTTAAGATGGTTTTAGGACGGTTTTGATGGGCTAAGGACGCAAGGAAACTGACCAGAACAGAAGACTAAACTCGGCAGTTCACTAGTGCAGTGAAGCCGTTTTCAGGGCTGACTTGGGCGCTGATTTGGAGCTGCTTTGGAGGGTCTTTTTGCGGCACTTAAGGGCTGGAAATAAGGTTTATTTTAGGGTGTTTTAGGGCTGTGAATGGTGGTTGAAAGTCGGCTATGGAAGAGTGTGTTTCAGGCTTGGGCGTGAAAGGGTGTTGGTGAGGAAGGGGGATGCGGCAATTGGAGAGATTCTTTCTTCAGGAATGCGGCAATGGAGGCTATTGGGGGATGCTTGGGCGTGTGATGGAGGCTATTGGGGGATGCTTGGACGTGCTTGAGAGGGGATGTGTGCTAGGGTTGTGAATGGGGGTGAAGGCCTCTTTTTATAGGCAAAGAGAGGAGGTTTCCCTTATACGACTAGGAGAAGGATTTCTATTGATGGTGACATCTTCCTAATAAGGAATAGATCTCCTAATTTGGATTGGTGATTGGATTTGATTTGGTAGGGATTTGATTTGATTTCTTTTATTTAGGTAAGGATTTTATTTGATTTAAACATGTGATTAATATGCATATTTACCTAAAAAAGCTAAATGGGCGTGAATCTCTCCTCTTGGGTGTGGGCTTGGTTTGACTTGGGTTGACTTGGGTTGACTTAGGTGTTTTTTGGGTTTTGGGCCCTAGGTAAGCTTTAAAACGGAAATCCAACAAGCAACCGAAGCTAAACAACTCAGATAAAATCCAACAAAATTCTAATTTCCAACTTTACCCTTCCAACATCTGTTTCCCGCGACTTTCATGACTAAAGAAGTAGTTGCCTCAATACGAGACTCATCATCGGGCTGATATGCAAAAATGCAATGCCTACAGTCGCCCCCACTTTGATGGGACTTGTGCAGTGTGTGACAATGACAATCCTATCAAAGTACGTGCAATGCATTTTTACTTACCTGGCTCGCCAGCTGCCACATGGTTCACCTGCTGTGTTGAGTTGATAGTGCTAACCCCGTACCTAGGGTGTCGCAGTTGCGTCTCCGTACCTAGAGTGCCGCAGTGATGTTGTTGTTGTCTGAGTGCTAACCCCGTACCTAGGGTGTCGTGGTGACGACTCCGTACCTAGAGTGCCACAAGTGTCTGAGTGCTAACCCCGTACCTAGGGGTCGCGGGTGACACTCCGTACCTAGAGAGCCACAAGTGTCTAAGTGCTAACCCCGTACCTAGGGTGTCGCAGTGACGCCTCCGTACCTAGAGTGCCACAAAGTCTGAATGCTAACCCCGTACCTAGGGTGTCGCGAGTGACGCCTCCGTACCTAGAGTGCCATAAAGTCTGAATGCTAACCCCGTACCTAGGGTGTCGCGGTGACGACTCCGTACCTAGAGTGCCACAAATATCTGAATGCTAACCCCGTACCTAGGGTGTCGCGGTGACGTCTCCGTACCTAGAGAGCCACAAGTCTGGATGCTAACCCCGTACCTAGGGTGTCGCGGTGACGACTCCGTACCTAGAGTGCCTCAAATCTGAATGCTAACCCCGTACCTAGGGTGTCGCGGTGACGACTCCGTACCTAGAGTGCCACAAATATCTGGATGCTAACCCCGTACCTAGGGTGTCGCGGTGACGTCTCCGTACCTAGAGAGCCACAAGTCTGGATGCTAACCCCGTACCTAGGGTGTCGCGGTGACGACTCCGTACCTAGAGTGCCACAATATCTGAATGCTAACCCCGTACCTAGGGTGTCGCGATGACGTCTCCGTACCTAGAGAGCCACAAGTCTGGATGCTAACCCCGTACCTAGGGTGTCGCGGTGACGACTCCATACCAGAGTGCCACAAAGTCTAGATGCTAACCCTGTACCTAGGGTATCGCAGTTGATATCTCCATACCCGGAGTGCCGTACCTGGCTGATCTGATGTCTCCATACCGGAGTTCCGTACATGGCTGATCTGATGTTGAACTGGCGTGGGCTTCGCCCCCAGAATGCCATACCCGGCAGAAACAGAACTGATACTAAACTGATGTGGCCTCGCCCCCAGAATGCCATACCCGGCAGAACTGATACTGAACTGATGTGGGCCTCGCCCCCAGAATGCCATACCCAGCAGAACTGATACTGAACTGATGTGGGCCTCGCCCCCAGAATGCCATACCCGGCAGAACTGATACTGAACTGATGTGGGCCTCGCCCCCAGAATGCCATACCCGGTAGAAATAGAAATTGATGCTGATACTCTTTCAACACACTGTAGTGTCTCTCTCCGAGATAATCTTGATAGCTAAACATATTTTTGTCCTCAACGGGTGCTTCGCGTCAAAGCCAAAGAATCTTCCAAGTACTTGACATACTCAAACCCAATCCTCTGAACGGGTGATCTGAACTAGACTCCTAGTGTGTGTGTGCTAAGGCTCTTTCGCAGCTTATTCCTTAAGTCAGCCAACTCGATGATTTCGCTTCGGAGAATCGGACCAGTGGGTCTAACCAACCTGGATGTCTGGGTCACATTCTGTGATTACTGTAGCATACTCAACATGATATGGTCTTTTTTATTGCATCATCTCTTTCTTTGGACTTTTCTTTTCCTCTTCTTTTTCTTCCTCATTTTTTTTTCTCTCTTTCTTTTTTTTTTTTCTTGACACGCCTACCCTTTAAGGTAGCATTTCTCCTCATGGTGGTCCTAATACTCGCCCATGGGTAGCTTCACGCTTATTGGTTATAGGCGGTCTATTTTCTTTTCATTGCAGAGACTTTTCTTTCTTTATTTTCCAACCATATCATGTATCGTAGCAAAGGCAAATCAGTGTGGACATCCAGAAAAACGGTCATTCACCGATCTACCATCTCTTCAACTGGTCATCTCATCAACCGCTCAGGCTTCTACTGTTGAGATACCCTTATCAAGTGCTTTATGAGTCTAGCAGAGATCAATCCATTCCGAATACCAGATAAGAGCGCGTCTCGCACTTCTCGTTTCTAAGGCTTCTCCCTACAGCACACAATGTCATCACTGGACATATGTTTACCCATCAAAGATTTCTCTCTCACTCATTATCTTTTTTTTTTTTTTTTCTCACTCTAAGGAATTCTTCCTCTCTACGGCTGACCATGTGGGCTTCGCCCCCGGGATCCATACCCGTAACTCAAACTCAAAAATGGGCCTCGACCCTCAGATTACCACCTGAATCTTAACGACGATGTGGACCTCAGCCCTAGGATTTCTACCCAAATTCAACACAGTGCTTTCGCTGTTTCTGTTTAACACGTCTTTGCTGTTGTCACTTTTCTGTCTTTGAAACCTGTGAATACAAAACACAAAACACAAAACACACAAAAAAGGATGCAATGATGGGTTACATGTATGGATGTATGCATGAATCTTCTTTATCCCGTCGGGTTAGGTCTTCTGCGGGTGACTATTCAGTCTCCTGTTCCTCAGGCAAAATACAGTTTCAATCTGTCAACGTTGATCGGCTCTGTGAACTCATTCCCTTCTAAGTCCGACAGCCTCACTGCTCCATTTCCCATTACTCTCTGAACGATGTATGGTCCTTCCCAATTCGATCTGAACTTCCCTCTTGGGTCTGTCGTCGACGGCTTCGACTGCTTGAGTACCAAATCACCTTTCTTGATCTTGGTAGGACGCACCTTCTTGTTGAACGCTCGAACTAGCCTCTTCTGATAGATCTGCATGTGATGCAAGGACTTCATCCTCTTCTCATCCATCAGAGCCAACTGTTCAAACCTTTGCGAGGTCCACTCTTGTTCAGGCAACTCCGCTTCTGCTAATACCCGCATGGACTGTATCTCAACTTCCATCGGTAGTACCGCTTCCATTCCATAAACCAAAGAATACGGCGTGGCTCCTGTTGTCGTTCTCACCGATGTTATGTACCCCCACAAGGCATATGGCAGCTTATCAGCCCAATCTTTGTAGTTCTCAGTCATCTTTGCCAAGATCATCTTTATCGTCTTGTTGGCCGCCTCGACTGCCCCATTAGCCTGCGGTCTGTATGGTGAGGACTTGTGATGGTCGATTCCATACTTCTGTAACATTGCTTTGGTTTCTCCCTGAAATTGGACTCCATTGTCCGTGACCACATGGTGCGGCATACCATACCGGAAAATGAGATTCCGAGCTATAAACTTCGCCATCTGCTTTACTGTAACATTGCGGAACGATTCGGCTTCTAACCACTTCGAGAAATAGTCAACCGCCACGACTATAAATCGGTGCCCATTCGATGCATTCGGTCGAATCTCTCCGATCATATCTATTCCCTAAGCTGAGAAAGGCCATGGCTCTGACAACCCGTGCAACTCTGTGTGCGGCAGATGATTCAAATTGCCGTGTGCTTGACAGTCGTGACAGTGCTTCACTAGCTTCGCGTAGTCTGCTTCCATGGTTGACCAGAAAAAGCCTTGTCTCACAATCTTGCGGGACAAGTTCAATCCGTTCATGTGTGGTCCACATACACCAGCGTGTGCACTTCTTCCATTATCTTCTGAGCTTCTTCCTTTCTTAAACATTTCAGCTGAATACCATTGCCCTGCCTCTTGTAGAGCTCTCCCTTCAGACTCACATACTGAGAGCTAACTTCTGAATGGCCACTCGGTCTTTTCTGCTTGCTTCCTCTAGGAATTCCCCACTCTCCAAATACCTATGTACATCATAATACCAAGGTTTCCCATCGTCGACCTCCACTTCTAAGATTCTGCCTATCTCATAGACTGGCTTGCTTGCTGTTGTCAACACAAGCGGGCTCATCACCAGCTTCTCTGGATTTTCCCAAGTAGCAGCCAGTGTTGCCAATGCCTCTGCCATCTGATTCTCCTCTCTCGGCAAATGCTGAAATTTACAATCAGGGATAGTCTGCACCAGACTTCTGAGATGGAACAGATACGGCTTCAACCGTTCTTCCTTCAGTTCCCATTCTCCTTGCATCTGCCGGATCACTAACATCGAGTCTCCGAAAACTTCAACATTCTTAGCCCTCAAGGCTATCAGTGCAGTCAAACCGAATGCACAAGCTTCATACTCGGCCATGTTGTTCGTCACTCCGAAAGTTAGCTTTTTGGCCATAGGCAGGGTTTCTCCCTCAGGGGTTACTATTACAATCCCGATTCCGGCTCCTTTGCAATTCACTGCTCCGTCAAAATACATCTTCCATCCTTGGACTGCTATAGCTTGGATCTCTTCGTCGGGGAACTCAAACTTGTACTGATCCCCTTCAATAGGTTGCAAGGCCAGGAATTCTGCCACGGCTCGCCCTTTGATTACCTTTGAAGTGGGTACTCGACGTCAAATTCAGTCAGCAGTACTAACCATCTGCCCAATTTCCCAACTACCAGGGAGGTACCGAGTGCAAGTACTTCAAAGGATTCTCCTTTGCGACCACTTGGATCTTGTAAGACTGGAAGTAGTGGCGTAACTTCTTGGACGCCCATACTACTGCTAGACAAATCTTCTCCACTTCCTGATAGCGAGCCTCGTATGGAAGCAGCTTCTTACTGAGGTAGTAGACATCATGCTCCACTCCTGTCTCATCGGCTTGTACCATCATCGCCCCCAGCGCTTCAGGTTCAATAGCCAAATAAAGTACCAAAGGCCTACCCTGTCTCGGGGGTTTCAACACAGGAGGTTTCACCAAATATTCCCTTATTCTGTCAAATGCTTCCTGACACTGCTCGTTCCATTTCACTGGTTGATCTTTTCTTAACAACTTGAAGATAGGCTCACACACCGATGTCAACTTAGCGATGAAACGACTGATATACTGGATTTTCCCTAGGAAGGCTCTGACTTCTTTTTCCTAACCCAACGGGTATCTATGATGGCTTTGAAGACGTAAGGGTTAACATGATGCATGTATGCATGAGATGCATGAGATGTATGCGAAGCATGGAATATATAAAATTATAAAGAATAAACTTTAAACTACTTGGCCCATTATCATTTTAAAGTATTCAATCACACCATCGCGCGGTGCAAACTTGTCCCAGTTGAAAAGGCCCAACAGGTTTACACTTTGCGGTGATATGGCTAAATGGCTTCAAATGATAAGAGGCTCTATTCACAAAATGGCCCACCGGCATTCTAGAAGGCTTTGGCCCAACTGTCAAAAGACACAAACTTGTCCCAGTTTAAATGGCCAAACAGGTTCATACCCTTTGACAGAAGGCCCAACTGGATCAAAATGACGGCGGCCCATTACACATAATTATAAGATAACTAACTACGGGTTCTTATGGCTAAGGTTCACGAGTGGATTCACGGGGCGCGGACAAAGGCTCTCGCTGACGAAGGTTTGCCCACAACTAGGACTCCCCACTCAATGGTTCAAACGACCAAGTGAGCTCACCTTTTTTATACCTTACGGTACGTGCCAACGAGTTATGGTGTGTGACTAACTGTTGAATGGATTTCCCGTTGTAGATTCCCCAGAGGGAGGGTGGAGCGAGGCTCACTTAAATACCCAAGCCCCTTAGGCTCTTATCGCTTGGTGTCAGGAAAAACAACGAGTCCTCCAAACTAGTCTATCACAACAAGCTACGGGTAATGATAATCTAGGTGCCTTCACAGCTTTTCCTCGAAAGGTAGTGAATGAAGGAAGACACCCAACCACCACCTAGCCTTAACTAAGCCTTTGATTAACCCCCTCAACCCACTACAGACACGGTCAACTAATGCATAAATTATAAACAACACAAGACATGATTTCGAGGCCGATTCTTTATCCCCAGTGGAGTCGCCAGACTGTAGACAACAGAACTTGGGCGACGCATGATGTTCTAGACTCGGGGCCTAGTTGAGCGTACGGGATAGTCCGCGGGGTAATAAACCGGAGAATAATGGAGTCGCCACCCGGTGTGAACCGGGACAAAGGTTTAAGGCCGCACTCACCCCTCGCAAGGGAAAACCTCAAACCGTTGGGTTCGGAATGGTCCCTTACTTATGTCATTGTGATGATATAATTCATGCAATAAACCAACCGCATCTAATCAATAATCATGTCCAAGTGTCACCTAGATCTAAGATGCCTCCATCTAATTAACTCCTAATCTAAGTTCGCATGCTTGAAAATAAGTCTTTAAACAATAAACACGTAATATCACACATTGAATATACTAAGCCATCAAACCAACGCAAACAAATAATTACTTAAACATAAATATAAACTAAATTAAATATCATGCATAAAAGAAGAAACATAATCATGCTTTGAAATTAAATAACGAAACTAAGTTAAGACAAGCTTAAATAATAAATAAAAACCTAGAACTACATCATGCTCGAGTACAAATTTGGATGAGACGAGATACATGTATCTTAAGTGGTACGTGGCATTGTATCCCGAGTGCAGACCATACTACCGTCCATTCAGAATCGGCTATGGAATTTACGTCCGGGTTTCCATCCGATATACCACAAAAGGGAACACATATCCCGCTCATCCAACAATCAAATCATGCCTCAAACGACTCTCATGCAATTGTATATCAAAAATAAATAAAAAAAACGAAAAGAGATAAGTAAAAGGGTGCACTCAGGTCTAACCTCTTTTGTCGTCTCAAGAAAGGGCGTTACACGTCCGTGGAAGGGCGAATGATCCGATACTTTTCCGATTCGTTTGCTTACTATTTTTTCTCGTTGTTTTGATGCTCGGGCTGCTGTTTTAAGTCCGTTTTACTGCTGTTTTGCTGCTGCATTTCAGGTCACTGTTTTGGGCATTTAGTGGATTGTTTTGGGTGATTTTGGTGGTCTCGGGAGGTGCGTTTGTAAAGATTTTTTGGGGAAACTTTTTGGGGATTCTTGGGATGGTTTTAAGATGGTTTTAGGACGGTTTTGATGGGCTAAGGACGCAAGGAAACTGACCAGAACAGAAGACTAAACTCGGCAGTTCACTAGTGCAGTGAAGCCGTTTTCAGGGCTGACTTGGGCGCTGATTTGGAGCTGCTTTGGGGGGTCTTTTTGCGGAACTTAAGGGCTGGAAATAAGGTTTATTTTAGGGTGTTTTAGGGCTGTGAATGGTGGTTGAAAGTCGGCTATGGAAGAGTGTGTTTCAGGCTTGGGCGTGAAAGGGTGTTGGTGAGGAAGGGGGATGCGGCAATTGGAGAGATTCTTTCTTTAGGAATGCGGCAATGGAGGCTATTGAGGGATGCTTGGGCATGTGATGGAGGCTATTGGGGATGCTTGGACGTGCTTGAGAGGGGGATGTGTGCTAGCTTGTGAATGAGGGTGAAGGCTCTTTTTTATAGGCAAAGGAGAGGAGGTTTAGATGGAGAGAGGATTTTTATTGAGTGACATCTTTCCATAAGAGACGCTCTTGGATTGGATTGATTTGCTTGATTGGATTTGATTTGATTTGATTCTATTTAAGGATAGGATTTATTATATGATTTAAACTGTGATAATGCATATTACCTAAATAAAGCTATATGGGCGTGAATCTCTCCTCTTGGGTGTGGGCTTGGTTTGACTTGGGTTGACTTGGGTTGACTTAGGTGTTTTGGGTTTGGTTTCGGTTTGGTTTGGATTTTGGGCCCTAGGTAAGCTTTAAAACGGAAATCCAACAAGCAACCGAAGCTAAACAACTCAGATAAAATCCAACAAAATTCTAATTTCCAACTTTACCCTTCCAACATCTGTTTTCGCGACTTGCATGACTAAAGAAGTAGTTGCCTCATTACGAGACTCATCATCGGGCTGATATGCAAAAATGCAATGCCTACACTAGTATTAAATTTGTAATTTCGTTTAATACTTGCTTACACGCGCTCTTTATTTATTTATCGTCGTTATAAATATATTAGTTGGACTAATATCGAATATTGCTTTCTTTGAATAGTTAGACTGTACAAGACAATACTCCACTTGTAGTTGGTTATATAGTTGGAATATAGTAACCATTACATTTTGAGAGTACCCGAAATCATTTATTGGATAGTTGGACTATCGCAATCGAGATGGCTGGAAAGATTAGCGTTAGGGACATCATCATGGCGATAATGGCTTTAACGACTTCCATTTTCTAAATTGGGAGATGAATCTCAAGATAGTCCTGAGAGCCAAGAAGTTACTCTATTAATAGAGAAACCTCTCGGGCCTAAGCCTAGAGTTGTGCAAATAGTAGATCATGAGCTTTGGAAGACTCATCGTGATGATAACTTTAGTGCTCAATCTGTCATGCTTGCTGTAATGAATCTTTAATTTCTTCGTCAGAATAAAGGATTGGATCTTTATAACATGATGTTAAAATTGAAGGACCTTCATAGATCTAACCTTAGATCTCAGAAGTGTAAATTATAAAATAAGCTCTTTCGGTCACGTATGTCAGATGGTACATCTGTCGAGCACTATGTGTCACAGATGATTGCTGACATCGAACAGCTAGGTCAGCTGGGCATAACCTTCGAGGCCAAGACTTCGATAGATTTGATCTTACAGTCTCTGCCCGACTGCTGGGGTGGTTTCATTATGAATTACATTATGATAAACCAAGAAAAGACTCTTTGAGAGTTAATGACGATGCTGAAAGAAGAAGAGCCAGAGCTTCTGAAGGGCAAGAAGCACTAGATGCATCTTACTTCGACATCTCACAAGGCCAAGGCTTGGCCGAAGACTTCTAGAGGTGTGAAGAAAAAGAAGAAAAAGGGCAAGGCAAAATCATTAAACTCTTTTGGGAAGACTAAAGACAAATCCCAAGTCATCTGCCTACACTATGGCAAATAGGGTCACTGGAATCGTGGTTTCCTTGAGTACAAGATGGAGTTGAAGGAAGCGAGAGCGAGCAAGGCTCAGGCCTCAAGTATGTTTGTTATTGAAATAAAAATGTCCACTAATGGTTTTAAAAATTGGATTTTTGATTTTGGATGTGGTACTCACATATGTACTGATGTGCAGGATCTGCAGATTAGTAGGAGACTGACTTTATAAGAGATTGACCTCCGAGTCGGAAATGGGACGAGAGTCGCTGTTTTTGCCATTGGCACCTATGTTTTGAATCTTCCCTCGGACATTTACTTAACTTAGGGGAATGTTATTTTATACCTAGTTTGACTAGAAACATCATCTCTGTATCTAATTTAACCCGATGCGGGTATACCTTTGTATTCAGAAACATTGGGTGTTTTGTATATAAAGATGAGATTTTGATATGTACAGTAGATGTTAATAATGGTCTTTATATTTTGAATATAAATGAATCTCAAACATATAATATGACAAACAAAAGGCTCAAGTTGAGTAACACAGATGAAACTTATCTGTGGCATTGTCGTTTGGGACACATTAACAAGACTCGTATATCTACACTTTCGAAGAGTGGATAAGAAGGACATGGATGGCAACATACAAACGTACAAAGCTAGGCTTGTAGCGAAAGGGTATCGTTAATGACATGGTATCGATTACGATGAAACTTTTTCGCCAGTTGCCATGATTAAATCCATTCGGATTATTCTTGATATAGCTTCATATTTCGATTACGAAATATGGCAGATGGATTTCAAAACTGCTTTCCTTAACAGAAACCTTTTGGAGGATGTTTATATGTAACAGCCTGATGATTTTGTCGTGCCAAAACATGCAAATAAAGTTTGCAAGTTAAATCATTCCATTTATGGATTGAAGCAAGTATCGCGTTCTTGGAACCAATATTTTGATGAGATCATAAAAGAATATGGTTTCATTCAAAATGAAGATGATTCTTGCGTATATAAGAAGGTTAGTGGGAGCGCACTGACATTCATTGTCCTATATGTTGATGATGTATTGCGTCTTAGGAATGACATTCCCATACTACAGTCAGTGAAAGCTTGCCTTTCATTAAAAATCTCTATGAAAAACTTGGGAGAGGCAACCTTTATTTTAGGAGTAAAGATATACTGGGATAGATCTAAAAATTATTGGCAATCTCCGAGAACTCGTACATTGATGAACATGTACGCGACCTGGTGTCTCATATGCTTTGAGCATCTGCAGTCACTATCTGCTCGATCCAGGTGATGGTCACTGGATTGATGTTAAGTATCTTAGATGAACTAAGAATGGTTTCTTAATCTATGAAGATAGAGAACTTGTGGTGACTGGATTCATCGATGTAAGTTTTCAAACCAATAAAGACGACTATAAGTCACAATCAAGGTACATATTTTTTTTGAACAACAGAACAGTGAGCTAGAAATCTTCCAAGCAATATACTGTTGTTGATTCAACAATAAAAACGGAATATATTGATGCAGCTAAGGCAACAATTAGATTAGGAATAGTTCTGTTAGCAGCTGAGCTGGTCTACAGTATAGGCTAAGGAACCATGGTCACATCAATAATCAAAGTATGTGTTGGACAATTATGACTCATAGCGTCACTATTTGTACAGATCATAGTTTTGTTGTACAAATTAACTATGTGACAAAGGAAATTGCTCTTTTATCATTTGTGATTGGATCACCAAGATGTATAAATGATAGAAGGTCCTTATGATTAGTTCCAGATTGAGATGATATTGTTGGAAAGTTATGACCCATAGTGTCACTATTTGTACAGATCATGGTGTTGTTGTACAAATTAACTATGTGAAAAAAGAGATTGCTCTCTTATAATTTTTGATTAGATCACCTAGATGTATAAATGATATGAGGTCCATATGATTAGTTCCTGTATTGAGATGATATTAGACAGTATCAATCCACGAAGGATTAATCATTAAATATCCCTAGTCAGAGTATTATCGAGATTGGACATCGATAAATGAGTAAAAGACTAGTATTACATTTGTGCGTATTATGGGAGCATAACGGCATAGTTCTCATATATTTGGGTATTGGATACTCATGCAAGTGTAATAGTCCTCCTCTAGAAATGTAGCATTTGTCGATACAAATACTTTGTTATCATCAGGACTGTAGAAGAATCCACCCCTAGCCTCCTTAGGATAGCCTACAAATAGGCACACTTGAGAACGTGGTTCCAACTTTGTAGTCTTATTCTTCAGCACATGTGCTGGACACCCCCATATGCGGAAATTTCGTAAACTAGTTTTACGACCATTCCACAACTCTAAGGGAGTCTTAGGAACAGACTTAGATGGAACTACATTAAGGATATGTATTGCAGTTTGTAGTGTATATCCCCAGAATGAACTAGGTAATGAGCTATAACTAAACATAGATCTCATCATGTCTAGTAGGGTTCGATTTCTCCTTTCTGCAACACCATTTTACTGTGGTGTTCCAGGTTCTGTGAGCTGGGATACTATCCCATGCTCAACTAAGAATTCCTCAAAGTCTCTGTCGAGGTACTCCCCTCAACGATCTGATCACAGAGTTTTGATTGTCTTACCTAATTGGTTCTCAACCTCAGCATGATAATCCTTGAACTTTTCAAAGGTATCCGATTTGTGATGCATTAAGTAGACATACCCATATCTTGAATAATCGTCAATGAATGTGACGAAGTATTCATAACCACCTCGGGCTCTTACTTTCATCGGTCCGCAAACATCCGAATGTCTTAGCTCAAGTGGTTGACTGGCTCTTATACCTTTTCCAATAAAAGGTCTCTTGGTCATTTTTACTTCTAAACAGGATTCACAAACTGGTAGAGTCCCGAGCTTTAACTGATTTAAAGCTCCAGTTATCGTGAGAAATCTTTGGCCATTTAGTTTTAGGTTTCTCAACCTTAAACATTTCAGCATTAAGCATTGACCGATGTGTTAACGGTCTTAACACATACAAGTTATTTTCTGAGTTTCCTGTGCATATAGTCAATCCATTTCTACTAATAATAACCAAATTACTATTTAAAGAAACTGAATAACCATCATCCAAAAGTTTAGAAACAGAAATCAAATTCCTGCGAAAACCAGGAATGAATAACACATTGTTCAAATTTAAATAACTATTATTAATAAAATTAAACTGGAAACTCCCACTGCTCTTGCTGAAACGGCATCCCATGTACCGACCCTCATGCTGTAATCACCTTCAGCAAGGTCCCTCCATGAATCAAGTAGCTGCAAAGAAGAACAAACATGGTTAGTGACTCCAGAATCAACAATTCAAGCGGATTTATCATCCTCCACTAATAGAGATTCAATAATGAGTAAATCATATTTACCTGTTTCCTTTTACTCCTTCAGCTCAGCAAGGTAATTAGGACAGTTCCTTTTCCAATGCCCATTCTTGTCGCAGTGGAAACATTTTCCTTTGGGCTTGGCATCCTTGGAGCCTTTTATTGTTCTTCTTCTTTATGGGCTTTCCCTTAGCCTTTCCAATGCTTTTCTTCTTATTCTTTACAGATTTAGAAGACTCGGCAACATTTTCCTCTGCACTAGACTTACTAGGATCCACAAGCATGGACTCGTAATGGGTAAGCTCATAAGCAGTTGGGTTAAAGTAAAAGACAACTTGTTCATAACATAGTTGCTTTTAAACTACAGGAAACTCTTTGGAAGAGTTTCCATAATCATGGTCACCTGGCTACGCTCGTCAATACGAGCTCCATGGGTTTCAACAGTGTTGAGATAGGTCATCATCCTTAAAACATGCTCTCGGACTAATGTCATATCCTTCATCTTAGCAGTCATAGCTGAGACCATGGCCTCATGGCATTGACGCTCCGAAGGCTGCCCAAACATGCCCTGCAATGAATCCATCATCTGAGATGCTAGAGCCATAGGTTCATGATTTGCAGCAAGAACCTCAGACATCTCTACTAGCAAGTAGCAACGGGCTTTCTCATTTGCTGCGATCCATTTTTGATAGGTATCGCGCACAACTTGGCCAGTATTTCTGGCTGGCTCGGGAGGACGTTGCTCCGTCAGGAAAAAATTAAGGTATTCACATACCAGGATAGCGTTCTTGTTACTTTTCCACTTAACATAGTTTTCTCTCGTTAACTTATCGTTTGAGAGTATGGAAATAATTGGAGAAACCATGGCTGAAAAATAAAATAAACATGTATTCAACATTCATTCATCGCATATTAAAATCATCAAATAATTTTGGCATAAAATTAAACATGATACATGAACCATGAATAATGAATTAGAAACCTAAGAGAATTACTATGCCACAGAAATCTATCATCCTACAAGTAAGTTTCACCATAGTGTAGGTCAAGTACTTGCATGATAGATCGAGACAATCTCAGTCAATTTAATATATGCTGGAATAACTCTTATTCCTATATTAAACAACTACCGTTTTATTTGATCAAGGAATTTTATTAACAGTTAATTATTCCTTTGTGAGTGTAACCGGTCGTTTCGGGATTCTTGGACTTAACGAGTGAAGTGCCGCCCTAGGGTAGGTCAGTTCACAAGATACATCTAGAATCCTTATCCTCTCGGAACCCAAACCTGATATTGACCCAAAATGGACACCATCCGTAAGGGGACAAAAATAAAGCCGTCTCGAGGCGTCTTTTGAATCTCACATTTTTGGACTAACAACGGAGATCGCGGGATATACTGTCGTATATCCCTCTCCGACTCACTATTTTAAATATAAGGTTTCTATATAAAATATCTTATATTTTATATTAACTAGTGTGGATAAACTTATGGTGGCTAAAACATAATTATTATTTACACTAGTTTGTCATAAGTGAGCTAATCAATTTTAACTATTAAAATTGTGTCACTAATATTTCATTGGTCTCTACTAACAAATATACTCCATTAAACTAATTTAATTAGAGTGGTATAAGTGAGCTATGACATTTTAACTTTTAAAATACTAGACACTTAAAAGTTTAAAAATCATCGATTCTAAATAGCCAAAATTTTAATTAAACATTTTAATAAATCTTGGTGCGTCTTAAAATCCAATGGTACGTGGAATGTATCCCGAGTGCAGACCATATTTCCGTCCATTCGAAATCGGCTATGTAATTTATGTCCGGGTTTCCATCCTATATACCAATGGAATTTATTATGCACCAATTAAGCCTAATATATAAGAATTCAAATTTTAAACCATTAATCCAACTAATCTAATTAATGGATTTCTTGCATATCATATTCTAATTTAAACATTTAAATTACATAAAATCATTATTTTATGTCTATAATGATAATGCATCTATGACATGTTATGGCATGAAAAAATGCATGAGTGGGCACCCAAAGCTATATGACATGTTATTCAAATAATTTGAAATAAACATACATACAACAAAAAAAATATTTTGTATTGACCGGGCTCTTATTTTTCCTATACTAATCTAATTAGTACATAAGATTCACCAAGGCATCCATTTGTCTTCAAATCCCGCTCCAAAGTGGTGTTGGCTCCTTTTGTGTCTTCGGTGCTCCATATTACAAAAATTGAAATTTTACATTGAAAAATAAAATTACAACAAATGTAAAGAATGACCTTATGGTCCCAACCCAAAAAAAAAACCAACTACAAAAATAAGATCCGGAAAAATTTACGACCAATGTAAAATCTATTCATCATATGAAATAATAAAAACATTCATCATATGAATATCACAATGTCCCACTCATCTAAACATGCATATCATATTTATAACTCATATAAATATATTAAAAACAGAAACTTTAAATGAAAAAAGTGAGGGTTAAGAACACTTTTCAACCTCGCTCTTGATGCCAATTGTAGGAAACGTTTTCCTCGCGCAGCGGAAGCGATTAGGCTCACGGATCAAACTTGAAAATTTTTTCTGCTTTGCCCTTCCTTTGGCCGAATATAACCAGTGGGTATACTGAAATTTTGCTTCTGTTTCGGACAAGATTTCAGCCCCGGAATGCCCCCAAAACAGTCCCAGAGCAGCCCCCGAACTGTAGTAAATTAATAGACTGTTTTACACCCGTTACACAACCGAACTGCACACAAATCAGTCCACTATTTGCGTGAACTACTGTGATGATATAGGTATGATTTTATCACTCCAAAACAGTCCCAACTCAGCCCCAAAACATCCCCAAGGTGTTTTCCAAAATCCCGAATTAAAACGAAATGAAACGAGCCCCCATTCAAGAGGCAAAGGTGCGGTAATGAGGTGAAATAAAGCCTCACTGCCGTGACGTTGATGAATAGAGGAAGAGGATGATTTGTTCGTCACCACAAAGTCTTTCGTGCTATGTCTCGTTACCAACGGAGGGTAGTGTGGGCTACACTCACAAAATAAATCCCTAAACGATTTAGAGATTCAATCGCACACTTGATTTTGTTTTTCTTCTTCTTGTTATTCAATGGTGTTTATCAACTTTTGAGAGCATAGAGAAGAGGAAGAAGATTCCTAGGGTTGCTAGAATGAGAGAGAGAGTAAAAAGAAAGTCAAAATTCTTTTTATACTTAGGTCAAATTATTCCAAAATAAATCAACTAATCCCCTCCATATTAGTGTAATAATCGGCCAAGGTAGGAATTTTCTTAATTAATTTTGTAACATGAAATATTAATATCCATAAAGGAATTATATGTTACAAAAATATTAGTTATACCTTTCAAAAATGTGTAACTATTAAACCAAAGCCAAGGATTTATTGTTTCAAAAACAATCAAAATATTCCCCTATGCACTAGGAATTCGGTCATGGCATATATTCTTTCATTAATTTTGTAACAACAATATTTACTTTCCATAAAGCCAACATATGTTACAAATTAAATATATGATTAATATTTGAAAGTCATTACTTCCAAAATTAAATCAAGTGTTTCCAAAACCCATAATATAGAAATTACAATCTTAGCCTTATTAAATTATATCATATATATAATTCAATATTTTTATTTAATAATTATCATATAATTATTAATACCATACATTAACTTTTATATATAGTTTCAAGTGTGACAAATAATATTACTATCATATAAATATACTTATACATATGTGAGCATATAATTGGACTATCCAAGTACATTAAATCCGCTATAGTAAATCCAACTAGCGCGGGGACCAAATGGACCTACGGTTCCGAGCTCCAATAATCTCGAAATATTAATTAAGCTCTTAATTAAATATTTCGAATTATTAACTCCGGGTTATTCCACTAAAAACCCGAAGTTACACTCTTGTTAGCGTAGATGAAATATTAAGCCGAACCAAGTCGGTGTCCACCGATATAGTACATATGAATTGACCTTTCATGAGTAACTCGTAATTAGAGTCGGGTCATAATGTCCGTTATACCCCTCTATTTATTTTTACATTAAGTTTTATTGATTCTCTAATGAACGATTTATTCATAACTATTATGAATTTTAATTCTATTCGTAATAGAAAAACTTGAGCGCTCAAATCGTTCAAGTACCGAATCAACCCTTAAGAACGATACTCATCTACTTCTCGCAAGAAGGAGTGAACTCCATTTCTATGTAAAACGTTCCCAGCTACAAAGAAAACTCTGCCCCCAAAGTACGTAGCTATTGGTCGGGACTGCTACACCAACCTTACCTTTGTAAATCAAAGGACACAGCCTGCCATGCAAGAGTTCGTAGTGCACTCAGGATTAAGATCAATCCATATATGACCATCAAGTAGATTGAAATGACTTTATTTGCTTAACGGATATTATAAGAATGTCATTTCTATCTGGGTCTAGTCCTATATGATCGCATCATACAAGGTGCCTCCATTCTCATGTCTCTACATGGACGATCCGGATCAAGATCGCCATACAAATATAGAATGGACCGCAGCTATAGATAAACCGCAAATAAAGTACCTGCTTTGTTTGCTCTCTATGGACTATTTAAAATTACTAACTTCAGACTTAAATCCTCTTGCATATGATACTCATACACTAACTCTGAAGATACATAAGTAATCTAGGGTATTTAAGAAGATATATAATATGCAAAAATTAAACAAACTATTTGATAAATAAATAATGCATCATTTTTATTTCAAAACACATGAAACCGTTTACATCACATGTAGCTCTAGGGCATACATCCCAATAAATAGGCCTAATATCTTCAGGAAGATTCATAACTTGGATCTAGAGTATAATTATCCTCGTAAGGTATACTATTTGAATGATATAGGAAATCTTGCTAACCTATCTATGGATCTTGAGGACGTACTCGAGGATCAGATATTAGAGAGGTAGTGCCCCGTATATAAGTATCCCGGACATACTATGTATACAAGACCCCAACACTCTACCCACTACAGTCACTGACTCCCTAGATTATGCTATAATACCATTTTTGTAACATCTTTGTTGCAGAGATATTACGGCAGGGAATAGGCCATATGTAGACACTTCATTTTTGTATGAAGCCTGATGATGAGCCTCATATGAAGGCACTACCCGATAAGTTGCAGAAGTCACGAGAAAACGGACGTCAGGAAGAGAAGATTCAAAAATAAATACCTTGTCAAATTTAATTCCTTTGTTTAGCTGCATGCGCGCTTGATTGATCTCGTTTTAAATATTAGCCTTAGCTCAAAACCCTCTCAACCATGAAAAGCCCATTTCGCCTAAGCCCAATCCAAAAATAAATAAATCACATTTAAAACACATGTCAAAATCCAATCAAATCCCCTTCCTAATTTAAATCAAATCCCCTTCCTTATCCAATTAAATCACCTTCCAAATTAAAAATATTTTAAGTATATTCCCCACCAAAAATATTCAATATCTTTTCCTTAAACAAACTAATTAAACGCATCCCCATTTTTGCATGATTTGTTCCCTTTTCAAGCCATGCACACACAAGGAAACCCTAGGCTCACCACTATAAAAGAATAACATAACCAAACCCTAAACTTCTCTCTTGGCAACCTTCAAGAAAAACAAAAAAATAAAAACTCTAAGCTCTCTCTCGGCAATAATCAAATAAAAAACCCTAAAGCTAACTCCCTCTTTCTTGGCCTTCTCTCTCTTTCTCTCACCCTAAACACATCAACAAACCCTAGCTATCTCCTCTCTCTCTAAAAAAAAACACACATGACAAAGGCAAATAAAGAACCATAATCTCTCTCTTCATATCTCTCTTTCTCAAACAGACACTCGGTCCTTTCTCTCTTCTCTCTCATAGACTCACACGACACAAATGAAAACAAACCATAAGCTCTCTCTTTTAGGGAGACTCACGGCTCTCTTCCTCTCTCATATCTCTCTTTTTCCCTCACATTCACATGCGATAATAGACTTCATAAATATACCCAATCAATAAAGAAACAATGAGACAAAACACACAGCCCCCACTGAGAACAATAACCAACGCGACTAGAAAACTAAACAAACATCAAAGCAGAAACCAGCCAACACAAACGCCACCTCACCAAAGCAACCCCACTAACCGAACAAACAAAAAGACAAACCATCCTCATCAACTCACAAACAACAAAAATAACCGAGCCAAATAGCCCATGCAGTCCCGAAAATTAGCCCCCAAAACAGTATAAAAAGCAGTCCAAAACAGTGAACAAAACACCACAGAAACAATAGTCCAAAACGGTAGAAAAATAGCAGCAAAACAGTGAAGAAAACAACGGAAATGACATCATCAAATAGCGACAAACCAGGAAAAAAGTGAAGCGTTAACCCTTCCAGAAATGTCCCAACGCACTCCTGAGAAGTGACTTAAAAGGTAAGACCTGAGGGCACCTTTTATTATATTTTATTTTGTAGTTTTGGACGCGACAAGCTCAATTGGACGTGAAATATGTCCAACCGGGTGTGCGAGGTCCTCTATCAAAGACGACCGAATTTTTGGTCACATCTTTCTTTGACGTCCCATTATTTATTTATCAAACATTTATTTTTTGTTATTTATCTTTCTTTATTATTTCACATTTTACTATTATCTATTTACCTTTTCGATTATTTAATGTTATCTACTCACATGCATCATTATATTTCAAGTCTATTTTTATTTGCATTGGGTTAATGGTCGGGTGCTATCTCTTGCGGTATATCATATGGAAACCAAGACATAAATTCCGTAGCCGAATCTGAATGGACGGTAGTATGGTATGTACTTGGGATACAACTCCACGTACCCCTGAGAAAACTTTCAATCATGTGTTTTATTTTGTTATTAATTTTCTGTTCATTCATTGTTCGTGTTTTATTATTCTATTATTTATTTTCCATGTGATATTGGCTTGTTTGTTTATTCATGCATAGTTATCTAGTGCGCATGGGCTAATCATGATGGATTAAAGGTCATCTATTCGAGATAAATGCCTAAAGACTACCTTTACCACGACGTTTTGCCGCCTTAGATGAAGTATACTTGATTGAATCTGAAATACATTCAATCGGGCATATGAGATCCCATATAGATGTCGGCCTCGGTCGCATCTCATTTATTGTTATGTTATTTACTTTTTGCATATTATTGCTTTGTTTATTCCTATATGGTTATCTAGTGCGCATGGATTAACTACGTAGGATTAAAGGTCCTTCATTTGAGGGAAATGCCTAAAAGGCTACCTTTACCACAATGTTTTACCGCGCCGGATGAAGTATACTTGGTCGAATGTGAAATACGTTCAATCAGGCATACGAGGTCCCATATAGACGTTAGCCTTGGTCGCACTCTTTTATTATTATGTCATTTACTTTTCGCTTGTTATTGCTTTATTGATTTGCGTATTTATATCTCGTGCGCAGGGCCTAATCATGTTGAGCTAATGGTCCTCTATTTGAGAGAAAAGCCAAAATAATACCTTTACCACGATGTTTTGTCGCGCCGGGTCGCACCCGTTTTCTTCAAATTTTGTTATTCACCTTCTTGTTTGTTATTTATCGTTTCGTATTCATCTTATTAGTTATCTTTATTCATTATACCGCATCACTTCACATTTACTTCCATGCATGCTTGCCTTTTTAGTTATTTTTTTACATTACGTACTTAATTATCCGCTTTTTTAGTAATGCTTTTACAGTTATTGTTAATTACATTATTGCGCTTCATTGTTTAATACGATTATGGAATTATGTATTTGCCTTCATTTTTATTTATGTTTATGGGTGTGCAAACTTGTGTGTTGATTAAATTATCTTGCATGTGTTGCATAAGACTTGGTTATACTATTGCATAAATCTTTTCATTACAATTGGCATAAGTAAGGGACCATTCCAAATCCAACGGTTTGAGCTCTTCCCTTGCGATGGGTGAGTGCAGCCTTAAATCATTTCCCAGTTCACACTGGGTGACGACTCCTTTATTCTTCGGTTTAGTCCCCCGCGGGCTACTCCATACTCCCGACCAGGCTGCGAGCCCGGACAACTTCGCACACCTTTGTGGCCATGTCTATAGTATGGCGACTTCACTGGAGATAGAGAATCGGCCCCGAAATAATATCTTGTAATGTTTGTGATTTTTGCTTTAGTTGACCTTGTCTCATATATTTTGCATATACCTTTTTACCTTGATGGCATCATGTATCGTGAAGTCACTTTCGCTCGAAGCGGCGGATCGTTATATGGTGTCATCACTCGTTGGCAAGTATCTTAGGGTATAAAAAA
Organism: Zanthoxylum bungeanum; assembly: GCA_019454045.1. Classification (NCBI taxonomy): domain Eukaryota; kingdom Viridiplantae; phylum Streptophyta; class Magnoliopsida; order Sapindales; family Rutaceae; genus Zanthoxylum; species Zanthoxylum bungeanum. The sequence goes on along the minus strand of SKCR01033432.1, from coordinate 110,888 downwards.
GGTGCGCTCACTTGGTCGTTCGAACCCTTGAGTGGGGAGACCTAGTTGTGGGCAACCCTTTGCCAGCGAGAGCCTTTATCCATACTCTCATAAAACTGCATGAGAACCATAGTTATATGACCTATAGAAGCCACCCTTTATTCTTATGTTTGGGACCATCATCATTTGGACTTTTTGTCATGAGATGTGAACTTGTTGGGCAGTTTAAACTAGGACGAGTTTGTGTCTTATAACGATTGGGCCAAAAGCTTCTAAAATGCTGATGGGCCACTTTGTGTCTGGGCCCCCTATCATTTGAAGTTGTTTAGCCACGTTATCGCAAAAGTGTAAACTTGTTACGTCTTTTTCAACTGGGACAAGTTTGCACCTCACAATAATATGATTGAATGCTTTGAAATGATAATGGGCCAACTTGTACGAAAACAGTGATGGGTTTAGAAAGTCCAAACATGATCCAAATATGTTAGAACCACGAGTTCGGTATCCACACTTGCTTTCATCCAGGAAAGATATACCTTGTTACGGCATGTTTGTATAATTTTGAACGCTTCTAAGTTCATCCCAATCACCACGGTTGCCGAAAGCCCAATTATTAGATTCTAGATAATGGCATGATCCCATAATCGGCTTAGTCCATGTTATAAATGCGCGGTTACTGATGGAAAGGGACAGAAGTGGCCAAGGTTCACCCCGTAGCATAGGAGAGAGTGATTTTGTGTACCTTACATCGGTGAATAGAATAAGCCATATCTAGAACCAAAAATAGGGTTACCGCGAGTGTGGGAGAAATATAGTCGGAATGATATATTTTGTTGGATCAACTCATGCATTTTATATATTTCATGCATCGCACGCATACATGTACCATGCTAACTCATAGTTTTAAAGCCGCCATAGATACCCGTTGGGTTAGAGAAGAAGAAAGACTCGTCAAAAAGCAATTAGAGAATATGAGAGAGTTAGATAATTATGGTTCTCACATGGATCAGCTAGAGAATAATCTTACTAAGATTGCCGAGCAGATGCAAGCTTTTACCATCGTTGTGGCCAATATGGCAGTGCCCCGTGCGGGAGGGGCATGAAGCTCTGAGAATGTCATGCATGAAAAGCCTCTGAAAATGATGAGTGATGAGATCCTTGTTTTTGATGATGACATGGCTGAGTATGCCGCGGGAAGGGTAACCAAGTCTCAAGCAGAATTGCAAAAACTCAGGGATCAGGTAGAGTCAGTTACCCGCAAGATGAAGGGTAAACATGAAGGTTTTCTAGGCTACGATGCGAAGAATTTCGAAGAGCAGCTACCTTCATATCAAGATGTCTGACATAGCCAAGTTCAACGGGAACGGGGATTCGAGGGTCAATCTTTGATTGTATGTTTCTATGATGAGTTAAGTGGGTCTGTCAAAGCGTCAAGTTCAGAAGATGTTCGGGATGTCACTAGAGGGGCGCCCGTAGTATGGTACCACGACCTGGAGATAAAGGTCGATGATTGGAGGGCATTAAGAGAAGCATTTCTGAATCAGTATGTCACAGACTTGGAGATTGACTCGTCGCTCTATGACTTGGAGAATACCAAACAGATGCTGGAAGAGAGCTTCAAGGATTATGTAGATCGCTGGAGAAACCAACTCTTGAAAATTCAGACTCGGCCCTCGGAGAACGACCAGATCAAGGTGATCATTAAGGGCACCAAGCCCTCTATTTATAACAAGCTGAGAAGGATGACCTCCATGATTAGCGACTGTTATAAACATGCGATTCTCCAATCTTGGTAAACCTTTGTCAAAGGTGTTTGAAAAGATGAAAATATAAGGACTCCTAAAACCTTTAGAACCTAGACCATTTCCAAACCATGTGCCACCTCTCCTCAACCTAAACTCGTACTGTAACTTCCATCAAGAAAAAGGCCATGACACCGACAACTGCACCCGCCTTAGTCATGAGATCCAAAACCTCATTGACGTTCATAAGATACCCGACCCAGAAAAAGAACAACCCAACACACACAAAAACCCCATACCCAACTACCACTTTGTTCCACCACCTATTTACATGATCAACTCTGGCCTGCCTGAAAGCCTTGTACTCCGGACCCTCAACCACCAATCCTTTTGCAATGAGATATGGAACAACAGTAGTGAAGATGTAATGGAGCAAGGCATAGATTCCTGGAAAACCTTCTTGGACAATAACAAAGAGAAGAAAGAATAGAAATATGAACTACTACAATCGGAGAATCTGACACTCGAAGAATACTAAAAAGACCGCGTCGCACACCTCTGTGGCCATGTCTACACCGTACTATTCCCCTAAGTTGACATACTAACTGTATACTTTACTTCTATCTTATCTCGACTATAACTTGGACATGGGACCATTACCCAAACCTTAACATAAAATGTAAATGATTTCATACTCATATAAATTTACGTCATATATATTTCGACTCTACACTTTAGTACTGAAACACAACTTTGCTATACATTTTTCTGAAACTAAATTTTACTTGACTTGACTGAACTCATACTCTGTCTGGTGGATTCAGTCCCACTAGTGACTGCCATCAATATCCGTCCTATAGAGCTCATCATCCTAGAATACCTACAAAACAAATACTGGGAGTGGGGGGATTAGATCATTGTACGATCTAAGTGAGTGGACTAAAAACTGAAATGCTATTATAAAAACATTTCGTATAAAACCCAGATTTTCAATGAAAAAACTTATAAGAAAACTTTCTTATTGAAAATTTTACTTGAAACCTCTTTAGTAAAACGTTTCTTTATAAAACCTGCTTTTGGAAATCTGGTTCTGAAACTATTTATGAAAATCTTATTTTTCTGAAAACTATTTGAAAATCTGATCATTGTGAATTGCTCTATATCTGAAATCCTTGAAGTATGAGGGCGTTACGTATCGCCGTCCCCTCATACATCTAACTATAGCCAGCAGTACAAATCCATGACTTTGGGGCGTTACATATCACCATCCCCCAAAGCATGCCACTACTGTCTCTAAAACTAGTGGTCTTGTGGCGTTACGTATCGACGTCCCCTAAGCCACAAAACTAGAACTGAGGGTGTGGATCTATGCTACAACCCAAGCTCTGAAACTAAGGTCTATGGGCATTACATATCACGTCCCCTTAGCCCTGCTATAGGATCTGAGGGCGTAATATATCGTTGTCCACTCAGTCATCTACATGTGCACATGTCTCTGTCCATCAATTACAATTGTGTCAAGTTACATACTGGGTGAGTTTTTCCCTCATGTCTCGAAAAACATAAAAATATTATTAAAAACATGTCTTTTCTAAAATATTTCTCAAAACATGCTAAATCATAAATGATATGAAAACAAACTTGGCTAACGCCCTGTTTGCAAAAAAAAAAGTAAGTTTGATCTGAAAATGCGAAATGAAAAACAAGTAAAAGAGATAGTGTCAACTCATTGTTTTGGAATCTGACTAGCACTGGATCCATTGTCGAAGGAAATTACAAATCCTGCAATGGCCTATAAGTGGTGATATGGTTAGATTATAAACTATGGGGTAAGTTCAGAACTAGGCTAAACTTCTTAATTCAAGTACATGATGTATGTATACGAACTGATAGACCTTAAGGGTGGTCTCTAATACGTTATGGTGGAGCTGGGATAGCTTAAAATTATTTTATAAAATTCTGATCTTCGCATTATGACGTCGAACCTCGTGCATCGTGATGTGCCCTAATGCAGAAACATAGTCAAAACTCTTCAACTCACGTCATGACGCGAACATTTTTGGGCGTCGCGATGCGGGGCTGTTTTCCATAATTGTGTGTTTATTTCTACATGTTCATCATTTACCCAAAATTACCACAAGCAGTTCCATAACAAAATATTTATACAAACTAAATTATGGAACTTCAAATTCACCAATTACATATCAAATTATCAGTTCCAAACAATTCTTTAAACTTAAACTTCTTGTTATAACTCAACCTTTAAAATTTTCCAGATATGGGTATTTAACTCATTAATCATTTTCCTTATTTAACAATCACTAATATACAATCCTTATCATGCCAACATCGAATTTTCAAAATTCAACAAACAAAAATTGGGTCAAGTTTTCTTGCCTTCTTATTTTTGATTTTCTTCATTTCCTACGCCCCCCAGTTGATGCTCATCTTCTTCTTATTGCTTCTCCTTCTCATTTCTTTCTTATTCTTATTCTTTTTCTTCTTCTTTATTTTTCTTCTTTTCTTCCTCTCGACAATTTATTTCTTTCTTTTCCATTTTGTTTCAAAATTTAGGTATTTGTGAATAGAATGCTATTATATACTAAGGCATTTTTGTTATTTGAAAATAAGGAGAAAAATGTGAAAAGATGTAGAAGATTTGAGATCCTTCCATTTTGACCCCGCAATCACTATTCATCAGGATTTGACTTGCATTTTTTACCAGCTTCTAGTCCTAATTTGGGAAAATATTCAAATGTGGAAGTTGTAGGTCTCGGTCTCAGCTTTCTGAAGATGTAAAATTCATAAATATTAAAGTTCATATGAAAAGGTTACGCCCCAAATATCATGGGTTGTCCAAAAAGAATACTGTATAGTCTCATCTCGATACTTCGTGAAATTTACCGATTGTCCTCAAAGTCACACCATGCATATATTTGAGTCTCAATAAAATTTATTTTATGTGCCTTTGTCTCGTACGTAAGAGTAACACTGTAGGTAGTAGTAAAAATTACCGGTCATTACATTTAACCACAGACTGTGTATCAAAAATCAAAAAATCAACAGGGTTGTAGAATTTTTTGATTTGAAGTAAAACATCCTCAACTACTCCCTGTAGTCTTCTGATCAAGCAATCACCTAACTGTAAAACCACAGATGTAGGTTTAATCTCTCCAAGTCCTAGCTGCACATAGATATAATATGGCATAAGATTAACATTAGCACATAAATCTGATAAAGCATGACTGAACTCATATGTACAAATGTTGTTGGAATATATACCCTAGAGCTACATGTAATTTAAACATTTTTATATATTTTGAAATAAATTGATGAATTATTCATTTATCAAAGTTTTTGTTTATTTTTACATATTATAAAATATATTGATTACTCTAGATTACTTATGTGCCTTCAGACTTAGTGTATAAGTGTCATACACAAGAGGATTTAAATCTAAAGTAGTTTTTTTAAACAGTCCATACATAGTAAATAAATCGGGTACTTTATTTATGGTTTATCTATAGCTGCGGTCTATTCTATATTTGTATGGCGACCTTAATCCGAGATCGTCCATGTAGAGACATGAGAATAAAGGCACCTTGTATGATGTGATCATATAAGACTGAACCTAGATGGAAATGACATTCTTATAAAATCCGATAAACAATGAAAGTCATTTCAATATACTAGATGGACATATATGGATTTATCTTAATCCTGAGTGTACTACGAACTCTTGCATGGCAGACTACGTCCTTTGATTTGCAAAAGTGAGGTTGGTGTAGCAATCCCGACCAATAGCTACGTACTTTGGGGGCATGGTCTATTGTGTAGCTGGGAATGTTTTACATGGATATTGATTTCATTTCTTCTTGCAAGAAGTGGAGTAGTATTTTTCTTAAGTTTTATTCGGTACTTGAACGGTTAGAGCGCTCAAGTCTTTCTATTACGAATAGAAAGATTAAAATTCATAATAATTATGAATAAATCGTTTATTATAGAATCAATGGTACTTAAGGTATAAATAATTAGAGGGGTATAACGGATATTATGACCCGCTATAATTAGGACATACTCATGAATGGTCAATTCGTATGTCGTGACTATATCGATGGACACCGACTTGGTTCGGCTTAATATATCATCTGCGGTAACGAGAGTGTAACTTCGGGTTTTTAGTGGAATACCTGGAGTTAATAATTCGAAATATTTAATTAAGAACTTAATTAATATTTTGAGATTATTAGAGCTTGGAACCGCAGGTCCATTTGGTCCCCGTGCTAGCTCGATCTACTATAGCAGATTTAGTCTAATTTGATAGTCCAATTATATACTCACAAATGTAAAAATATTATTTATATGATTAATAATATTATTTTTTTCACCCTTGAAACTTTATATTAAAAGTTAATATATCTTTTATTAAATATATGATATTTAAACAAATGTATTAAAATATATAAGATATAATTTAATGTAAGGTCAAATTAGGAATTCCAAATTTATTTAATGTAAGGTTAAATTAAGAATTCCAATTTTTGGGTTTTGAAAATCCTTGGCTTTATTTTGGAAGTTACACCTTTTTGAAATGTAATAACACATTAGTTTTGTAATATATGTTTTCTTTACGGAATTAATATTGGATGTTACAAAATTATTGAAAAATAAACCCCTTGGCCGAAAATACACTCGGAGGAATAAAAATAATCCTTTTATTCTAACCCTAACCTCCATTTTCGTTTTCTCCAAATTCTCTCAAGTTGTTGAGAAAACAAAAGAAGAACAAAGGATAAATAAAAATAAAATAAAATAAAGTTGTTGTTGTTAGACATTATGACCCATAGCGTCACTGTTTTGTAAATGATATTGTATTATTGTACAAAATTAACTATGTGACAATGAAATTGCCTTTTACCGTTTTGTAATTTATTTACTTTGATATATAAATGGCGAAAGTCCATATGATTAGTTCCGTATTGAGATGATATGAGGACAGTATCAATACATAAAGGTTTAATCATTAAATATCCTAGTCGGAGTATTATCGAGATCAGACATCGATAATGCGGGAATAGACTAGTATTCCACTTGTGCACGTTGTGAGGGGCACAACAGCATAGTTCTCATATATTTAAGTATTTATGCAAGTGCGACAGGAGGTTGTGTTTTACCGATGGTACGGAAAACAGCTTCGCTCTGGATAGACCCCGCGGAATCCCATTGGTAGTATGTCTACGTGTCTATGGGAGGCCGCATCAGGGTAGGTGTATATGGTCTTAACTTGAGACTTGCATCGCTAGTACTTGCGACAATCGGTTAAACTTTGGTTTTGGTGGTTGGGGGCTTTAACCGGTCTGTGTACACCACTTTTGGGTTTATCAGGAATCGTAGTGTACTGGGTGTGATGTCAAGATGGAAGTGTCACTTCAGACATATGGAGTTGATGATCGCGCAGGAGGATACAGAACTAGTGCTCTGTAAAAGGTTGCAATCGTCGGGTCAATATGACTAGGTCAGGATTGCCCGATTTCAAGAGACTAGTTGCTTGATGTCCGATATATGTTTCGTACGGGGCAGACACGTTTCCAGCCCCGGCCTAACATGTGATCGTCCGATACTGGATCGATGTACGCAATACTACGGTATAACTACGCTGATAAAGATCTAATATTCCAATAAGAATATTTCTGGAGAATTGGGTAGGCATCGCGCTTTGCTAGAAGCCAACCTTGTCTTGTAAGTCGGTTAAAACGTAGTACAAGGTACGTACGTGTTCGGATTATCCGACGGCCGTATTTACTGCCAACATATCCGGAGATCTCAGGGTCGCTTCCTGAAGATTCACCTATGATATTTGATTCGACCTTTATTAATCTTGGATTAATTACGGAGAAACTTTATCTTGGATAAAATGCCTAATTTAGAGAGAGAACGATTAATTTGGAATTAATCGATAAAATAATATATTCGATATATTAAACGAAATTAGATTTCGACGCGGAATAAAATCGGATTTTATTCGGGCAAACGAATTAATTTAGAATTAATTAGTTAGCGACATGAATAGTGATTTCGCTAGGCATAATTATTTAATTTATGTCGCGACGGAAATTCGTTAATTCGGAATTAGCGAAACCGAGCCCGAAAGTGTTTGCGGACACATTCGTATTTTGAAACGAATGGGGCCCGCAAGTCACATCGCGAAAGTCACATCACTTGACATGACTAGTGATGGATGTCAACAAGTCACTTTATTGAGTGACCATTGTCACTATTCATGATGTTAGTGGTTTGAGGCCATTTAATGGCTTTTTGGAGGGAAAGTTGAATTTGACTTTTTGGAAAAGGCATATACCAAATCTTTTGTATTGTTTTCATTTTCTTAAGAAAGAAAAACAAAGAAAACAAAAAAAACTCCTCCCTCTCTCTCTCTAATTGCCGTGACCTTCACAAGGAAAAAGAAAAAAAATTGTTTTTGCTTCTCCATTTGCTAGCACATTCAAGGATCAAAGGAGGTGATAGGGAAACAATCCTTAGAGCTTGGAATACACAAAGCTTGGAGCTTCCACTCATTTTCTCCTCTTGGCCGAACCATAAAGGGACTTGGAGCTTCAACCTTTTGTTCATCTTCTTCATCACAAAAGCTTTGTAAGTATGATTCCGCCATGCTTCAAGTTTATTATATATTCATTTGTTGTATTTCATGTGCTTATACTTTCCTTGGGAGTAATAATAGAAACCAACAATGGTATCATGGAGCCATGTTTAAGCATGAAATACATTAGGGTAATTTGGGTAAAATTGATTGAAGCATGTTCTTGTGAAATTTGATGAATGAGTATGCTTACATGTATATAAAATGATATATATGGAATCAATTTTGAGAAAAATGTATTGGATGATTTTTCCCCAAAATTAGCCTTGGCCGAATGGGTGTAACCATGGGATTGTGTTGGAATTTTTTGTGTACAAGATCATTGGATGACTTAAAACGTATACGGGACGTAGATTAGTGATTCAATCGGATTGAAAAACAAATCGACATAAAAATTCTCACTTAGCCGAATGCAATAGACATGTAAAAGGACTTGATTTTTGTTCAAATATAATGTTGGACATGTGTTTTGAACAAGGATGATTGCTGAATTAAATTGGTGTTTTGGAAATATTTGGTTTAATGTATTAATCTCATGGATTACACTTTAATTAATGGATTTTAAAATTTGGAATATTGAATTTAATTAATGGGCTTAATTGTAAAATGGGCTGTTGAATTATTATATTTGGGCATAATGGGCTTGGTTGGGCAAGTAGATTTGGGCCAAAAGGATTGGATCCAATTTGGGCCTAAATCACTCCATTAAGTCCAAATATGGTAAAATGGGCTTTTATGTTTAATTGGCCTTATGGGCTTGAAATTGATTTCATGGCATTTAAGGGTGATTCCTTATTTGGTTTTGGTAATTGGGTTTGACCCACATTGACCAAAGCCCAAGCCTTTATAAATCAATTGAAAGCCCATCGGCCTTAATTAAACTAACATTGGATGTTATGTTGGGCTTTGAGACCCAATTAGATTAGATTTAGAATCTAAGTCTTTAAAAGCACATTAAAAGTGTAAACATTTAATTTGGAATTAAATGAATTGAATTAGTATTGAATACGACTTAAATTGGATTTAACAAGTAGTTCGATATAATTCTTGAATTCGTACCTTATGTAATTATTCTCAAACGAGTTGAACTCGCGCAAAATCAAAACCATTGTTTGAACATTGGATGATCACTTAAACAAAGACTAATTAATTGGATTAGATTGGTTGTATAGCATGTATTGATTGAATATAATATGTATGTGATGAAGAATAGTGTATATCGGATGGATATTAGAAGGGAAAGGGTAATTCTAGGAATTATTGTAAATTTAGAATTTATAAATTAGACCTGCGTGTCCAGCCTTATCTCTTTTATCTCTTTGTATTCTCTTCTCACCTAATTCCCCTCAATGTAAATGAGGTTTTCTCTTATTGTATTATGTAATTGGGTAGAAGTAGAATAGTGCTAGCGGGGAGAGGAAAGGGAGTGATTTGTTCTAGGAACAAGTTGTTTATATATCCATCCGCATATCACTATTAATTTACTTTACGTGCTTTATGATGTTTTAGAAGCATGCTTAAGGGTGTATGATGATGAGACCTAACAAAGATAATAAATTGGTTGCCAATTACGCAAAAATCCCTCAACTATATTAAGCAATTATCCTTCCATTGAATGATTCTTGTTCAAGATCCAAATGGCATTGGTTTGTTGGCCAAAGTCAAGACCTTGTCAATTATGGATGTACTTGAATCATGAGAGTTTTGTTCCACATCGGTTGTCTTGTCCAGTTATGATTTGTTGGCCAAAGTCAAGATCACTTCTTGTCCAACGACATTGATTACGAAACTTTCCTGTCAATGGGTCCGCTTAACTGGAATCATTAGGTTTGTTGTGCCAAAGCCAAGGCCTAGATGATTTGGAGGATATGTTAGGAAAATGTATTAGATACATTGGCATAAGTAATATGTTTAGGACTTGGATGTCCACCTAACCGGATCTAGGAATTGGATTGGATCCAATTGATCTGTGAGATCTACCTAGTTAAGTAGCATACACTTGTGCCAAAGTCAAGGTTGTGTGTTATTTAACGGGATCCTAGCCACTAGGAAATAGGATTTCCCGAGTTCTCAACAAAGGGTTAGAGACTTGATGAAAATAGTGGGAGGCTAGTATGTGAATTTGCATTTCGTTCAGATACTTTGCCTTACGCGTCATTCAAATTTATTTCGTCTATTTATTAAAATTAGTTGGACTAATACATTGTTATTTTTTGTAACAGTTTGACTGTACCCATTTTATCGTCACTAGATATAGTTAGACTGTCGTAGTTGAGATGGGAAGCAAAGGAAATGTCCGCGACATCATCATGGGTGATAATGTCTTCAAGGGCATAAACTTCGCTGACTGGGGGAAATGAACCTGAGGATTGTCCTGGGGCTGAGAGGTTACTGTACACTATACAGACACCTCTCCCGCCTAGACCCACTGAGCCACTTGAGCTGGAGTTATGGAAAACTCACAGCGAGGATTGTGACACAGCTCAGTCTGTTATGTTGGTTTCGATGACTCAGCACTTTCGTCACCAGAATAGGGACTTGGATCCTAACATATGATGGCTTGACTGTATGATCTCCACCGCACCAACAAGCGATGGGATGGAGAGGTTGAGTTGGTGAAGAAACTCTTCCGCACCCGAATGACTGAAGGCGCATCAGTTGAGGCCCACGGGACTCAAATGATCGCCGATATGATGAGTTGGGCAAGTTGGGAATAGTCTTGGAGGCTGAGCTGACTATAGACATGCTCTTACAGTCACTTCCTGATACTTGGAGACAAATCATAATCAACTACAAGTTGATGGACACGGATGACACTTTGGAGAGCTGTTATCCATGTTGAAGGAGTCTGAGAAAGAACTCCAAAAAGGGGGCAAGCGCGAGGCGCACCATGCATCGACCTCTCAGGCGCCAAGGGCTGGGCCAAGGCAATTGGAGGGTGAAGAAGAGGAAGCATAAGAACAAGGGTAAAGGCAAGTTGACAAAAGCTTCTGGGAAGCCAAGGGACAAGTCTCAAGATGTCTGCCTCAAATGTGGCAAAAGGGTCACTGGAAACGTGACTGCCGAGTGGGCAAAGGACAGAGGGAGGATATCAAGGCAGGCAAGGCTCTAGCCTCTGGTATGTTTGTTATTGAAATAAATATGACTACTTCTAGTCTTAAAAATTGGATTTTGATTCTGGTATGCTGCATATATTTACTGATTTGCAGATCTGCAGAATAGCAGGATGCTAGCTTCAGGGGAGTTGATCTACGAGTCGGAAACGGAACACCAGTTGCTGTTTTGGCTGTGGGACTTTTGTTTTTTGGAACTGCCCTCGGGGCATGTACTTAAACTTTTGAACTGTTATATATACCTAGTTTAACTAGGAATATCATATCTTTATCTTTATTCCCAGTATGGGTACACTTTTTATTTAGAAACACTGGGTGTATTATATAAAAATGATGCAGAAATTTGCACTCTTGTTGCAAATAATGGTCTTATATTTTGAATATAAATGAATCTCCTAAACGTAAAATGACAAACAAAAGGCTCAAAAGGAGTAAGTAATCAAAAGATGAAGCTTACATGTGGCATGTGGTATCGTCTAGGCACACATCAACAAGACTCGCATATCCACACTTTCGAAGAGTGGGTACTTGGACGGATTTGATCCTAATTCATATGATGTCTGCGAATCTTGTCTTTTAGGCAAAATGCCTAAATCATCTTTAGCGGTAAAGGTGAACGAGCCACAGAACTGTTAGCCCTCGTTCATAGAGTGACGTATGTGGGCCCATGTCTAGCCAGGCTAGAGGTGGATATCTTTACTTCGTAACCTTTACGGATGATGCATCTCGTTATGGTTATGTGTATCTTATGAGACACAAGTCGGAAACCTTTGAGAAATTCAAAGAGTTTCGACACGAAGTAGAAAAAACAAACTGGCAAGAGTATTAGGCATTGCGGTCGGACCGTGGTGGCGAATACTTAAGTTATGAGTTTCAAGATTACTTGAAAGAATATGGTATTCTTTCACAGTGGACTCCTCCTGGAACACCGCAATTAAACGGTGTGTGTCTGAACGGAGAAACCGTACCTTGTTAGACATGGTAAGGTCGATGATGAGTCGGACTGAGCTACCAATATCCTTCTGGGGATACGCATTAAACAATGTAGTACTTATTTTGAATAAGGTTCCGTCGAAGTCTGTTGAACAGACTCCATATGAGATATGGACAGGAAGGAAACCAGGTTTCTCTTTCCTGAAGATTTGGGGATGCTGGGCATATGTTAAACGTTTGGAAGGAACCAAACTAGAACCCAAATCAGATAAATGCTTTTCGTGGGATATCCTAGGGAAACCAAAGGATATTACTTCTATCACCCACAAGAGAATAAAGTATTTGTTGCTCTACATGCATTTTTCCTTGAGAAGGAATTTCTAGATGCAGTGGTAAGTGGGAGGAAAGTAGAGCTCGATGAAAATCGTAGTGATACTGTTCCTGGCAATGAATCAACGACGGAACATGAACAGACCATCCGGGATGAGTCTGTACCACAATCTTCATATACACAGGACCGCGTAGGTCGGAGAGAGTCAGGACAGTACCTGAGAGGTATGGGTTCCTGATCTCGCCTCATGTAGATATTAATCTTATTGAGGAAAATGAACCGGCTACGTATGAGGAAGCATACAAAATATTGATTCCACTTTATGGCAAGAAGCCATGAAGTCCGAGATGGATTCCATGTATGCCAACCAAGTTTGGACACTGGTTGATGCACCAGAAGGTGTAAAGCCTATTGGATGCAGATGGATCTTCAAGAAGAAGACCGACGTGGATGGCAACGTGCAAACGTACAAAGCTAGGCTTGTAGCAAAGAGGTATCGTCAACAATATGGTATTGATTATGACGAAAATTTCTAACCCGTTGCCATGATTAAATCCATTCGGATAATGCTTGCAATAGCTGCATATTTCGATTACGAGATATGGCAGATGGACGTTAAAACCGCTTTCCTTAACGGAAACCTTTTGGAGGATGTTTATATGCAACAGCCTGACGGTTTTATCGTACCTAGACTTGCAAACAAGTTTTGTAAGTTAAATCGATCCATTTATGGATTGAAGCAAGCATCATGGTCATGGAATCAGCGTTTTGATGAGATCATAAAAGAATATGATTTTGTGCAAAACGAAGATGACCCTTGTGTATACAAGAAGGTTAGTGGGAGAGCACTGACTTTTATTGTCCTTTATGTCGACGATGTATTGCTTATAGGCAATGACATTCCCATGCTAACGTCGGTGAAAGCTTGGCTTTCATTAAAATTCTCCATGAAAGATCTAGGAGAAGCAGCCTTTATTCTGGGAATAAAGATCTACCGGGATAGATCTAGAAAGCTGCTTGGACTCTCCCAGAGTACATATATTGACAAAGTGTTGAAGCGATTCAGCATGGATCAATCCAAGAAGGGATTGATGCCAATGTTACGTGGTATCTCTCTGTCTAAGGATATGTGTCCTAAGACTCAAGAAGAGAGAGATAACATGAGTCGGATACCGTTCGGCTCGGCAGTCGGATCGATCATGTATGCCATGATATGTACACGACCTGATGTGTCATATGCTTTGAGCATGTGCAGTCGCTATCAGGCCGATCCAGGTGAAGGTCACTGGATGGCAGTTAAGAATATCCTTAAGTATCTTAGACGAACTAAGGATGCTTTCTTAATTTACGGAGAAAGAGAACTTGTGGTGTCTGGGTATGCCGATGCAAGTTTCCAAACCGACAAGGACGACTTCAAATCGCAATCGGGGTATATTTTTTGTTTGAATAACGGAGCAGTGAGCTGGAAATCTTCCAAGCAAGATACTGTTGCCGATTCAACAACAGAAGCGGAGTATATCGCTGCGTCGGAAGCAGCAAAGGAGGCAGTTTGGATCCGAAAATTCCTAATCGGATTAGGAGTAGTTCCGTTAGCTTCTGAGCCCGTTCCATTGTATTGTGACAATAACGGGGCTATAGCACAAGCTAAGGAACCAAGGTCTCATCAACGATCCAAGCATGTTCTTCGGCGTAACCATCTGATTCGGGAGATTATACATCGTGGCGATGTAAAGGTCGAGAAGGTCGCATCAGATAACAACATTGCAGATCCGCTGACGAAGGCTGTTTATCCGCATGTGTTTGAACGACATATACATAGTTCAGGTATTAGATGCTTGAGTGACTGGCTATAGGCCAAGTGGGAGATTGTTAGACATTATGACGCATAGCGTCACTGTTTTGTAAATGATATATATTATTGTACAAAATTAACTATGTGACAATGAAATTGCCTTTTGCCGTTTTGTAATTTATTTACTTTGATATATAATGGCGAAAGTCCATATGATTAGTTCCGTATTGAGATGATATGAGACAGTATCAATACATAAAGGTTTAATCATTAAATATCCCTAGTCGGAGTATTATCGAGATCGGACATCGATAATGCGGAATAGACTAGTATTTCACTTGTGCACGTTGTGAGGGCACAACAGCATAGTTCTCATATATTTAAGTATAGGATACTTATGCAAGTGCGATAGGAGGTTGTGTTTTACCGATGGTACGGAAAACAGCTTCGCTCTGGATAGACCCCGCGGAATCCCATTGGTAGTATGTCTGCGTGTCTATGGGAGGCCGCATCAGGGTAGGTGTATATGGTCTTAACCTGAGACTTGCATCGCTAGTACTTGCGACAATCGGCAAACTTTGGTTTTGGTGGTTGAGGGCTTTAACCGGTTCTGTGTACACCACCTCTGGGTTTATCAGGAATCGTAGTGTACTGGGTGTGATGTCAAGATGGAAGTGTCACTTCAGATATATGGAGTTGATGATCGCGCAGGATACAGAACTAGTGCTCTGTAAAAGGTTGCAACCGTCGGGTCAATATGACTAGGTCAGGATTGCCCGATTTAAAGAGACTAGTTGCTTGATGTCCGATATATGTTTCGTACGGGGCAGACACGTTTCCAGCCCAGGCCTAACATGTGATCGTCCGATACTGGATCGATGTACGCAATACTACGGTATACTACGCTTGATAAAGATCTAATATTCCAATAAGAATATTTCTGGAGAATTGGGTAGGCATCGCGCTTTGCTAGAAGCCAACCTTGTCTTGTAAGTCGGTAAAAACGTAGTACAAGGTACGTACGTGTTCGGATTATCCGACGACCGTATTTACTGCCAACATATCCGGAGATCTCTTGGGTCGCTTCCTGAAGATTCACCTATGATATTTGATTCGAACTTTATTAATCTTGGATTAATTACGGAGAAACTTTATCTTGGATAAAATGCCTAATTTAGAGAGAGAACGATTAATTTGGAATTAATCGATAAAATAATATATTCGATATATTAAACGAAATTAGATTTCGACGCGGAATTAAAATCGGATTTTAATTCAGGCAAACGAATTATTTAGAATTAATTAGTTAGCGACGTGAATAGTGATTTCGCTAGGCATAATTATTTAATTTACGTCGCGACGGAAATTCATTAATTCGGAATTAGCGAAACCGAGCCCGAAAGTGTTTGCGGACACATTCGTATTTTGAAATGAATGGGGCCCGCAAGTCACATCGCGAAGTCACATCACTTGACATGACTAGTTGATGGATGTCACAAGTCACCTTTATTGAGTGACACATTGTCACTATTCATGATGTAAGTGGTTGAGGCCATTTAATGGCTTTTGGAGGGAAAGTTGAATTTGACTTTTTGGAAAAGGCATATACCAAATCTTTTGTAATTGTTTTCATTATTCTTTAAGAAAGAAAAACAAAGAAAACAAAAACTCCTCCATCTCTCTCTCTAATTGCCGTGACCTTCACAAGGAAAAGAAAAAATTGTTTTTGCTTTCTCATTATTTGCTAGCACATTCAAGGATCAAAGGAGGTGATAGGGAAACATCCTTAGAGCTTGGAAACACAAAGCTTGGAGCTTCCACTCATTTTCTCCTCTTGGCCGAACCATAAAGGGATTTGGAGCTTCAACCTTTTGTTCATCTTCTTCATCACAAAAGCTTTGTAAGTATGATTCTGCCATGCTTCAAGTTTATTATATATTCATTTGTTGTATTTCATGTGCTTATACTTTCCTTGGGAGTAATAATAGAAACCAACAGTTGTGTGACTTTAATTTTTAAATAGTTTAGGGATTGTTTATGTGAATCTTTCCTACACAAGTTTCCGTTGGCAATGAGATATAGTTCAAAATACTTTGTGGTGTCAAATAAATCTTCATCTCTTTATTGTGCTTCGCGATAGTGAGCATTATTTTTGCTCATTACCACCCCTTTACTTGGTGAAACGGAACTCGTTTTGGTTTCGTTTTAATCCAGATTTTTTGGGGAATATTTTTTGGTGTTTTGGGGCTGTGTTGGAGCTGTTTTCAAAAAATTAGAACCAAAACACAACCATTGTTAGTGCATTTCAAGGGCTTTTTCAGTAGTGCATTAAGCGCGTATTGGGTCCAAAACAGTCCAATTTTTGTATGGCTATTTTGGCCTATTCGGGCTGTTCCGAGGCTGTTTCGAGGTTGGAGTTGTATCTAAAACTGAAGCAAAAATTCAGTGGTGGTGGCAGTAGCATTCGACAATTAAAGGAGAAGGGCAGAAAAAATTTTCAAGTCTGATACGTGTGCCTAAAGCTTTCCTACAATTGGCATTAAGAGTAAGGTTGAAAAGTGTTCTTAACCCTTCTTTTTTTCATTTAAAGTTACTGTTTTTAATATGTTTATATGAGTTATAAATATTGATTTGCATGTTTAGTTGAGTATGCACAAAATAATATTCATATGATAAATGGTTATTGTTTCTCATGTGATGAATAGATTTTACATTGGTCGTAAATTTTTCCGGCTCTTATTTTAATGTTGGTTTTTTTTGGGGATATAAGACCATTGTTAACAATTGTTGTAATTTTATTTTCCAATGTAAATTTTCAATTGTTGTAATTTTGAAGCACTGAAGTCGCAAAATGAGCCTTTGGAGCGTGATTTGAAGACCAAGGGATGCCTTGGGTATTTTTTGTACTAATTAGAATAGTATAGGAAAAATAATAGCCTGATTAATACAAAATATTTTTTTATATTATATGTATATTTAATTCGATTTCTTTGAATAACATGTCATATAACTTAGGGTGTCTACTCTTGCATTTCACATGCCATAACATGCTTTAGATGCATTATCATTATAGACTTGAAATATGATTTTATATGATTAAAAATATTTAAATTAGAATATAATATGCATGAAAAAAATTAATTGGATTAATTTGTTTTAAGGTTTAAAATTAGAATTCTAATATATTAGACTTAATTTGTGCATAAAAAATTCCATTGTTATATAGGATGGAAACCCAAACTTAAATTCCATTGCCGAATCCGAATGGATGGTAATATAGTCTGCACTCGGGATTCAATTCCACGTGCCATTGGATTTTATAACGCACTAAGATTAATTAAATAGTTTAATGTAAATCTTGACCTTTTTAGGATTCTAAAATTTTTAATCAATTAGTTTTCTAGTATTTTAAAAGTTAAAATATAATAGGCCATTCATACCACTCAAATTAAATTACTTTAATTGAGTAATACAATTAGTAGCGACTAGTGGAAATTTGTCATCTAATTTTTAAGAGTTAAAATTGGTTAGGTCACTAATAATGTACTAGTGTAAATAAGAGTTATGATTTAACTGCCATAAATTATTCACACTAGTTAAATTAAATTATTAGATATTTTATAAATAGAATCCTTAATTTTAAAAAAAAAGTGAGTTGGAGAGGAATATACGATAGTATATCCCGCGATCTCCATTGTTAGTCCGAAAATGTGAGATTCAAAAGGTGCCTCGAGACGGCTTTACTTTCGTCCCCCTATAGATGGTTTTCATTTTGGGTCAATATCAGGTTTGGATTCCGGGAGGATAGGGATTCTAGATGTATCTTGTGAACTGACCTACCGTACGGTGGCACTTCACTCGTTTAGTCAAAGATTCCTAAAACGGCGGGTCACACTCACAAAGGAATAATTAACAATTAATAAAATTCATGGATCAAATCCAACGATAGTTGTTTAATATATGAATAAGAGTTATTCCCGCATATAATAATCGACTGAGATTGTCTCAATCTATCATGAGAGTACTTGACCTACCCTATGACGGCACTAACTTGTGGGATGATAGATTTCAGTGGCATAGTAATTCTCCCAGGTTTCTAATTCGTTATCATTGTTCATGCATCATGTTTAATTTTATGCCAAAATTGTTAGATGATTTTAATATGCGATGAATTAATATTAAATGCATGTTTATTTTATTTTCAGCCATGATTTCTCTAATTATTTCCACACTCTCAAATGACAAATTAACAGGAGAAAACTATGTTAATTTGATTTCTGTTTCTAAACTTTTAAATGATGGTCATTCAGTTTCTTTTAATAGTAATTTATTTATTATTGGTAGAAATAGATTAACTATATACAAAGAAATATCAAAAAAATAACTTGTATGTGTTAAGACCATTAACACATAAGTCACTGCTCAATCCTGAAAAGTTTAAGGTTGTGAAACCGAAAACTAAACTGCAAAAGATTTCTCACGATGACACATATCTATGGCATCTTATACTTGGTCATATCATCCTGATCGAATAGACATATTGATAAAGAATGGAGCCTTAAACTAGTTAAATCTCGAAACTTTACCAGTCTACAAATCCTATTTAGAAGGAAAAATGACCAAGAGATCTTTTACTGGAAAGGTATAAGAGCCAGTCAACCACTTGAGCTAACACATTCAAAGTTTGTGAACCGATGAATGTAAGAGCTCGAGGTGGTTATAAATACTTCCCCACATTTATTAATGATTATTCTAGATATGAGAATGTTTACCTAATACAACACAAGTCGGATACATTTGAAAAGTTCAAAGGTTATCATGTTGAGGTTGAGAACCAGTTAGGTAAAACAATCAAAACTCTACGATCAGATCATGGAGGAGAATACCTTGACAGAGATTTTGAGGAATTCTTAATTGAGCATGGGATAGTATCCCAACTCACAGCACCTAGAACACCAAAGCAAAAATGTGTTGTAGAGAGGAGAAATAGAACCCTACTAGATATGATAAGATCTATGTTTAGTTATAGCTCACTACCTAGTTCATTCTGGGGATATGCACTGCAAACTGCAATGCATACTCTTAATGTTGTTCCATTTATGTATATTCCTAAGACTCCCCTAGAGTTGTAGAGTGGTCGTAAAGCTAGTTTACAATATTTTCACATATAGGGGTGTCCAGCACATGTGCTGAAGAATAAGACTACAAAGTTGGAACCACATTCTTAGGTGTGCCTATTTATAGGCAATCCTAAGGAGACTAGGAGTGGAGTCTTCTATAGTCATGAAGATAATAAAGTGTTTTTATCAAAAAATGCTACGTTTCAAAAGGATGACTATATACAGAGTTACTTGCTGGTTCGACCAGCACACCATCGTCAACAACAGTTAACAAACACGTAGCACCTTCGATATCTGAGCGTCAGATGAAAGTTCGTCAGAATGATCTACAACCTAGACCTAGTGGGAGGGTTGTAAGACAACATGATCGCTACATTGGGGTTGGAGAGACAATAAGTGTCATATCCAGTGATGGTATAAATGATCCATTGACCTACCGTATTGTAATGGATGATTCTGAAAAATAGGAATGACTCAAAGCAATGAACCTAGACTTGGAGTCTATGTACTCCAACTCAGTCTGGGAACTTGTAGACCAACCTAATAGGGTGAAATCCATAGGCTGCAAGTGGATGTACAAGAGGAATATGGGAGAAGATGGGAAGGTACATATCTTGAAGGCTAGGCTAGTGGCTGGAGTTAAATAGGAGGAAACTTTCTCGCCAATAGCCATGCTCAAATCCATCTGCACTCTTCTATCCATCACCATATATTATAACTATGAAATTTTTCAAATGGACGTTGAGACTGCATTCTTGAATGGCAATCTTTATGAACTCCAAGAAGTGCAAAGACACAAAATTGAAAGCAGCTCGTGATCAATGTTGTAACATCCAAAAATTTGGAAACTCATTCGGAAGGATTTTATATTACAGATCGAGTCACAAATGAGACTATATCGGAGAAATAGAGTTTAATTATTGAAATATAGTTTGGAATATTTTAAAATAGATATTTGATGTATTGGAAATCGTGTGACATGAAAGAACCGCTTATGCGATTTATGTATATTATTATATACGAGGAAAGTTTCTTATTTCGACTATAAAGATAGCAACCAAAATTTGTTTGAGTTAATTTATGAATCATCAGATTAATTTTTCTGAGAAAAATATGTTGAGAATTTTCAAAATTTACAGTAGAATGACCTCAAAAATTTGAATTTTTGAAAGACACTAAGGATTGGGCCTGTTAGTAATGTTCGGGGACTAGAATGTAATTTTCAGAAACTTTCCAATAAATACCATGAAGTTTTCATAAATTAAAAAAATGGCATAAGCTTTTCAATCCCTCCACATACCCCACATCTACAAAAACCCATCTTGAGCGCCCCTGGTCTCGCCGGCGGTATGCCAGCCAATGCCGGCCAGTACGATCAGTTAGAGTGGTGTGTCGGCCGCCTCATGGCCTTCTTGTGGCCGGTGGTAGCCCAGAATACCGGTGAATAAGGAGAAAGTGAAGGTGACAAGTGCGGTAGAGTGTTTCATGATCTCGGCTCGTCGCTTCGTTCCATGGCCTCAGCCACTCGCCAAATCAAAGCTCTCAGAGAGTACTACAAGATATCGGTGGTGATTTTTCTAATTTGTGCTTGATTACATGTAAAACAAATAGAAAAAATGACGGTGAACAGTAATGCCGAATAAAAAATAACTTTGATCAAAATTCCATCGATTCCAGCGTGTTCGTGAGATCGTTTGAAGTCCGTATATGCCCTCAAAATCTCGGTAAGATATATCGGTAAAAATGTAAAAATTTCAAGTTTATTGTTAAATGGTCAGATGTATCTAGTAGTTTCGTAGAGTAGTGTAATGATATAAATTGAGTTGTTTGAGCATTAGTATATTGAATATGTGCATTTGGTAGATTCCGAGATAAATCATAGCTAATTCGATCAATCCAATAAATAAAACAAGTTTACAATAAAATCGGGTTTCACAAGCATTTGTGTTTTGATGAACATAATTATGGATATAGGGTAATTATGATGATATACACTAGTATTTGAGTAATTCTAGATAGGTTCGGGGGGCTTAGGATCATTCCACAACGTTTTCGAAAACATTTTGTATAATTTTCTTGAAACGCGCATTTTGCATATTTGAGCTACTAGATGGATATAAAACAATGTATAAATGTATTATGAGTAACGAAAACCGAAATCACTAAAAACATATTGATTTGGATTTTCTAGGAAATTTGGGGAGTTTATGTGATTAACGATCTTAACCATCCATATTTTGTATCACAGATGGAGACAGAGAAAAAGAATAGCATGGACCCCAGGTAAGTACCTCATTGTGATCTTGCCTTAGGTAGACAAGGTATGATAACTGATAGTATACTTATATATGTAGATAATATGAGTGTATATTTCAGATTCGTAGAAATATGTTAGTGTAGTCATAGAGTCTTAGAAACTATGAACTGACAGCTGTTAGAGGTACTATCAAGGAGATTCATAAAGGAGCACATATAGGAACAGATTTTCTGAAAGTATTCATAGTGTCATGTTTCTAGATAACAGGCTAGTATTAGCATGAAAAGTTTAGTACAAGCTTTCGTTATATTTATATAGTTAAGTATGTCTCCAAGTAGAATACGTTTTCAGTACGAGAGATGTCAAAGTTTTTTAAAGAGTTTTATCGAAGTTTTTCAGACTTCAGTTTAGTTTTGTCTGAGTGTGGAACCAATGTATGAAATGTGTTGATAAGTTTAATGACAGGTGCAAGCATTTTTCATATGGTTGAGTTTTTTGAAATATGGTAGGGTCCATTTTGTATGTATTAGATTAGTGAGATGTCACTAGCTCGTAATTGGGTGTGGTCGACTTTGCTGTTATGTATATGGGTAATGACATTATATTGCATTGCATGAGTTACATGGTCATATAGTTGTTGTGGTGATACATATGAATTTTTCATACCCATAGGGAGACATAGTGTTCATTGACAGAAACAGAAAGGACCAGGGGGACGACGATACATAACCCCCCTGGATCCTAGTTATAGTGAGTAGTCATTTTTTCTCTAGTTGATTTTTATTTTTTGTTAAATTATTATATGTAAAGACTTATGTTTTCGCACATAGGACATTAGACAGATTTATTTCCAGTTGATTTAAAGAAAAATATGCTTTAAAAGACTTGAGTTAAAAAGCATTAGTGTAGGACATAAAAACTGGGCGACGCATGCTGTTCTAGGCTCGCGGCCTAGTTGGGAGTACGGAGTAGCCCGCGGGGGACTAAACCGGAGAATAAATGGATTCACCACCCGGTGTGAATCGGGACAAAAATTTAAGGCCGCACTCACCCCTCACAAGGGAAGACCTCAAACAATTGGGTTCAGAATGGTCCATTATTTTTGCCACTTATAATGATATGATTTGTACAATGAATTAATCGAATCTACTCAACATATATGCTCAAAAGTATTCTATTTCTAAGTTCACATGCATGAAAATAAAGCTCATATCTAAGTTTGCATATATCCTATATCTAAGTTTGCATACATAAAAGTCGGAATACGACAAGCATATAATTTCATAAGCACATTACATTCATGGATACGGCAATACAAGCAAATGATAATTTTACAAGCATGCTTAAAATTGAATCATAATAATGGCAAACACATAATTTCACAAATACATTGCATTGATAATCATGGAAGCGCAAACAAGCAATAATTATTCAAGCATGCATATTAAAGAGAGGCAATTAAGTGCAACATGTAAAGAGGCAACTAAAGATGTAACTATACATTAAAATAAACGTGCCATGATGCGATGCAAAAGAAGATAGCTAATAAGAGTGAAAGAAAAGAGATGCAATAGATGCCCTACATCTATATAGGACTTCAAGTGTCCGATTAAACATATCTCGCGTTCAATCGAACGTACTTTGTCCGGCGCGGTGAAACTTCATGGAAAATGTAGCCCTTAGGCTTTTCTAATCCCTCAAAATGGAGGACCTTTAATCCAACTTGATTCGCCCATGCGCAATGCAACATGATGCATGATTATGCGAGGAAATGTCATAAAGCAAATTGCGGAATAAAGGGCTCGAAAAGTATTGTCATAAAGATAGCCTTTCAGGCTTTTTCATCCAACCTTCAGACCAATCATACTAAGCCCATGCGCAATGCAATATGATGCATGGTTATGCAAGGAGATGTCATACATAAAAAAAATAACGGGATAATAAAAGGTGCGGCAAAGTATTATCATAAAGGTAGCCTTTTAGGCTTTTCTTCTCTCAAATAGAGAACCTTTAGACCAACATTACAATACATAAAATAAATACAACAATAAAGGACTTTGTATATTCGATTAAACATATATCACATTTAATCAAATGCACTTTGTCCGGAGCGGTAAGGTATTATCGTAAAGGTAGTCTTTTAGACTTTTCTTCCCTCAAATAGAGAACCTTTAGACCAACGTACTAAGCCCATGCACATTATATCATCAATACATAAATAAATAATCGTACGAAAATTAAATGGCGAAATAAAAATATGGATAATAAATAAACAAGATAACACAAATCGAAATATGTTCTGTTTGCTCAAGTGGTACGTGGAGTTGTATCCCAAGTACAGACCGCACTACCGTCCATTCGGATTCGACTACGGAATTTACGTCTGGGTTTCCATCCTATATACCACGAGAGACGATACATTTTCCATTCATTCAAGGGCCACAACACACATTTTCCATTCATTCAAGGGCCACAACACACATTATTCCACAATGTTCATGCGAATAAAATCAATAAATAATTAAAATACGAATGAAAATAGATGAGAAAAATGCCCTCATGTCTAACCTTTTATGTCGACTTTTGGAAGCGTGTTACAAGTCCGTCGGAAGGGGTAACACTCCGCGACTTTTCTGGTTCTCTGGTCCACGTCTTTCCTCGCTGTTTCACTGCTCAAGCTACTTCTTTCACTCCGTTTTGCTGCTGTTTTGCTGCTATTTGTTTAGTCATTGTTTTTGCTGTATAAGGCTACTATTTTGTGGATAAGATGGCTGTTGTTTTTATGGGTTTTTGGCTACTGTTTATGCAGTTTAGGGTTGTTATTAGGGGGCTGTTTCGGTGATATAATGGTGTAGTTTGGGCAGTAATGTGTGGCAGTTTTAGGGTGTTTATGCATGAGATGCAGAGCTGGACAGTGAGTGATTTAAGAGGTCTAGGGCGTACGCTAAGGCAATGGGGTTGTTTACGTGAGATACAGGCTGTAACGTGAAGTGTGCAGTGATAAAAAGGAGGGAATTACGTGAGTGTCTTGGGTGGCTTTGTGAGTGGAGGGTGAGTGTGGGCTGATGAACGTAAGAGTGAGGGCAGTGTGTGCGCTGTCGGTGCTTGGGGCTTGATGTCGTGATCGTTTAAGGGATGTTGCTACGTGAGTGGGTTTTAGATGAGTGTTGTGCTATGCATATGGAGGGGCAAAAGGCAGGGCTATGTGCATGAGGGCAAGGAGGCAGATGGCGTTGATGCATTGTTTGTGTGTGCATGTGTATACTTTTAACGTGAAGGTGCGTAGGTGAGCTGGCAATGAATTTAAGAGGCAGGCTAGGCGTGTGGGTTATTTACGTGAAGAGGCTTTGTGAAGTTGATGATTAATGTGCTATTACGTGAAGTGTTTAGGCGTGAACTAGGGCTTTTCTTTCTTGTGTATGCATGAATGAGAGAGGGTTCTCAAGGGTTGGAATTGTGTTTCTTTTATAGGCAAATGGGTAGGGTAAATCCTTTCTTTACAAGGAATGGGATTTGTGTATTAAAGGTATGCCATTTAATTAGTGTTACACAAGGAAAATATATATTTAGTGAGGGACAAGATTTGGCTAGAATAGGAAGTTAATATATTTGTTTTTATCTCAATTAGGCATGCAATTATTTAGATTTTATTTGTTTGTTTTGTTTTTTTCCCATGTGTTAAATATGCATTTTAGTATTTTTGGATGTGTTTTAAGGGCTTTGGGCGTATGGGCCTTCTCCCTTGGCCGTGTGGGCTTGGCTTGGTGGGTTTGGTGTTGTGTGGGCTAAAGTTAAGTGGTTTGCGGGGTTTTTGGGTTAAAGGTGCTTTAAAACGGAGGTCCAACAAATGCAAGCGAATAAAATCTAACAAAATACCGATTCTCTTCCGACGTCCATTTCCCGCGATTTCCTCGACTTAAAAGGTAGTGCCTCTAACTGAGACTCATCATAGGGACTTACGTGTAAAAATACAGTGCCTACAGTCGCCCCCTCATTGAGGGGACTTGTGCAGTGTGTGACAATGACATTCCTATCAAAGTTTATGCAATGCATTTTCACTTACCTAGCTCGCCAGCTGTCATCTGGTTTGCCTGTTGCTCTGAATTTGATGATGTGCCATTCTTGACGTGTTAAGCCCCGTACCTAGGGCGTCGCGGTAGTCTACAATAGCCCACACTAGTCCACAGTAGTCCACAATAGTCCATAGTAGTCCACAATACATCACGATAGTCCATGTTAGTCCACATAATCCACATAGTCCACGATAATCCATGATAGTCCATAATACATCACGATAGTCCACTTTAGTCCACGGTAGTCCCTAATACTCCACGATAGTCCACAATACTCCACGATAGTCCACGTAATCCACATTGTGCACATAGTCCACAGTAGTCCACATAATCCACATAGTCCACGATAATCCGCGATAGTCCACATAATCCACATAGTCCATATAGTCCACGATAATCCACGGTAGTCCACAACACTTCAGGATAGTTCACAGTAGTCCACAATACTTCACGATAGTCCACGGTAGTCCACAACACTTCACGATAGTCCACGGTAGTCCCAACACTTCACTGTAGTCCACGGTAGTCCACAACACTTCACGATAGTCCATGGTAGTCCACGGTAGTCCAAAACATTTCACAATAGTCCACGATAATCCACGGTAGTCCACATAATCCACATAATCCATAATACTCCACGATAGTTCACGATAATCCACGGTAGTCCACATAGTCCACATGTCGTACCTGGTAAAACTATTCTGATGTCTCAATACCCGGAGTGTCGTACCTGGTAAAAACTGATGTGATATGGGCTTCGCCCCCAGAGTGCCATACCCGGCCTAGACTGATTCCGATAATGATGTAGACCTCGCTCCCAGAATGCCATACCCGACAATACTGCTACTGGTCATATGATGATTCGTTTCAACATATTGCACTGTCTCTTATGAGATAATCCTGATAGCTAAGCATATTTTCATCCTCAACGAATGCTTCTCTTCGAAACCTGATAACCTTCAAAGTACTCGATACGCTCAACTCCGATCGTCTGAATGAATGATCTGAACTAGACTCCTAGTGTGTGTGTGCCAAGGCTCTTTCGCAGCTTAATTCTTAAGTAAGCTAACTCAATGATTTCGCTTCAGAAAATCGGATCAGTGGGTCTAACCACCCTAGATGTCTGGATCACACTATGTGATTACCTCGGCATACTCAATATGATATGGTCTTCTTCTTTTTTCTTCGTCTATTTCTTCTTTTTTTATTCTTTTCATTCTTTTTCTTTCTCTTTTTTTTTCTTTCCTTTCTTTGACACACCTTCCCTTCAAGGTAGCATTTCTCCTTATGGTGGTCCTAATACTCGCCCATGGGTAGCTTCACGCTTATCGGTTATAGGTGGTGTACTTTTCTTTTCATTGTATAGACTTTTGCTTTATTTCCAACCATATCATATATCGTAGCATCAGTAAACACGGGGGACATCCAGGTAAACGGTCATTCACTGATCCACCATCTCTTCAACTAGTCATCTTACCAACCACTCAGGCTTCTACTGCTGAGATCCCGTAATCAAGTGCTCGTGAATCTAGCTGAGATCAATCCATTCAGAATAACGGACGAGAGCACGTCTTGCGCTTATCGTTTCTATGGCTTCTCCCTACAGCAATCAATGTCATCACCGGACATATGTCTAACTATCAAAGAATTCTCTCTATCAAAGATTTCTCTCTCTCTCTCTCTTTTTTTTCACTCATTCACAGAATTCTTCCGCTTGACTACTGGTAAGATCGGCTTCGCCCCCTGTGATCCATTACCGAAACTCAAACTCATATGGGCCTCAACCCTGGGAGTCCTCTCCAAAACTGACACTAATGTGGGCCTTGACCTTGGGATTTCTTCCCGAAACTAACACTGATGTGGGCCTCAACCCTATGATTACTAGCCGAATCCGATACTGTGTTTTTGCTATGTCTGATTGTCTTGTCTTCGCCACTTTCTTTTTTTCTTCTTCAAAACCTGCGAACATAAAACAAAAAAAAAAAGTGCAAAATGTGTTACGTGTATGCATGCATGCATGAATGTTCCCATCCCATCGGGTTACGTCTTCTGCTAATTCTCTTGGTGACTGCTTGGTCTCAGGCAAAATACGACTTCAATTTGTCAACATTGATCGGCTCGGTGAACTCGTTCCCTTCCAAATCTGAAAGTCTTACTGCTCCATTTCCCAATTTCTACATGACTATCTTATCTTTTCTGCTTGCTTCTTCCAAGAATTCCCCGGGTTCTAAATATTGATGAATATCATAGTACCAAGGTTGAATGCTTTTGTCAAATATACTCATGTTCTAGGTTGAAAGGAAGAGACTCGGGTAAGTAAATGAAATGAACGCCTTTATTATTATTAAGAAAAGGTTCGACCAAGTAGACAAAGTCAATGTCTTATAAATACTAGATAATAATTGAATAAGATCTGGGAAATAAACATCACCATAATTTGCAACTTCGTCTCCCCTTGTTTTCTTACTTCCTTCGACCATCAGTTTCTCCAGGTACAATAGTTCCTCTTCCCATTTACTTCCTCTTTTTGCAACCTCCATCTCGTCACTGTCTGAAAAGTTCTTCCAAAAATCCCTCATCTGCTCCGTTTCACCTTTACGACTGTTGTCCCATAACCCCATGTGAGAAGTTTGGTGGTTGTGGGTTTGGAAGGCAAGGCTGTCGGGTAGGCCAGAGTTGATCATGTAGGTAGGTGGAGGTTTTCTGTGTGCGTCGGGTTTTTCTTTTTCACGGTCGGGTATTTTGTGGGAGTCTATGAGGTCCTGGATTTCATGCATAAGACGGGTGCATTTGTTAGTTTCATGGCCATATTTCTGGAGGAGATGACAATAAGGTTCACATTGAGGTGTGGCGATAGGGGTTTTGGTAGTGGTTTAGACTCTAAGGGATTTATGAGTCCTTACCTTTTCAACTCTTCAAATACCTCCGACAAAGGTCTACCAAGATTGGAGAATCGTCTGTTTCTAGCAGAAGTAACCTCAGAGGAAGTCGGCTTGGTCTTTAAAGGTTCCCCAACGGTTTTTCCATTCTGGTTGCACAACGTTTTGTTATTGGCTATACGGTTTACGGTCAAACTGGCCACAATATTAGTCAAAACTTACAACTGCTAAGTAACCTTGGTGAGACTGATTTCCAACTGATCCATACGGGATACCTCATTATCTGATTCAATCTTGTCTGTTATCGATCTTTTGGTGAGTCTTCCCTATTCCCTAACCCAACGGGAATCTATAATGCCTTTTAAAATTCTCAATCAGCATGTATGCATGCAATGCATGTAATATACAAGCTCATACAAACTTTACACTAGTTGGCCGATTATCATTTTAAAGTGTTCAACCACGCTATTGCGCAGTGCAATCTTTGTTGGGTTTTCTAGGTATGCCAAGATCAATAATAAGCAAGAAATAAGTGTGAATACATCAAAGTAAAGTTGCGGAAACACTTACAATAATCAGATGTGAGAAGCTTTGAAGATCAAAGGTTTCCTTCCTCCATTGATGCTCTCGGCCATGGAAGAGTTGTGTGCTCCTTGTTGTTCGGCAAAGCTCCAAGCTTGGGTGTGCATTCCATGCTCACGGGAAAAGTTTCCCGATCACCTTCGTATTGACCCTTTAGAGTGCTAGCTCTTGGTGATTTTTACCACAAAAATCACCATCTCCATGCTTGTTGTATTCGGCATTGAAGAAGAAAGAAGGAAGAAATTTGGCCTTTGGCCGATTGCAATGGGAGAGAGATGGAGAGTTGGTGTGTTGTGTATTATGTTTTTGATTTTCCAAAAACAAAAACAAAAACTCTACTTCCAAAGTCAAAGGTACAAGCCTTTTAAACTTTCCAACCACTTAGATCAATCATGAATAGTGACATTGTATCAATCACTCAAAGTGATGTGACTTACATCACAAGAATGACTAATATTTTGACGTTTGATGTGACTTGGGGGCCCCAGTCCATTCGAAATGAGAGCGGCCCCGCAAACACTATCGGGCTCAAATTCGCTAATTCCGATTTAACGAATTTTCCGTTGCGACGTAATTAAATCGAATTTAATTAAATAATTATGCCTAGCAAAATTACTAATCACGTCGCTAAAGAATTAATTCTAAATCAACTCGTTTGCCCGAATTAAAATGTAATTTTATTTCCGCGTCGAAATCCAATTTCGTTTAATATATCGAATATATTATTTTATCGATTAATTCCAAATTAATCATTCTCTCTCTTTAGATAATATTTTATCCCAGATAAAATATCTCCGTTATTAATCCCAGATTAATTTTCTCTCTCGTCTGATTAATCCCAGATTAATAAAGTGTGAGTCATACGTCATCGGTGAATCTTCGAGAAGCGACCCATGAGATCCCCGGATATGTTGGCAGTAAATCCGGTCGTCGGACTATCCGAACACGTACGTACCTAGTACTACATTTTTATCGATTTACAAGACACGGTTGGCTTCTAACAAAGCGCCATGCCTACCCAATTCTCCAGAAATATTCTTAAAGAAAATATCATAATCTATATCAGGCGTAGTATACATAGTATTGTGTATTGCGATCCAGTATCGGATGGTCACGTGCAAGGCCTGGGGCTGGAAATGTGTCTGCCCTGTACGAAGCACATATCGAATCTATGGTAACTAGTCTCTATAATCGGATAACTATAACCTTGTCATATTATCCAGATAGCTGCAGCATATAAGAGTACCAGTTCCGTATCTTACATGATCATCATGTCCACTATGACTGAAGTGATACTTCCATCTTGACCTCACACCCAATACACTACGATTCTCAATATACCTAGGAGAGGCGTACACAGAACCGATCAAAGCCTTGGACGTCCAAAACCAAAGTATATTGATTGTCGCAAGTATTAGCGGTGCAAGTCTTAGGTTAAGACCAAATACACCTACCCTGAAGCGGACTCCCATAGACACATAGACATATTACCAATGGGATTCCGCGGGGTCTATCCAGAGCGAAGCATTTTTCCATACCATCGGTAAAACACAACCTCCTATCGCACTTGTATAAGTATCCAATACTTGAAAATATGAGATCTGTGTCGTTATGCTTCCACAACTCGCACAAGTGCAATACTAGTCTATTCTTTTTTTTTCAATGTCTGACCTCGATAATATTACGACTAGGGATGTTTATTGATTAAACCTTTATGGATTGATACTGTCTCATATCATCTCAATCCGGAACTAATCATAAGGACTTCTATCATTTATGTATCTTGGTAATCCAATTACAAATGATAAAAGGGCAATTTCCTTCGTCACATAGTTAATTTATACAACAACACCATGATATGTACAAACAGTGATGCTATGGGTCATAATTGTCCAACAATCTCCCACTTGGCCTATAGCCAATCACTCAGGTGTCTTACACCTGAACTATGTACGGGCGGCTCAAACTTCTTCTGAGAAATAGCTTTCGTCTGTGGATTTATAAGGTTATCATCTGATGCGATTTATTCGATCATCACATCGCCACGTTGTATGATTCGACGAACCAGATGAAACCATATGAAGTACATATCGAAATGTTGATGAGACCGTCAATTCTTTAGCTTGTGCTGTAGCCTAGCTCAGCTGCTAATAAAATTATATCTAATCTAATTAGAATTATTTAGATCCAAAATGATACTTTTGTTGCGACAATTGCAGTAAAATTATGTTTTTGTTGTTTATTCGGTAACAGTATCTTGCTTGGAAGATTTCCAGCTCACTGTTCCGTTATTCAAACTATGTAATTTTGTTTTGCGACTTATAGTCGTCTTTGTCGGTTTTGGAAACTTGCAGTAGTGTACCCAGTCACTTCAAGTTCTCATTCTCCATAACATAAGAAAGCATCCTTAGATCATCTAAGACACTAGAGGATGTCCTTAACATCAATCCAGTGACTGTCACCTGGATTGGCCTGATTGTGACTCCATATGCTCAAAGCATATGAGACACCAGGTCACATACATTTCTATGAATGTACGGTTACTCAAAGAGTGTCAACAACTTTTAGATCTTACCTAGCAGATCCTTATTCCTAAAATACAGGTTGTTTCTCCCAAGTATTCTATGGAGAATTTTCATGAAAGCAAAGCTTTCACCGATTATAATATGGGAATGTCATTTCCAAGAAATGACATATCATCATTATATAGGATATTCACTGTCAGTGCGCTTCCACTAACCTTCTTATATACACAAGAATTATAATTGTTTTGAATTAAATCATAAACTATTATGATTACATCAAATCGATTGTTCCAAGAATATTATGCTTGCTTCAATCCATCAAATGATTGATATAACTTGCAAACCTTGTTTGCTAGTTTTGCTACGATAAAACCGTCAGGATGTTGATAAACATCCTCCAAAAGGTTTCCGTTAAGGAAAGTGATTTTGACGTACTGCTGCCATATTTCATAAATGAAACATACAGCATTAGCAAGCATAATCCAAATGGATTCAACCATGGCAATAAGTAAAAGAGTTTGTCGTAATAAACACTATGTTGATGACGATACCCTTTTTGTACTAGCCTAGCTATGTGCATTTGTTAGTTGCCATTCATGTATGTCTTCCTTGAAGACTCATATAGTACCAATAGACACAATGTCTTACGGTACAACAACCAGTCTCCAAACCTGGTTGGTATACATGGAATCCATTTCGGACATTATGGCACTTTGCTATAATTGGTAGTCGATATCTTGTATCACTTCCTCATATGTAGTCAGTTTTCTCAATAAGATTGACATCTTTATGAGGTGAGATCAGAAACCCATACCTCCCAGGTTGTTTTCTGACTCTCTCCAACTACGCAGTTCTTGTGTATTTGAAGATTATGGTACAATTTCATCCTTGATGATCTATTTGTGTTCCATTAAGGAATCGGTGCCTAGAACAGTATTACTTCGATTTTCATCGAGTTTTACTTTCCTCCCACTTACCACTGCATATAGGTGTTCCTCTTAGGAAAACCGCATGATGAGCAACAATTACATTGTACTCTTATGAGATGTATAAGTACTATACTTTGGTTTCCCAAGGATAACCAGTTACAGATAGGCACTTATCCAATTTAGGTTTTTATTTGGTATCATCCAAACGTATGCCTAGCATTCCCAAATCTTGAGGAATGAGAAACCCAATTTCTTTCTTGTTCATATCTAATATGAATTCTGTCTAGCAGATTTTTATAGAACCTTATTCAAAATAAGTATTTCACTGTTTAAAACTTATCCCTTGAAGGAAAATGGTAGCTCAGAGCGACTCATGTTTAACCTTATCATGTCCAATAAAATTTGGTTTTTCTGTTCGGACACTCCGTCAAATTGACAAGTTCTAGGAGGAGTCCTAATTGAAAGAATATTATTCTCTTTCAAGCAGTCGAGAAGCTTATTGTTTAATTATTTTCCATCTCGGTCTTACCCTGACGGTTTTAAAACTTTAGCCGATCTGTTTGTCTACTTCGTTTCGAAACTCTTTGAATAAATCAAAAGTTTCCGATTTATGTTTCATAAGAAACACATAACTATAACGCGATGCCATATTCATAAAGGTTACGAAGTGTTACTTTCCACCTCTAGCCTAGATAGATATGGGCCCACTTACGTCACTATGACCGAGGGCTAACAGATCGGTGTCTTTTGCACTTTTACCAAGTAAAAGGTGTTTTAGGCACTTTGCCTAATAAACTAGATTCGTATACATCATTTGAATAGAATCAAATTCGTCATAGTATCCACTCTTTAAAAGTGTGGATATACGAGTCTTGTTTAATGTGTCCCAGACAACATTGCCACATATAAGTCTTATCTGATCAAATCAGTTTGAGCTATTTGTTTGTCATTTTATATGTTTGAGATTTATTTATATTCAAAATATAAATACTGTTATTCACATCTAATGTGTTTATCTCAATATCATCTTTATAAAATAAAACACTTTAGTGTTCTAGAATATAAAGGTATACTCACAACGAGTTATACTCGATATAAAGATAATCTTTCTAGTCAAACTAGTTACATTGTAACAGTTTCCTAATTTAAGTACATACTCGAAGGGCAGTTCATAAACTTAGGTTCCTACGGTTAAAACAGCGACTGTCATCTCGTTTTCGATTCACAGATAAATCTCAACTGAAGTCAGTATCCTGATAATAAGCAGATTATGCCCATCAGTACATATTTATGTACCACACTCAGTATCTAAAATCCAATTTTAATACTAGAGTGAACACGTTTATGATAAACATACTTGAAGTCAGAGATTGCCCTTTCTTCTATTCCTTCATGTCTGCCTTGTCCACACGGAAGTCACGCTTCCAGTGACCCTGTTTGCCACAGTTTTAGGCAGACATCTTGGGATATGTCCTTTGTCCTCCTAGAAGACTGTGATGATTTTGCCTTTGCCCTTATCCACATACCCCGAAGCCTTCGGCCATGCCTTGGAATTCTGGGATGTCGAAGTAAGATGCGCCTTGCGCTTCTTGCCCTTTTGCAAACTTTGGCTTTGTCTCCTTGAGCATAGCCATTAACTCTCCAAGAGTTTTCTATTGCAATTAATGCTTCTAAGATCTAAGTATAGACTTATAAAGATCCTTCAATTTCAACATCATGGTTTAAAGATCTAATCTTTAGTTATGACGACGAAATTAAGGAGTCATTATGGCAAGGATAAAGGATTAAGCACTTAAGTTATCATCACATGTATCTTCCAAAGATCATGCTCTACTATTTTCTTAACTCCGGGCATAGGCTTAAGAGGTCAATTTTATCAAATAAAGTAACTTCTTAGTTCTCAAGACTATCCTGATGTATTATTCCCAATCTGAAAATTAAAGCCGCTTAAACACATTTTCATCCAAGATTATGTTTTAAATGCTCAATCTTTCAGTTTATCTTGATTCTAATAGTCCAACTATTTAATCAACGATTTCAGGTACATTTAAATATAATGATTACTATAGTCCAACTATATAATCAACTATACTTTTAATAAGTTAAATTCAATTATATTGATTACTATAATCCAATTATAAAATCAATTATAAATTGAAATAGTTTGAATACAGTCCAACTGTTTAATTAAAACAACGATTGAATATTACTCTAACTAATATGTTTATTTTGACGAATAATGAAATGAGCGCGTATGGCAAGTATCTAAACGAAATTACAAATTTAATACTTACCTCACATTATTTTTCGGCGAGCCTCTAACCCACTGTTGAGTACTCGGGAAACCTAGTTTCCTAGTAGGCTAGGATCCCGTTAAATAACACATGATCTTGACTTTGGCCAACAAATTGTATGATACTTAACTAGGTAGATCTCTAAGATCAATTGGATCTCATCCAATTCCTAGATCCAGTAGGTGGACATCCAAGTCCGAAACATATGTCTTATATATGCCAATATATCCAATATATTCCCTAACCTTTTTTCCTCTGAATCAACTAAGCCTTGGCTTTGGCACAACAAACTTAATGATCCCAGTTAAACGGAACTCATTGACCTTGGAAAGCTTCGTAATCAATGTCGATGGACAAGAAGTGACCTTGACTTTGGCCAAAAAATCACAACTTGGACAAGACACCAATATGGAACAAAGCCCTCATGATTCAAACACATCCGCAATTGACAAAGGTCTTGACTTTGGCCAATAAACCAATGTCAACTTTGGATCTTGAGTAAGAATCACTCAATGGAAGGAAAAACGCTTAATATGTTGTGAGGGTTTTTCGCGTAATTGGCAACAAATTAATTATCTTTGTTAAGGTCTCATCAACATACACCCTTAATCACGCATTCTAAAAAACATAATAAGGCGCGTACATAAAATAATAATGATATGCGGATGGATACTTAAAACATTTTGTTCCTAGAACAAATCTCTTCATTTCCTCTCTCCAGGCTAGCACTATTCTAACTTCTACCCAATTACATAACACTTCTAAAGAAACTTCATTTACATTGAGGGGAATAGGTGAGAAGAGAAATACAAAGAGCTGAGAGGTATAAGGCTGGACACGCAAGTCTAATTTAAATAAATTCTAAATTTATTACAACAATTTCCAAAATTGCCCTCACCCATCTAATATCCATCCGATATACATTATTCATACATCACATCCATGTATTCACACAAAACATGTTATCAATTAATCTAATCCAATTAATTAATTTGAAATTAATGACCATCCATTGTTCAAATAAAGATTTGATTTGCGCGAGTCCAACTCGTTTGAGAATAAGTACTCGAAGTACGAATTCTTGAATTATATTAAACTACGACATTTAATTTGTATTTATACTAATTCGTTATTTAATTCTAAATTAAATAATTACACTTTATTGATGAGCCTTTGCTACTTAGATTCTAAATCTAGTCTTAACGGGTCTCAAAGCCCGATTAACATCCAATGTCGTTTAATTAAAGTCCAATGGGCTTTCAATTGATTTTATAAGGCATGGGCTTTGGTCAATATGGGTCAAACCCAAATAGCAAGGCCAAATTAAGGAATCGCCCTTATTTGCCAAGAAACCAATTTAGGGCCAATTATTTGGACTTTATGGATATGGTTTTAGGCCCAATTGGATCCAACCAATTAACTAAACCAAACTTGGCCCAACCAAGCCCATTAAGCCCAAATACAACTTTACAAGCCCAATTCCAAAATAAGCCCAATTAATTTAATTCCAAATTCATAATTAATTAACCTAAAGTGTATGCCATAATTAATTAACCAAATTAACGTTTCCAAAACACAAATTTGTACAATTAATTATACTCATTATCTTCAACAAATGTCCAACATCATTGAATCAAAAATCAACATCATTACATGCTTCTATGGCTCACGGCAATGGAAATTTTTCATATCAATTTTGATTTCAATCCAATTAAATCACAAACTAATATATCCCAAGTATTCCAATTCACCCAAAGATTAAAAGAACAAAATTTGCCATGACCTTAGGGAACCCTAAACTTCCGGCCAAGCCTAAACAATTGGGGAAAATTTATCCATTCCAATTTTCATCAAATTGACAATGCATAACACCATGTTATCATAATTTAATCATACTTAAACAATCAATTTGACTCAAACATGCTCAAATCAATTTTTCCCAATTTTAAATTTAAGAACCCTAATTTCATTTTCATGCTTAATCAAGGCTCTAATACCATTGTTGGGTTTTCTAGGTGTGCCAAGATCAATAATAACCAAGAAATAAGTGTGAATACATCAAAGTTAAGTTGCAGAAACACTTACAATGATCGGATGTGAGAAGCTTTGAAGATCAAAGGTTTTCTTCCTTCATTGATGCTCTCGGCCATGGAAGAGTTTTGTGCTCCTTGTTGTTCGGCCAAGCTCCAAGCTTGGGTGTGCATTCCATGCTCAGGGGAAAAGTTTTCGTATCACCTTCGTATTGACCCTTTAGAGTGCTAGCTCTTGGTGATTTTTGCCACAAAAATCACCATCTCCATGCTTGTTATATTCGGCATTGAAGAAGAAAGAATAAAGAAATTTGGCCTTTGGCTGATTGTAATGGGAGAGAGATGGAGAGTTGGTGTGTTGTGTATTATGTTTTTGATTTTCCAAAAATCAAATACAAAAACTCTACTTCCAAAGTCAAAGTTACAAGCCTTTTAAACTTTCCAACCACTTACATCAATTATAAATAGTGACATTGTGTCAATCACTCAAAGTGATGTGACTTACATCACAAGAATGACTAATAATTTGACGCTTGATGTGACTTGTGGGCCCCACTCGATTCGAAATGAGAGCATCCCCGCAAACACTCCCGGGTTCGGATTCGCTAATTTTAATTTAACGAATTTTCTATTGTGACGTAATTAAATTAAATTAAATTAAATAATTATGCGTAGCAAAACTACTATTCATGTCGCTAACGAATTAATTCTAAATCAACTCGTTTGCCCGAATTAAAATCTAATTTTAATTCCGCGTCGAAATCCAATTTCGTTTAATATATCAAATATATTATTTTATCGATTAATTCCAAATTAATCGTTCTCTATATTTAGATAATATTTTATCCCAGATAAAATATCTCTGTTATTAATCCTAGATTAATTTTCTCTCTCATCAGATTAATCCCAGATTAATAAAGTGCGAGTCATATGTCATCGGTGAATCTTCGGAAAGCGACCCATGAGATCCCCGGACATGTTGGCAGTAAATCCGGTCGTCGGACTATCCGAACATGTACGTACCTAGTACTACATTTTTACCGATTTACAAGACAAGGTTGGCTTCTAGCAAAGTGCCATGCCTACCCAATTCTCAAGAAATATTCTTAAATGAATATCATAATCTATATCAGGCGTAGTTTATATAGTATTGTGTATTGTGATCCAGTATCGGATGGTCATGTGCAAGGCCTGGGGCTGGAAATGTGTCTGTCCCGTACGAAGCACATATCGAATCTCTGGTAACTAGTCTTTATAATCGGATAACTATGACCTTGTCATATTATCCCGATAGCTGCAGCATATAAGAGTACAAGTTCCGTATCCTACGTGATCATCATCTCCACTATGACTGGAGTGTTACTTCCATCTTAATATCACACCCATTACACTACGATTCTCAATATACCCAGAAAAGGCGTACACAGAACCGGTCAAAGCCCTGGACGACCAAAACCAAAGTATATTGATTGTCGCAAGTATTAGCGGTGCAAGTCTCAAGTTAAGACCAAATACACCTACCCTGAAGATGACTCCCATTGACACATAGACACATTACCAATGGGATTCTGCGGGGTCTATAAGAGCGAAGCTATTTTCCGTACCATCTGTAAAACACAACCTCCTATCGCACTTGCATAAGTATCCAATACTTGAACATATGAGAACTGTGTCGTTATGCTACCACAACACACACAAGTGCAATACTAGTCTATTTCGCATTATCGATGTCCAGTCTCGATAATACTACGACTAGGGATGTTTAATGATTAAACCTTTATGGATTGATACTGTCTCATATCATCTCAATCCGGAACTAATCATAAGGACTTCTATCATTTATGTATCTTGGTAATCCAATTACAAATGATAAAAGGGCAATTTCATTCATCACATAGTTAATTTATACAACAACACCATGATCTGTACAAATAGTGATACTATGGGTCATAATTTTCCAACAAACTTGTCCTAGTTGAAAAGGCCCAACAGGTTTACACTTTGCGATAACATGGCTAAAGGACTTCAGATGATAAGAGGCCCACACATGAAATGACCCATCGTCATTTTAGAAA
Source organism: Zanthoxylum bungeanum (assembly GCA_019454045.1). Taxonomy (NCBI): domain Eukaryota; kingdom Viridiplantae; phylum Streptophyta; class Magnoliopsida; order Sapindales; family Rutaceae; genus Zanthoxylum; species Zanthoxylum bungeanum. The sequence goes on along the minus strand of SKCR01033432.1, from coordinate 71,576 downwards.
CTTTTGGCCCAAATGTCATAGGATACGAACTCGTCCCAATTTAAATGGCCCAACAAGTTCGTATTTCTGACAAGAAGTCCAACTGAATCCAAATGACAATGGTCCTAAATACAAGCATAAAACGATAATTCAAGCATAAAGCAATATTTTCTATAGAGCGTCTCATCGACATTTCAGAAGCTTTTGGCCAAATTGTCATAGGATACGAACTCTGGTCTATGTGTGGGTTTGCGGGAGTGTAAACAAAGGCTCTCGATGGCGAATGATTGCCCACAATTAGGTCTCTCCGCTCAAGGGTTCGAGCGACCAAGTGAGCGAACCTTTTTTATACACTAAGGTACGTGCCAACCAGCTATGGTGTGTGACTGACTGTCAAATGGATTTCCCATTGTAGATTCCCAGAGGGAGGGTGGAGCAAGGCTCTCTTAAGTACCCAAACCCCTTAGGCTCTTATCGCTTGGTGTTAGGAATAAACAATGAGTCCTCCAAATTAGTCCATCACAGTAGGCTACGAGTAGATGATTATCTAGGTGCCCTCACAACTTTTCCTTATAGAAAGGTAGTGAGTGAATTCCTTATAGAAAGGTAGTGAGTGAATTCCTTATAGAAAGGTAGTGAGTGAAGGAAGACACCAAACCATTACCTAGTCTTAAAAGTGCCTTTGATTAAACCCCTTTCAACCCACGATAGAAATGGTTAACTAAAGCACAAATCATAATCGTTACAAGACATTGTTTCAGGGCCGATTCTCTATCCCCAGTGGAGTTGCTAGACTGTAGGACACCGAAACTGAATGACGCATGCTGTTTTAGGCTCACGGCCTAGTTGGGACGAAATCAGAGAATAAATGGAGTCGCCACCTGGTGTGAACCGGGACAAAGATTTAAGGCCGTACTCACCCCTCGCAAAGGAAGACCTCAATCGTTGGGTTCAGAATGGTCCTTTACTTATGCCACTTGTAATGATATGATTTGTACAATGAATTAAATGAATCTACTCAACATATATGCTCAAAAGTATTCTATTTCTAAGTTCACATGCATGAAAATAATGCTCATATCTAAGTTTGCATATATCCTATATCTAAGTTTGCATACATAAAAGTAAGTCGGAATACAGCAAGCATACAATTTCATAAGCACATTACATTCATGGATACGGTAATACAAGCAAATGATAATTTTACAAGCATGCTTAAAATTGAATCAGAATAATAGCAAGTGCATAATTTGACAAACATATTGCATTGATAATCATGGAAGCGCAAACAAGCAATAATATACAAGCATGCATATTAAAGAGAGGCAATTAAATGCAACGTGTAAAGAGGCAACTAAAGATGTAACCGTATATTAAAATAAACATGTCATGATGCGATGCAAAAGAAGATAGCTAATAAGAGTGAAAGAAAAGAGATGCAATATATGCCCTACATCTATATAGGACTTCAAGTGTCCGATTAAACATAACTCGCATTCAATCGAACGTACTTTATCTGACGCGGTGAAACTTTGTGGCAAAGGTAGCCCTTAGGTTTTCTAATCCCTCAAAATGGAGGACCTTAATCCAACTTGATTCACCCATGCGCAATGCAACATGATGCATGATTATGCGAGGAAATGTAATAATGCAAATTGCGGAATAAAGGGCGCGACAAAGTATTGTCATAAAGGTAGCCTTTCAGGCTTTTTCTTCTCTCAAATAGAGAACCTTCAGACCAATCATACTAAGCCCATGTGCAATGCAATATGATGCATGGTTTTGCAGGGAGATGTCATACATAAAACAAATAACAGGATATAAAAAGGCGCGGCAAAGTATTGTCATAAAGGTAGCCTTTTAGGCTTTTCTTCTCTCAAATAGAGAACCTTTAGACCAACATACTAAGCCCATGCGCATCATACTACAATACATAAAATAAAGACAACAATAGGACTTTGTATATTCGTTAAACATATATCATATTTAAGCAAACGCATTTTGTCCGGCGCGGCAAGGTATTGTCTTAAAGATAGTCTTTTAGACTTTTCTTCCCTCAAATAGAGAACCTTTAGACCAACGTACTAAGCCCATGCGCATTATATCATCAATACACAAATAAATAATCGTATGAAAATTAAATGGCGGAATAAAAATATGGATAATAAATAAACAAGATAACACAAATCAAAATATTTGTTGTTTGCTCAAGTGGTACGTGGAGTTGTATCCCAAGTACAGACCGCACTACCGTCCATTCGGATTCGGCTACGGAATTTATGTCTGGGTGTTCATCATATATACCATGAGAGACGACACATTTTCCATTCATTCAGGGCCACAACACACATTATTCCACAATACTCATGGAATACAAATCAATAAATAATTAAAATACGAATGAAAATAGATGAGAAAAGTTCCCTCAGGTCTAACCTTTTATGTCAACTTTTGGGAGCGTGTTACAAGTTCTTCGGAAGGGCTAACACTCCGCAACTTTTCTGGTTCACTGGTCCACGTCTTTCCTCGCTACTATTTCCACTCTGTTTTACTACTATTTTACTGCTATTTTTTTATCCACTATTTTTGCTGCATGAAGCTACTATTTTGTGGTTAAGATGGCTGCAATTTTTATGAGTTTTTGGCCGCTGTTTATGCAGTTTAGGGCTGTTATTAGGGGGCTATTTCAGTGATATAATGGTGTAGTTTGGCCAGTAATGTGTGGCAGTTTTAGGGTGTTTATGCGTGAGATGCAGAGCTAGATAGTGAGTGATTTAAGAGGTGTAGGGCGTGCGCTGAGGCAAGAGGAGTTGTTTACGTGAGATACAGGCTGTAACGTGAAGTGTGTAGCGACAAAAAAAGGGGAATTGCGTGAGTGTCTTGGGTGGCTTTGTGAGCGGAATGTGAGTGTGGGCTGATGAACGTAAGAGTGTGGGCAGTGTGTGTGCTGTCAGTGTTTGGGGCTTGAAGTCGTGAGCGTTGAAAGGCTGTTGCTATGCGAGTGGGTTTTAGGTGAGTGATGTGCTATGCGCGTGGAGGGGCAAAAGGCAGTGCTATGTACATGTGGGCAAAGGAGGCATGTGGCGTTGATGCCTTGTTTGTGTGTGTAGGTGTTTGCTTTTAAAGTGAAGGTGCGTAGGTGAGCTGGTAATGAATTGAAGAGGTAGGCTAGGCGTGTGGGTTATTTGCGTGAAGAGGCTTTATTAAGGTGATGATTAATATGCTATTACGTGAAGTGTTTAGGCGTGAACTATGGCTTTTCTCTCTTGTGTATGCGTGAATGAGAGAGGGTCCTCAAGGGTTGGAATTGTGTTTCTTTTATAGGGAAAGGGGTAGGGTGAATCCTTGCTTGACAAGGAATGGGATTTGTGTATTAAAGGGATGCCATTTAATTAGTGTTACACAAGGAAAGTATATATTTAGTGAGAGACAAGATTTGGCTAGAATAGCAAGTTAATATATTTGTTTTATCTTAACTAGGCATGCAATTATTTAGATTTTTTTCCCATGTGTTAAATATGCATTTTAGTATTTTTGGGTGTGTTTTAAGGGCTTTGGGCGTGTGGGATTGGCTTGGTGGGTTTGGTGTTGTGTGGGCTAAAGTTAAGTGGTTTGCGGGGTTTATGGGTTAAAGGTGCTTTAAAACGGAGGTCCAACAAGTGAGCCCGAAGCTAAACAAGCGAATAAAATCTAACAAAATACTGATTCCCTTCCGATGTCCATTTCCCTTGATTTCCTCAACTTAAAAGGTAATGCCTCTAAATGAGACTCATCATAGGGACTTACATGCAAAATGTAGTGCCTACAATTAGTTTTGTGACTTTTCGAGTCATGGGGGAAAAATCCACCTTAATATGAAACTTAATTCAGATATGGGATTGACGGAGAGAATATGTGCACATGTAAAGGATTGGGGGACAATGATACATAACACCCCCAGATCCTAGTTCAGGACTGGGATGACAGATGCCTCTAGATCCTAGACTCAGAGCTTGGAGGGTAGCATAGTCTACACTCCCATTTCTAGTCCAGTGGCTCGGGGGTGGGCGATACGTAATGCCCTAATACCACTAGTTTCAGAGACATGGGTGGCATGTTTTGGGGGACGGTGATATGTAACATCCCAATGTCATGGGTTTGTATTCTTAGCTCTAGTTATGCGCATGAGGGGACGTCAATATGTAACGCCCCCATACGTCAGATTTTCAGAGTGGTCCGCCGGCCACCCCAACATCTTGTTTGGGCCGACGGCAGCCCAGAACGCTGGTGAGCATGGAGAAATTGAGGTGAGCGTGTGGTAGTGGGTTTCACAATCCTGACTCATCGCTTCGTTTCACGGCCCAAGCCACCCGCCAAATCAAAGATCTCAGAGAGTAATACAAGATAGCAGTGTTGATTTTTCCGATCTGTGCTCGATTACAGGCAAAACGATAAGAAGAAGCTACGATGAACAGTAACATCAAATGAACAATAGCTCCGATCGGAATTCCTTCGATTCCAACACGTTTGTGAGATCATTTGAAGTCCATATATTCCTTCGAAATCTCGATAAGACTACCCAGTAAAAATCCATAAATTCCATGTTTATAGTTAAATGTTCAGATGTATCCAGTAGTTTCGTAGAGTAGCGTAATGATATAAATTGAGTTGTTAAGCATTAATATATTAAATATGTGCATTTGGTAGAGTCCGAGAGAAATCAGAGCTAATTCGATCAATCTGATAAGTAAAGCGAGTTTCCGGTAAAATCGGGTTTCACGCATTTGTGTTTTGATAAACATAATTAAGGATACATGTTAATTATTATGAAACGCTAGTATTTGAGTAATTCCAGAGAGAGTGAATTTTTTGGAAACAAGAATTTTCCATATTTGAGCTACTGGATTGATATAGAACAATGTATAACGATGTATTATGAGTAATGAAAACTGAAATCACTGAAAACAGATTTAATTTGGGTTTTCCCGGAAATTTGGGGATTTATGTTCTAAGTAAGTTTATGTAATTAACGACCTTAACCATCCATATTTTGTGTTACAGATGGAGAAAGGGAGAAAGAATAGAATGGACCCCAGGTAAGTACCTCACTGTGATCTTGCTTTAGGTAGACAAGGTATGATAGCTGATAGTATACTTATATATATATATATATATTATATATATATATATATATATATATATATATATTATATATATATATATATATATATATATATATATATTAATGTCTATTTCAGATTCGTATAAATATGTAGCAGTAGTTATGGAGTCTTCGAAAGTATGGACTGAGAGATGTCAACGGTACTGTCAAAAAATTTCATAAAAGAGCACGCATAGAAACAGATTTTTGAAAGTATTCATAGTGTAGGGTTTCTAGATAGCAAGCTAGTAACAACATGAAAGGTTTAACACAAGCTATCATTATATTTACATAGTTAACCATGTCTCCAAGTAGAACACATTTCCAGTATGGGAGATGCAAAAGTTTTATAAAAAAAATTATCAAAGTTTTCCGGACTTCAGTTTGGTTTGGTCTAAGTGTGGAACCAATGTATAAAATGTGTTGATATATTTAATGGCACGTGCGAGCAATTTTCATATGGTTGAATTTTTTGAAATGGGGTATGGGTCTATTTTGTATGTATCGGATTAGTGAGATGTAACCAGCTCGTAATTGGGTATGGTCGACTTTGCTGTTGTGTATATGGGTAATGACATTGCATTGCATTGCATGGCTTACATGATCATATAGTTGTTATGATGATACATATGGATTTTGCATACCCAGAGGGAGACAGAGTGTTCATTGACAGAACAGACCCAGGACTAAGGGGACGGTGATACTTAACATCCTGAGATCCTAGTTATAGTGAGTGGAAATTTTTTTTATTTGTTTTTTATTTTATGTTATATTGTTATATGTAAAAAATTATGTTTTCACATAAATGACATTAGACAGATTTATTTCCAGTTATTTTATGGAAAAATATGCTTAAAAAAGACTTGAGTTAAAAAACACAAGTTTTGTGATTTTTTGAGGCATGTGGGAAAAACCCACCTCAGTATGGAACTTGTTTCAGATATGGAATTGACAGAGAGAACATGTGCACATGTAGAGGACTGGGAGGACGGTGATACGTAACACCCTCAGATCCTAGTTCAGGACTAAGGATGACAGATGTCTCTAGATCCTAGATTCGGAGATTGAAGGGTAGCATATATCCGCACCCTCAATTCTAGTTCAGTGGCTTGGAGGACGGAGATACGTAACGCCCCAATACCACTAGATTCAGGGACAATAGTGGCATGCTTTGGGGGACGGCGATACGTAACGCCCCCATACGTCAGATTTTCAAAGACAATGACTAGTTTTTAAAAAATAGTTTTCAGACCAGATCTTTCAGATTCAGATTTCCTAGAAATAGATTTTCACAAATGGATTTTTAGAGATAGATTTACATAAAAATGATTTTTATAAACAAGTTTTCAAGAGAAATAGTTTTAAGAGAATCCCAAAATTTTACAGACATAAAAGAATTTCCAGAAAAGATTCAAATTAAGAGATTTGTTTTTAGACAAGAAATTTTTTTCAGAATGATTGGCTTTCTTAAGATATTTTCTTTGATATGGAAGTTTAGTGATATCCAGTTCTATTTGATAATAGCATCGTTGTATACTATGAGTATATAATATGTATAAATTATATATTAAACTATATGGTCGGTTTGTGATATCAATATAAGGCTTGATTGTTGGGGGTTTACTGTGGTGACACAGTGGAACCTGGGCGACGCATGCTGTTCCGGGCTCGCGGCCCGGTTGGGAGTACGGAGTAGCCTCGGGGGACTAAACCGGAGAATGATGGAGTCGCCACCGGTGTGAACCGGGAAAATGAGATTTAAGGCCGCACTCACCCCTCGCAAGGGAAGACCTCAAACCGTTGGGTTCGGAATGGTCTCTTACTTATGTCACTTATAATGAAATGATTTGTATAATAATTTAATCAAGCCTAAATAACACTTATTTCCAATAGTACACCATAATCATAAGTTCACATGCATGAAGATAAAGTCTTTTTCAATAGCAAACATGTTACATCATAAGCATTCAATATTCATGTAGACATAAACGCAAGACAACCATATCAATATTGGCATGCAATATAAAGGAAATCAAAATAACGGCGAACATATCATGTTATAAGCGCATTATAAAAGCATATGAAATAAGATCAAGATAACCACATAATAAACGGAGTCAAAACAAGCGCATGACAATGAAGGGATAAAAGATGCAAATTCAAATACGCGAAAGAGGAACAATTAAAGATACATCTGTATATTAAAGATAAACGTGCCATGATGTAATGCCAAAGATAAAAGTAAACATAAAAATACTCGGCGCGGCGAAGCATCGTGGTAAAGGATCTTATCCCCGTGAAACGGAGGGCCTTTAATCCGACTTACTAAGCCCATGCGCAATGAACATATAATATGCATAAAATAAATGCATAATAACAAAGACAAGATATCGGACTTTGTATATCCGATTGAACACATCTCACGTCCAATCGAACGTACGTCATCCGGCGCGGCGAAGCATCGTGGTAAGGATCTTATCCCCGTGAAACGGAGGGCCTTTAATCCGACTTACTAAGCCCATGCGCAATAAACACATAACATGCATAAATAAAGACAAAAGTAAACACAAAAATACTCGGCGAGGCGAAGCATCGTGGTAAAGGTTTTTAACCTCTTCAATTAGAGGACCTTTCATCGCACTTACTAAGCCCATGCGCTTTTCTCATCATTACATAAATAAATAACGTGCAGAAAATTGAATGGCAGAATAATTAAAGACATCAAAATTAAACAAAAGAACATGCCGTTTACTCAAGTGGTACGTGGAGTTGTGGCCCGAGTGTATATCATACTACCGTCCATTCGGAATCGGCTATGAAATTTACTTCCGGGTTTCCATCCTATATACCACGAGAGGCGACACATTTTTCATTTTAATCAAGGGCCACAATCATGCATCAATCCATAATCATCATGCGAATAAAACTTAATAAATAATGAAAAATAAAACAGAAAAAATGAGTGTGAAAAGTACCCTCAGGTCTAACCGTTTAAGTCGTCTTCGGACTTGCGTTTCACGGAGATCGGAAGGGGTAAAAGTTCCTTACTCTTCCGGTTCACTAGCTTAGCGTTTCAACTCGTCGTTCCACTATTTTTCTCGCTGTTTAGGCTTCGTTTTGCTGCTGTTTGGGATGCATTTTCTGCTCACTGTTCAGGGGCGTTAATGGACTGTTTTGACTCGGTTTTGGGACTGTTTGGCTTACTGTTTGGTGTATTTTGGAGGGCTGTTCGGGATATTTTGTATCGGTTTACTGGTTGTGTTCTGGACAGTTTTGGGATAGTTTCAATACAGTTTTTTAATGGCTTTTGGGTGTATATTCGGTCGGGTTGCTGGCTTCAAAGGGGCATGCTTTGTGTTTTTTTTTTGCCGTGGAGATTAGAGCTGATGAGGGGCTATTGTGTGATCAACTTGTGTGCGTTAATTGTGAAAGAGAGCAATGTGTCAGTGGGCAGTTTGCCGTGTGGCGTGAGTGATCTGGAGGTTAATTGATGAAGGCTAGGTGGTTGTGGCGTGCAGGGGGCAATGGGTGTGTGGCTTACGTTTTTGAGGGCTTGTGACTTTTGGTTTACGTGCATGGTTAAGGGCTGGCAGGTGGCATGTTGGTTCGATGAAGCTATGAAGGCTGGTCAGAAGGTTACGTGAAGGGCAGTGTATGAAGTGAATATGGTGGCGGGATGAGGCTGTGTATGACGTGATTATGGTGGTTGGATGGGGTTGTTTCGTGGCTTTGAGGGCTGTGTGGCGTGGAGTTGTTGGGGCGTATGGGTGGCTATGGAGTTTTGGTACGTGGGCAGTCTCTGGCTTATTACGTGGAGGGCAGTGTTATTGAAGGGCTGAAGGTTGTTGTGCGTTGAATGGAGTTTCACGTAGCTTGTGCTTTGATTACTTATTAGCCGAGTGTCAAAAGGGGCTGTGGAGTGTGCAAGGCTGATTGTTTAGCTTTGTTTTGTTTGTGCCGTGTGAGTTCAAGAGAGAGGAGGAGGGGTTTAGTTTGTGCCGTGAGAGACTAGAGAGCCAAGAGTTTTGTTTGTGTCATGTTTATATATTAGTGCAGGTTAGGGTTTTGCATGGATTATTAGAAAGGAAACAAATCAATCAATTTATGGATTTATTTTAATTAAATGATGGATTTAATTGGTTTATTAAGGGAAAGAATAATTATATTTTTGGTGGGAATTTCTTAAATTGGTTTGTGATTTATTTATTTTTGGAATTAGAATATTTTAATTTGTGTTAATTAGGCATGTAATTTCTTTAATTTGTGTAAGTATTTTTATTATTTTGGTAGGTTATTATTTAGATTTTATTTGTTTTATTTTAATTGGTATATGATTTAATTATTCAATTTGTTTTAGTTTAATTGATTTATTTAATGTTTTATTTAAATTGGTATATTACTTAATTAATATTTTATGTAATTTTATATTTTATTTAGTTGGTATATCATTTAATAATTTATTTAATTCGGTATATGACTTAATTAATTAATTAATTTTAATTTCAATTTAGTTATTTCATTTAATTTCAACTTGGTTATTTATTTAATCTAATTGGTTTTAATTTAATTGGTTTCAATGGATTTTAGTTTAATTCAATTTAATTTAATTTGTGTTTAATTGGTTTTAAATGTTTTGATTATTTAATTTGTGAGATAATGGGCTTGGGCTAAGGTTAAGTTTTAAAACGGAGGTCCAACAGCAAACCCGAAACTAAACACGTGAACTAAATCCAACAAAACGTAAATTCTTGACTCTTCCCTTCCGACGTCCGTTTTCCGCGATTTCCGCGACTTAAAAGATAATGCCTCCAAATGAGGCTCATCATCGGGTTTCACATGCAAAAATGCAATGCCTACAGTCACCCCCACTTTGATGGGACTTGTGCAGTGTGTGACAGTGACAATCCTATCAAAGTACATACAATGCATTTTCACTTACCTGGCTCGCCACCCACCATTTGACTTGCCTGTTGTATTGAGATACTTTGAACTATGGGCTTTGTTCCCAAACTGTTGAGATGAGGCTTTATTCCTCCGAGCTTTATTCCCGAACTATTGAGATGAGGCTTTATTCCTTTCGTGCTTTATTCCCGAACTGTTGAGATGAGGCTTTATTCCTCCCGAGCTTTATTCTCGAACTGTTGAGATGAGGCTTTATTCATCCCGAGCTTTATTCCCAAACTATTGAGATGAGGCTTTATTCCTCCGAGCTTTATTCCCGAACTGTGCAGATGAGGCTTTATTCCCTCGAGCTTTTATTCCTGAACTGTTGAGATGAGGCTTTATTCCTTTCGAGCTTTATTCCCGAACTGTGTAGATGAGGCTTTATTCCCTCGAGCTTTATTCCCGAGCTGTTGAGGTGAGGCTTTATTCCTCCCGAGCTTTATTCCCGAACTATTGAGATGAGGCTTTATTCCTCCGAGCTTTATTCTCGAACTATGAAGATAAGGCTTTATTCCCTCGAGCTTTATTCCCGAACTGTTGAGATGAGGCTTTATTCCTTTCGAGCTTTATTCCCGAACTGTTGAGATGAGGCTTTATTCCTCCCGAGCTTTATTCTCAAACTGTTGAGATGAGGCTTCATTCCTCCCGAGCTTTATTCTCGAACTGTTGAGATGAGGCTTTATTCCTCCCGAGCTTTATTCCCGAACTGCTTACTGTGTAGAGATAGGGCTTTATTCCTCTGGGCTGTATTCCCGAACAGTGTCAAGATAGGGCTTTACTCCCCTGGGCTGTATTCCCAAACAATTTCAAGATAAGGCTTTATTCCCCTAGGCTTTCTTCCCGAACTGTGCTGAGATGAGGCTTTATTCCTCTAGGCTGACTGCGGGCTTTGTTCCTGGGTTTGCTGAATGTGGGCTTTATCCCTGATCTGAGCTAACTGTGGGCCTCGCCCCAATACTGATATCGATGTGGGCCTCGCCCCCAGACTGATACTGATATGGGTCTCGCCCCCAATCTGATGTGGGCCTCGCCCCAAAACTGATACTGATGCGGGGCTTCACCCCCAAACTGGTACTAAGGTGGGCCTTGCCCCCAGACTGATACTGATATGGGTCTCAAACCTGGGACTCATCCCCAAACTACTGATGTCATATTGATGCCTCTGATTGGCCTTCATTTGTCGTTTTCTCTCTTTCTTCTTCAAAACCTGTGAATACAAAACAAAAACAAAACACAAAAAGGAATGCAAAATATTACGTGTATGCATGAATGCGTGAATGAGTTTCCCATCCCGTTGGGTTAGGTCTTCTGCCAATTCCCTTGGTGACCATCCTTCTACTCCTAAGGCAAAGTACTGCTTCAATTTATCCGCATTGATCGGCTCAGTGAACTCATTCCCTTCCAAGTCTGACAGTCCCACTACTCGTTTTCCAATTTTTGAATGACTATCCTGCTTCTTCTGCTTACTTCTTCTGAGGATTCCCCGTGATTCTGAACATCACTAAATTTTATAGTACCAAGGTTGAATGCTTTTCTCAAATATACTCATATTGCATAAGAGATTCAACAAAATGAACGTCTTTATTATCATTTAAGAAAATGGTTCGAACATGTAGACTAAATCAATGTCTATATTAAAAATGCAGGATCAAATAAACTAGGAGGAATAACTTCATCATATTGACTTCTTCCTTGGCCTATGGTTCTTCACTGTTATCCTTTATCTCAATGCAAGAAGCCTGGGTGGTTGAGTGGCTTTATGGTTGAGGGTTCATGTGTGCGTTGGGTTGTTCTTTTTCTGGATTGGGTATTTTATGGGAGTCAATGAGGTTTTGGACCTCATGCCTAAGGCGGGTGCAGTTGTCGGTGTCATGACCTTTTTCTTGATGGAAGTAACAATACTGGTTTAGGTTGAGGTATGGAGGCACAGGGTTCGGAAATGGCCTAGGTTCCATAGGTTTTAGAAGTCCTTGCATTTTCAGCTTTTCAAATACATTTGAGAAAGGTCTACCGAGATTGGAGAATTGCATGTTCTTGACGGTAGCGACCTCGGCAGTAGCGGGCTTGGTCTCAGAAGGTCCCCCAAAAGTTCTTTTATTTTGACCATAGAACTTTCTGTTCTCAGCTTCTTCTTCTTCAATATCCATGACAGTCTCCCTCAACTGTCGAAAGTCACCGATAATGGAGGTCATCCTCATCATCTTGCCATAAATGGAGGGCTTAGTACCCTTGATAATCATCTTGATCTGGTCCTTCTTCGAGGGCCTAGTCTGCATCTTCAGGAGCTGGCTTCTCCAGCGATCTATATACACTTTGAAGCTTTCCTCCGGCTTCTGCTTAGTGTTTTCCATATCACGGAGTGACAAATCAATCTCCAAGTCTGTCACATACTGTTTTAGGAATGCATCTGCCAATTCCCTCCAGTCTTCCTTGATCTTCTTCTCGAGACTGTAATACCAGACTAGGGTGCCCCCTCGAGCGACAGCCCGAACAGTTTCTGAACTTGGCGCTGTGTAAGGCCCACTGAACTCATAACAGAAACATACTGACGGAGATGGACCCTCAGATCCCCATTCCCGTTGAACTTAGCCATATCTGGCATCTTGAACTGAGCTGGCAACTGTTCTTCGAAGGTCATTGCCTCATAATCTAACAACTCCTCATGTTTACCCTTCATTTTACGGGTAACTGTTTCAACATGATCCCGAAGTTTCTGAAATTCTGCCTGAGACCCAATCATTCGGCCTGTTGCATATTCTTCCATGTCGTCATCAAAAGTGGGGATATCATCCCCCAACCCATTCGGAGGCTCCTCACGCCTCACATTCTCAGAATTTCCCCCAGCATGGGGCACAGTCATCTTTGTCATAGCAGTAGTCAAAGCTTGTAACTGTTCAGTAAATTTGGCGAGACTGTTCTCAAACTGATCCATACGGGATACCTCATTCTCTGATGTACTCATGTTCTAATTGTTCTCTTAGTGAGTCCGGTTCCTTCCCTAACCCAAACGGTATCTATGTGTTTTTTAAGACACAAAGGGTGTTAACAAGGTATATGTATGCATGAGGTGCATAAGAAGCATATAACATATACTAAATCAAATAAAATTCTCAAACAAATCGGCCTATTATCATTTTAGAAGCTTTTGGGCTAACTGTCATAATAGTGAACCCGTCCCAGTTTAAATGGCCCAACGAGTTCATGTCTTATGGCAAAGAGCCCAACTAAATCCAAATGATAATATCCCGAACACAATCATAAAATGGCCATTGTTATTTAGAAGCCTTTGGTCCAATCGTCATAAGATACGTTCTTGTCCCAGTTTAAGTGGCCCAACAAGCCCATATCTCATGACAAAAGATCCAGATGGATTCAAATAGCAATGTTCCCAAACATAAGCATACAAGGAAGATATCATAAACATAAAAAGTAAATTCTACCGTGTGGCCCACCATTATTTCAGAAGATTTAGGCCTAATTGACATAAGATACGAACCTGCCCCAGTTTAAATGGCCCAGCAAGTTCGCATTTTTGACAAAGAGTCCAATTCATCGAAATGATAATGGTCCTAAAGCACAAGGAAATATTTGTTATAGGCTATATAACCCGGTCCACGCATGGGTTCGTGGGAGTATGGACAAAGACTCTTACCGGCGAAGGATTGCCCACAACTAGGTCTCCCCACTCAAGGGTCCGAGCGACCAAGCAAGCGCACCTTTTTTATACCTTACGGTACGTGCCAACAAGTCATGGTGTGTGACTAACTGTCATTTGGATTCCTTGTAGCAGATTCCCCAGAGGAAGGGTGGAGCGAGGCTCTCTTAAGTACCCAAGCCTCTTAGGCTCTTATCGCTTGGTGACAGGAATAAGCAACAATTCCTCCAAATTAGTCCATCACAACGGGCTAATGGTAATGATTATTTAGGTGCCTTCACAGCTTTTCCCCGAAAGGTAGTGAGTGAAAGACACCAAACCATTAACAAGCCTCAAAAATGTCTTTTATCACAACCCCCATTTCGCACATTTGTAGACACGGTTAATTAAAGCATAAATCTATACATTACAAGTCATTATTTTGGGACCGATTCTCTATCCCCAGTGGAGTCGCCAGACTATGGTGACGCAGCGGAACCTGGGCGACGCATGCTGTTCCGGGCTCGCGGCCCGGTTGGGAGTACGGAGTAGCCTCGGGGGACTCTAAACCGGAGAATGATGGAGTCGCCACCCCGTATGAACCGGAAAATGAGATTTAAGGCCGCACTCACCCCTCGCAAGGGAAGACCTCAAACCGTTGGGTTCGGAATGGTCCCTTACTTATGTCACTTGTAATGAAAGGATTTGTGTAATAATTTAATCAAGCCTAAATAACACTTATTTCCAATAGTGCACCATAATCATAAGTTCACATGCATGAAGATAAAGTCTTTTTCAATAGCAAACATGTTACATCATAAGCATTCAATATTCATGTAGACATAAACGCAAGACAACCATAGCAATATTGGCATGCAATATAAAGGAAATCAAAATAACGGCGAACATATCATGTTATAAGAGCATTATAAAAGCATATGAAATAAGATCAAGATAACCACATCAAGGTTCGAAAACTCGGTGTGCGGTGTGAGGCGGTCCCTCGCGTGAGGCGAAGCGGATAGCCTCGAGGCGGTCGAGGCGACAGCCTCAATCCGAACACGAAAAAACTAAAAGCAATAAATAATCTACAACTAATACATAAAAGAATCTATCAAAATTAAACAAAATGAAATATAATGAAATAAGTTCATGAAATAAAATGACTATTAATCTCTTAATAGGCTACCATTTGTGTTTAATGGCATAAATGTGGGTATGAAGTGTCATCCTTCAGAAGGTCATAAGGTCATCATATATACAATTATATCATAAATATATTTATTAATAATAAATTATAATTAATAAATATATATTATAGTGAATGATTATTTTTAATGATAACTATTTTGCCTTTTTCGGCTAAGCAACGAGGTCGAGCTACTCTGTTAATATGGTTAACAATACTGCCGGGAAAATAAAATTGAAAATTTTATTTTCTGTACCTTTTTAGTCTATAAAGAAGCTCAAGTTGAGACTCTTTGTCCCTACTTTTAGTTTCCTTATTTTTATTTTTTATTTTCTTTTAAAAATAATGATTTCATGGCTTTTGGGTTGAGGCGTCCGCCTCAAACCGCCTCAAGCCGCCTCGACTCGAGGCGTCATGAGGCGGGCCGCCTCAGGCCTTTGAGGCGGTCCTATTGAAAACTCGATTTGAGGCGACAGCCTCGACGCGCCATAGCTGCGAGGCGGCCGAGGCGGCGCCTCGAGGCGCGCCTCAGATGGAGTTTTTAAACTATGAACCACATAATAAACGGATTCAAAACAAGCGCATGACAATGAAGGGATAAAATATGCAAATTCAAATACGCGAAAGAGGAACAATTAAAGATACATCTGTATATTAAAGATAAATGTGCCATGATGTAATGCCAAAGATAAAAGTAAACACAAAAATACTCGGCGCAGCGAAGCATCGTGGTAAAGGATCTTATCCCCGTGAAACGGAGGGCCTTTAATCCGACTTACTAAGCCCATGCGCAATGAACATATAATATGCATAAAATAAAGGCATAATAACAAAGACAAGATATCGGACTTTGTATATCCGATTGAACACATCTCACGTCCAATCGAACGTACGTCATCCGGCGCGGCGAAGCATCGTGGTAAGGATCTTATCCCCGTGAAACGGAGGGCCTTTAATCCGACTTACTAAGCCCATGCGCAATAAACACATAACATGCATAAATAAAGACAAAAGTAAACACAAAAATACTCGGCGCGACGAAGCATCGTGGTAAAGGATTTTAACCTCTTCAATTAGAGGTCCTTTCATCGCACTTACTAAGCCCATGCGCTTTTCTCATCATTACATAAATAAATAACGTGCAGAAAATTGAATGGCAGAATAATTAAAGAATCAAAATTAAACAAAAGAACATGCCGTTTACTCAAGTGGTACGTGGAGTTGTGGCCCGAGTGCAGATCATACTACCGTCCATTCGGAATCGGCTATGAAATTTACGTCCGGGTTTCCATCCTATATACCACGAGAGGCGACACATTTTTCATTTTAATCAAGGGCCACAATCATGCATCAATCCATAATCATCATGCAAATAAAACTTAATAAATAATGAAAAATTAAACAGAAAAAATGAGTGTGAAAAGTACCATCAGGTCTAACCGTTTAAGTCGTCTTCGGACTTGCGTTTCACGGAGATCGGAAGGGGTAAAAGTTCCTTACTCTTTTGGTTCACTAGCTTAGCGTTTCAACTCGTCGTTCCACTGTTTTTCTCGCTGTTTAGGCTTCGTTTTGCTGCTGTTTTGGATGCGTTTTCTGCTCACTGTTCAGGGGCGTTAATGGACTGTTTTGACTCGGTTTTGGGACTGTTTGGCTTACTGTTTTGGTGTATTTTGGAGGGCTGTTCGGGACATTTTGTATCGGTTTACTGGTTGTGTTCTGGACAGTTTTGGGATAGTTTCAAGACAGTTTTTTAATGGCTTTTGGGTGTATATTTTGTCGGGTTGCTGGCTTCAAAGGGGCGTGCTTTGTGTTTTTTTTTTGCCGTGGAGAATAGAGCTGATGAGGGGCTATTGTGTGATCAACTTGTGTGCGTTAATTGTGAAAGAGAGCAATGTGTCAGTGGGCAGTTTGCCGTGTGGCGTGAGTGATCTGGAGGTTAATTGATGAAGGCTAGGTGGTTGTGGCGTGCAGGGGGCAATGGGTGTGTGGCTTACGTTTTTGAGGGCTTGTGACTTTTGGTTTACGTGCATGGTTAAGGGCTGGCAGGTGGCATGTTGGTTCGATGAAGCTATGAAGGCTGGTCAGAAGGTTACGTGAAGGGCAGTGTATGAAGTGAATATGGTGGCGGGATGAGGCTGTGTATGACGTGATTATGGTGGTTGGATGGGGTTGTTTCGTGGCTTTGAGGGCTGTGTGGCGTGGAGTTGTTGGGGCGTATGGGTGGCTATGGAGTTTTGGTACGTGGGCAGTCTCTGGCTTATTACGTGGAGGGCAGTGTTATTGAAGGGCTGAAGGTTGTTGTGCGTTGAATGGAGTTTCACGTAGCTTGTGCTTTGATTACTTATTAGCCGAGTGTCAAAAGGGGCTGTGGAGTGTGCAAGGCTGATTGTTTAGCTTTGTTTTGTTTGTGCCGTGTGAGTTCAAGAGAGAGGAGGAGGGGTTTAGTTTGTGCCGTGAGAGACTAGAGAGCCAAGAGTTTTGTTTGTGTCATGTTTATATTTTAGTGCAGGTTAGGGTTTTGCATGGATTATTAGAAAGGAAACAAATCAATCAATTTATGGATTTATTTTAATTAATGATGGATTTAATTGGTTTATTAAGGGAAAGAATAATTATATTTTTGGTGGGAATTTCTTAATTGGTTTGTGATTTATTTATTTTTGGAATTAGAATATTTTAATTTGTGTTAATTAGGCATGTAATTTCTTTAATTTGTGTAAGTATTTTTATTATTTTGGTAGGTTATTTTTAGATTTTATTGTTTATTTTAATTGGTATATGATTTAATTATTCAATTTGTTTTAGTTTAATTGATTTATTTAATGTTTTATTTAAATTGGTATATTACTTAATTAATATTTTATTTAATTTTAATATTTTATTTAGTTGGTATATCATTTAATTAATTTATTTAATTGGGTATATGACATAATTAATTAATTAATTTTAATTTCAATTTAGTTATTTCATTTAATTTCAACTTGGTTATTTAATTTAATCTAATTGGTTTTAATTTAATTGGTTTCAATGGATTTTAGTTTAATTCAATTTAATTTAATTTGTGTTTAATTGGTTTTAAATGTTTTAATTATTTAATTTGTGAGATAATGGGCTTAGGCTAAGGTAAGTTTTAAAACGGAGGTCCAACAGCGAACCCGAAACTAAACACGTGAACTAAATCCAACAAAACGTCAATTCTTGACTCTTCCCTTCCGACGTCTGTTTTCCGCGATTTCCGCGACTTAAAAGATAGTGCCTCGAAATGAGGCTCATCATCGGGTTTCACATGCAAAAATGCAATGCCTACATTTACCACACTTAGAATGCTGTTGTGAGGATTCCAATTGGTGGAATCAAGCGTCAGTATATTATATTATATGGAGGTCTTAGGCTTCAGCTCAGTGTTTCAGTAAAAGTTTTACTGCTCATGGTTATTTAATGCTTATGTTTTAGCTTACGTAATCCATATGAAGTAACTAACCATAGTTTAAGCTCACTAAACCACCACGGGTTTCGGTGGTTTGGTAGATAATATGTTAGTTCCGGTTAGAAGAAAAATTGATGTTACTAGTATATAAAGTATATCTACTGTGCAGAAAAAGAGTATGTATGTACTTTGATGAACGCTTCTAGATTGGTGTATGAGAGATGCTAGAACTCCGTAAATGTGAGGTTTTGTTTGGAATCGAGAAGTTAAGTTCATTTCATTTTTGCTTTCAGTTCAATGAGTAATTATCTAGTTATAACATAAGTAAACAGCCATCAGGTAAGGATGTGATGTATAAGTTTGTGTAGTTACATATGTCTGACTTCTATTTAAGTTCGTATTGTTATTTGATGTATTTACATAAGACGTGAGTACTTACTGAGCTTTATAGCTCACACCCCGACTGTTTACTAGTTTTGCAGGTTCACATTGGACTTAAGGAGCTAGAAGATTTCCTTTGACGTCTTGCAGACAGCGAATCACCCCGATATAGTCAAGTCGGTCTTGAGTAATTGTATGGTTCTGGAATATATGATTGGGCTCCCACGGTCTTAGTTTTATTTATTTGTATCATATGAATAATTTTAAATCGTGTTGAGCACGTAGTTGGTTGTATTTATTTATCTATGTCAAGCTAGAAGCCTATTTGTATATGATTTTAGATTTGTCGGGCCGAAGGCCTATTTGCATGAATTGAGATAATTGATTTTTAAATTAATTTCAGGTCACCTCGAGGTATTGGACTTGGATCTAGGTTTCATGATTTTTAGCAAAGGTCATACCGAAATTTTAGTAGAAATAGAGGCTTAAAGAGATGGATTTTCTTGTCTCATGGCGGTAGCATCCTGGCTTCGGGTTGGATGTTACAAATGTCTACATTTTAAGAAGTTTGGACACTAGAAGAATGACTGTCCAGAGCTTAAAGGAAAATCAGGACCCTTAGGTACACTTTGTATTTTTCCAATTATTGACATCTTATTAGCCTTAGATGTAAATAGTGGATGGGTGTTAGACACTGGCAGTCCTACTCATATTTGCAGTTCCCTACAAGAAATAAGGGTTAGAAGAATGCTGAATAAAGGGAGATTAAGGCTAGAGTTGGCAATGGCGAGACATTGGATGTCAATGCCATAGGAATAGTTGTTCTAGATCTCCCAAATGGATGTAAATTATATTTGCATGACTGTTATTATGTTCCCTCAACTATCTGACAAATAATATCGCTGCCAATATTAGAAAAAGAATGATATAAAATAAACATTAGTGTGTCTGATGAATCATAAGTCGGAAACATTTGACAAGTTCAAAATATTTCAAAACGAAGTAGAAAACAAACCAGTAAATTCATCAAGTGCCTTAGATCAGATCGAGGCGGTGAATACATGAGTGAAGAATTAAGAAATTATTTAAGGGAGAATGGAATTCTTACCCAATATAGCCTATCAGGAACACCGCAACACAATAGTGTGTCTGATAAAGAAATCGTACTTTATTAGATATGGTGTAGTCTATGATGAGCTATATAGATCTTTCTTATTACCTTTGGGGTTACATTTTAAAAACTGCTGCCTACATACTTAATAGGGTTTCATCGAAAGCTGCTGTTTCTATGACCCCCTATTAGATATGGTTTGGTAGAAATCCAAGTCTTAGACATTTAAAGACTTAGGGTTTCCTGCATACGTTAGAATTGCACAGTGAGATAAACTAGCACCTATATGGTATAATATAGGTTCATTTGGATATCCTGATAATTCCATTGGATATTAATTCTACGATTCTGAGCAACGAAATATATTTGTTGTTCGCTTTGAAACTTTTCTTGAAAAGTAATTTTAAAGAGAAAGTGAGAATTGTAGAGAGATTAAACTTGATTAGTTTGATCCCAACATTAATGAACCTGAGATGGAACCAGAGATCCAATTAGATCAAGGATCTACAATACAGGTTCTACGTAAATCGAATAGAATATCAAGGCCTCCTGAGAGACTGTTTTCAACATCTACTATTGGAGGAAATAGATCCAACTACGTATAAAGAAGCGATAATAGATATCAATTTCGGAAAATGGCAGGAAGCCATGATGTCAAAAATGGATTCAATGTGTTCCAATCAAGTCTGGGACTTAGTTGAACTTCCTGAATCAGTTAAACCTATTAGCTGTAAATGGGTTTAAGGGAGGGCCCTGGAAGGTGGAAACCTTTAAGGTCTGACTGGTAGCGAAAAGGTTACACTTAATATCTTGGGATTGACTATGATTAAACTTTTTCACCTATAGCCATGCTAAAATCCATTAGGATTCTTTTATCCCTTGCTGCATATCATGAATATGAGATATGGCTTATGGTTTTGAAATTCGCTTTTCTAAATCGATTCCTTGAAGATGATATCTGTATGGAACAACCAGATGGTTTCATATTAAGTGAGACTTCAAACTTGGTTTGTAAGCTCCAAAAGTCTATTTATGGACTAAAAATGTATCTCGAAGCTAGAATTGTTGTTTGATGAGATAATTAGATTATTTTGATTCATCAAGAATGAGGAAGAACCATGTGTTTATAAGAAAGTTAGTAAGAGCATGTTAGTTTTCCTTGTCTTGTATGTAGATGACATCTTTATCATAGGAAATGATAGAGGGATGATGCAAAGTGTGAAAGTCTATATTTCCAAGAACTTCTCTATGAAAGATATGGGTGAAGCTTATTATATACTAGGTATAAGGCTCAACCAGGATAGAGTTAGGAAGCTTATAGGGTTGTCACAATCGACGTACATAGATAAGATGTTAGAAAGGTACGGTTTTACAAACTGTAAGATAGCAAATGTACCTTTCCGATATGGTATACATCTTTCAAAGAAAATGGCACATCGAACTTGGGGAATAGAGATTTAGGATGTCTAACTTTCCATATGCATCTTGCATTGGAAGCATAATGTATGCACTGCTACGTACTAGACCTGACATCAGTTGCGACGTTAGTGTGACTAGCCGATATCAATATGATTCCGGGTTATTTATCATTGGATTGCCGTGAAACATATCCTAAAATATCTTAAGGCACCAAAGATAGGTTTCTGATATATGGAGAAAATGAGTTAAGGATTATATAGACTTATACTTCCAAGAAGATCCGGATGATAGAAATTCTACATCAGGTACAATATTTACCCTTAACGGTAGAGTAGTTAGTTGGTGATGTTCAAAGCAAAGCTCAACAGCTGATTCCACCACTGAGGCAGAATTTATAGTGGCTTTAGAAGCTGCTAAAGAAGCTGTTTGGATTAGAAATTATTACACAGAACTTGGAGTTGTGCCTAGTATTTCGGATTCAATCCCATTGTATTGTGATAATAATGGAGCCATCGTGATGTATAAGGAGCCAATGGTGCATTCCAAGTCTAAACACATGGAAAGTAAATATCATGTAATTAGAGAGATAATTAAACGAAAAAAGATAGTGGTCTTGAAGGTTCAATGACAAGACACCATAGTATTATCAAGGCCTTACTCATAAGTTATTCGGTAAACATGTAGTGGAGATAGGACTACGGTACTATCCAGATTGGCACTAAGCGAGTGGGAGTTTGGTGGAGTTGGTGCTTGGAGTGCCAATCTGATTTGTACATTTTATTATTTATTAATAAAATAACTATATTTTTCATTTCAGACTTTACAATGGAATTATCATTATGCGTATTAGATTGATGTAAAGATAAGCTAATAATGACATCGACCTTACAATGGTCGTGATAGTAGATGTAAACTATCTTGAAAGTAAATATTCCTAGTCGTTGGTTTTGGAATACTATCTAATTCCTATAACCTATAAGACTAGCACATGTCATATATTGGAATTGGAGTTCCAATGGTTTAACACGATGTACCATGAGTTTTTGGAAACTCGTATAGACATATGGGTATTCGTTGAAGCGAATACTGAATGACTGAAAGATGATTCCTAATAATTGGAAATACATACCACCGGCAATAGGAATCTCCTCGAGTTAAGTAGCATATATAATCCTTTGACTATAGGATATCATTGAGTTTGTGTGAGATCCTCCACACTTTGATGCCATGTATGTCAGAAACTTTTTATGGCCTGGCCTGTAGATGTTCGTTGGGTGTTTACCAATACACTCAGTAATCAAATGCGAGGCAAGACAGAATCCGTCGTCCCATATGTGTCCCATAAGGTGTTTAGATATCCATGTAAGTAAAGTCATGATTCTTAATGACTTTTCTAAAGCTGATCACCTAGGGTAGATGACCGGCGTAAACACACGCGTATAACGCAAGCGCACGTATCGTTCAGTAGTATAAAAAGTATCGATCTCACGAGGACTAAAACCTTTTGTTATCAATTTATGGAGTTAATGTTTACAAGTATCTAATAGATTGATTGTTTGATTGGGTGGTGACTTTAAAACTTAAAAAAGTAAATAAAAATTGCTTGAAAGTATATTGAAGAAGAAAATTCAATTTATAAAACTATCCAGGGTTGTGAATTATTCCAATATTATTTAAAGATGAAGTGGTTATCTTATTGTTGGGTATTATATTGATTTATTAACCTGGAACACTAAATTATGTAAAAGCCTCTTCCGATGGTCAATTACAAATACCTAGTATAATCCAATTGAACCATATGTCTATGTCAACCAAATTACCTAGATTCTTTAAGATTAAGTTCCAATTATGGCTACCCCCGCCCGACAGGTATATTCCTATCCTGTAAGGAAATCTATTAAAGGGTTATCTATCCTCAAGGAAGATCGTAGGCTATTGAGTCTAAGGTCTTAAACACAAAATCCCTTTTCCAAGTTCATTTTCAGTTTACCTAATAAATTTTATTAATGGCCAGTTAATTAAAAAGCATAAAATTAAGACTCAATAAATAAATCTTTATATTACCCAAACTATAATTTAACCCCTTATAAACCGGTAATATTGGATTTCATCACAACCCCAGATATCTAACTTAGTTACGACACATAATTAGGGCTAATGAAATAAGACATAAAATTAAAAGGCGGAAAAGTAATTGCGTAAAATAAAAGCTGAAAAGTAAATTACAATAAATTAAATGCTAAGGTAAAAGGAATTAACTTCTACTATTTACTATTTAGATATCTCCCATAAATATAACATATAAACTTGTGATAATTTACCAACCAGCCATATAGGCGGTAACCTGATTAAGTCAAATTAAGTCCAACCAGGCCATTAAGGCGGTAACAATAATTGTCCATATTCCAGCCATATAGGCGGGACCAAAATAAACCTGCCATATAGGCAGTAAGAAACTTAATTTCCAACCACCGACCATCTGGCGGTATCCTTATTTAGTCAGGTTTAAACCAGATTAAAATTAATTACCAACCAGCCAATATAGCGGTATCCCTTGTTAAAGTCAATTTTAAATAGTGAATATATTATAATTATGGGAGATTAATCTAAATAGCAATAATAAAAGCTTTACCTTTCACCCTAGCAAAGGAGAATTACCTCCTCATTGCTTGAAAAATAAAACACTGCAAAAGCAAAGAAAGGAAATGATTGTGCGTAAAAGTAAATTGCGGAAAGTAAAAACTAAAAAGTAAGAAAAGAAACTGCGAAAGCATAAATTAATTACTGAAAGCTATAAATAAATAACAAGATACAATCTTTTATTTATTCCTTAGGAATTTCAAAGAAGAAGTATGAATTTTACAAATGAAATGGCTTGGTATTTATAGACAAAAATTTTACCTCCATCAAATCATCCATCAAATTCTACACCAAATCCATTATTAATTTCTCCACTAATTACTCCACCAAATCCATAATTGCTCCACTAATTGCTTATCTTGTTTGGTGATGATTTGATAATTTTTATTATTATTTATTAATTTATATTTTTGCTTTGAAAATGATTGATAATGACTTTAATAATTACACACCACACACTTCTGGATAGTTCATCAATTTCGGTCATGAACTCTTTATAATTCGAAAATATTTTGTCTTTAAAAGTTGTAGTTCTTTGAGTCTTCTTTAATCTGGAACTTGAATCAGCTCAATCCGATATCGGAGTAAAAGGTTATGTCCAAACTACGACAGATGCGCAAAACTGGAATTTCCAAAACTGCTCTTCGTCAAAAACGCCCTTTCAAGTTTTCAATCTCCAAAATTAATATATCAAGTCCAATAATTGCCCTTAATTGACCCACATTTCATCCTAAATGATTTCATTGAGTCCCGATATTATTTTATCTGCAAAATAAAATAAAATATATCAAAACATTCATCAAACCCGAGAAACTAAACAAAATATTAAGTAAAAGGGGTGGTAAATATTGATATATTTTCCTCTCATCACACCCCCAAACCTAAGATTTTGCTAGTCCTCGAGCAAAACAACAAAATAAAATTAAACTAAGCCACTTTCGTAGGGATCACGGTTGCATTTAGCGTATGCAACAAGCCTTTAAACCCCTAGGTGTCCCTAGTGGACGAGTTGTAGTCTCGTGAGGGTTTACAGCAATGATACCCACAAACATTTTAAAAAAGTAAAAAAGGTAGTGAAACTAATGCACACAAAAGTAAAAAGACAAGAGAAAAGAGAATAAAGAAGTAGTGACTCTTCACTAAAGGGTAAAACTTCTACTTCAAGTTACTAGTTGTTTTGTTCTTTCTAAATTACTGAATAAGTAAATTCTCCGATTATATTATCATTCTCCATATACATAGTCAACAAAATATTAATCAACTCATTTTTGCCCACAACAGTCACAAGTATAGTTGATAAGAGAGTAATATTTTGTCCTAAAGTTCTATCAGATTTCACACCTTTTTGAGCAATGGAATAATTTTTCGGATTTTTTTTTCTGATTTTTTTTCTTTGATTTTTCTCTATTTTTTATTTATATACAATATCTTCAGTCTATGTAGCGAGTGTTGGGTCGGTGACTCCCAAACCAGTTGGCCATAGGGCACCGGGTGTTAAGACACCCCTACGGACTTAATTACTCAGACTTTAGATATATATTTATTGCAACATCTTCGATCCATGTAGCGAGCTTTGGGCCAGTAACTCCCAAACCAGTTGGTTTTTTAGGGCACTAGGTGTTAAAACACCCTTACAGATTTAATAACTCGGATATCGGATTTTTTTTTTTTTTTTTTTACTCCATCACTTTTTTTTGAGATGCTTTTCTCCAATTAAACTAGACACTGAATATTACAAACTTTTCAAATACAGCTCATGTCCGTATGTTACTATGCATATTGATAATACTCCCAACTGAGCATATGAAGATCCATTTTAGTCAGTTTTATGGAGAATATACAAATTAAGTGATTTCAAAAGGAAATAAACAAAATTAACTTGTTTCGAAATAGGTTTGAAATACGTCTCATGAGTGGAAACTCCTTACTCGGCTATCTATACACCAATTTCACCTTCTTAGTCAAAATACAAGCACCAAAAAACGCAAAATATTTTGTAATTTTTCAAAAAATTTTGAACTAAAAAATAAAAAAACATCACACAAACTAAAAACAAGATACTAATCAACTAATTTCCCCCCCCAAAGCCTAAATGAGACATTGTCCCCAATGTCTTAAAACGTAGAGAAGAAGAGTTTAGAAGATAATACCTGATTAGCTGAAACTATACAGGAAAATTAAAGGTTAAGATCCAGATTAATCTGACGCTTCTTACCACGATCATTCTTGGACCCATTTATCTTTGAAAGGATAGGGTCAATTTGTGGTTCAAAGGCTAATATTTGGTCAATTAGATCCGGGGCAGCTCTGGCAGTAAAGAGGAGTTCCTTCATAGGTTTTGTTACGAAACCGTTTCTCCGGGCATCATCAAGAATACACAAAGAAAATCATAAAATCCTTCAACATTAAAAACATCCTCCCTGCCCAATCAATTTGGTGTAAGTTTAAGTTCGCCCAAGATAGCACTATAAAAATTTCCTCCAATGTGCCCAAGCCACCTAGCAAAGCAATAAAAGCATCAGCACGGTTAATCATTTCTACCGGTCGTTCAGACATACCTGGCATAATTAGTTCTTCTTCGTTTGATGGTCCAATAAGATTCGCCTCTGCCAAGGGTTTTGGAATGATTCCCAAGACTTGACTGTCTCCTTCCTGTACAGCCTTTGAAACGATCCCTATAAGTCCAAGATTTCCTCCACCATATACTAAGTGCATATTCCTTGCAGCTAAGACTCGACCTAATTCCTGTGCTGCTTCTATGTATTGTGATTTTAACACCAATACTATAGTTCCGCAAAACACACAGATGTTTTCAAACCCGTATTCTTGAAGTGGCTTCCATGTTTACTCTGGATGCTTTCAAAAGTGTAATGATGAGTTGAATTTATAATACCTGAAAAGGGTGAGTAAAAATAATTGCACTAGTACCTGCCAAATGACAATTATTAGTTAAACAGTAAATAAATCATGATAGTAAAAAAGATCTGGATCCTGTCGGAGAAATAAAAGAAAACAACAAAACAAATCACAATTATTAGGAAAAGATAAAGAGATATAATATGTACAAGAAACTTAGCGGCTTGATTGACGTCTATGTGTCAGGGACAAGCTTCCTATCCAATTTTCTTATAAATTGGAAACCAGGGTTTTTGAGTCAGATTCCCGAGACTTGACTGTTGTATTTCCTTTTAAAATTGTGTGTGTATTTGCGAATAGCAATATGAACATATCCACTAGGATGCGTCTCAAGAGTCGAAGAAATATCATCCATAGACTCCTTACTCAAGCCATCCCTAATGAATTTAATTTTGTCTTCGCGATTATCAGACACAATTCCTAAAGAACGACAACGAGTATTGCTATTCCATCGTGCAATTTGAAACAAACACCCATTTGCTTAGCTCTACATTTTTTTGCATATGTGCTTCTTCCAAAACCAAGCAAGTAAGAAGTACAAGAATCAAAATACTCACCTGCTAATCGAACTCATGCTTCGATTACCCAACGAATGTCATTGGGAATACTATGGATCAATAGTAGTCTCATCCTTTCCAAGCGAGCTTTGTAAACTTTAAACAGAGAATTTTGAGGGAGAGAAGGAAATTGCTTGTGAAGATTTGCGAAAACTTCTTCCATCTTAAAATGACTTGATCTGCAAAAACTAAACACACCAAATTAAATCACACCAAATTACAATTTATACACAAAGATTGCATGGGTTGCCTCCCTGCTAGCGCTAAGTTTAAAGTCGTCAGCTAGACGTGACTGCCCGAACGTTATGCTGGATTTGGAAAAGTGGGACACTTTTTTTTGTCGCTCAAATGATTCTCCCCAGTAGTGCTTGACACGCTGACTGTTAACTTTGAATGTATTGTTGGTATTTGGATCCAATAACTCAACAGCTCCATATGGTAGAACCTGAGTGATCACAAATGGACCTGACCACCTTGATTTCAACTTTCCAGGGAAAATTTTCAACCTAGAGTTATACAACAACACCTGCTGCCTTGGTTCCAACTGTTTGTGCACTATTTTTCGGTCATGCCATTTCTTGGTCTTTTCTATTTACAATTTGGCATTCTCATAGGCATGTAGGCGAAATTCCTCCAATTCATTGAGTTGGTGAAGTCTTTTCTCTCCTGCAGCTTGTGGATCAAGATTAAACTTCTTCAGTGCCCAGTACGCCTTGTGTTCAAGTTCAACTGGCAGGTGGCAATGCTTTCCCAAATACCAATCGATATGGTGACATACCAATGGGTGTCTTGTAAGCTATCCGATAGGCCCATAATGTGTCATCGAGTTTTGTAGACCAGTCCCTCCTTGTTGATCCAACGGTTCTCTCAAGATTCTTTTGATTTCCCGTTTGAAACTTCAACCTGTCCATTTGACTGTGGATGGTAAGCAGTGGCAACCTTATGAGTAACTCGTATTTTGATAGGAGTGCATCAAAATATCTGTTGCAGAAAATGTGCCACCCATCACTGATAATTGCACGAGGTGTTCCGAACTGAGTGAAAATATTCTTTTTTAGGAATTTGATAACCACTTTTGAATCATTGGATGGCAGTGCAATTGCTTCAACCCCTTGGAGACGTAGTCTACAACAACCAGGATGTGCAGATTCTCGAATGATGGTACAAAAGGTCCCATGAAATCAATATCCCATACATCAAATATCTCGACTTCCAGAATATTTTGCAACGGTCCTTCATTCTTCTCGAAATATTCTCTGTTCTCTGGCACCTGTCACATTGAAGAGAAAACAAGTAAGCATTTTAAAGAAAATAGTGGTTTGGGCAGTTCGGGTCGGCGGTTTGGATTATAAATTTTTTAAGGAAAATTTATAGTTTTCACATTATAATTGAAAAGAAAAAATACATAACTTTTATTTATACCATGCATACTATCATACGCACATTAAATATTTTAAATTTCATGGTTAAAGAAAGAAGAAGAAAATATAAAATAATATCTAATTTGAATGCGGGTCAGCGATTTAGGCGGTTCGGGTCGCGGTTCAAGTCAAAATTTACGGTTTTGGCGGTTCACAGTTTGACTTGGGTCAAAACCGTGCAACCTACCTGAAATTTGCGGTTTGATTCGGTGCGGTTCGAATCATTTTTAATATTTTTCAAACCACACAGTTTGGTTTCGTTCGGTATGGTTCGTGATTTAACCCGAAACTGTGATCACCCCTAGCCTGAAATGACAAATATAATATTCAATTTAACCATCAATATCATTGATTATACTCTTCATTACTTTGCAGAAAAAAGTTTCATTATTATCATTAATCTAAAAAGCTAAATTTGGTCAAAACACACATTGTTCTATTCAATAATTAATAAATATGCAGAAACTATGACTCTAAATAAAATAAATTAATAATAAACCAAACCTACTTGACCCAGTGCAATTGAAATTCAGGTCTGATTAGTATTTTCTAAAGAAAAAATATTAAAGAGATAGCCATTTATTGTATCATTTTTGGTAATGGGATCACTGAACTTGACCGACTTATCATATGCATTCCGATCAATCTCTAGATCATCAAATAGTTTATAAAGATCAGCACACAAAAACCCACTGTTTACAACAAAAAATTATCATAATCTCCCAATTAATCTAATAGTCGATTCGCCTAATCACCTAGAAATCGAATCGCCGAATCAGCCTAACAGTAATATCGCTCAATCAGACTACCCTCCAAATCACTCGACCATAAGTAAAATTACCCCGACAAGCTGAACCAAATCCTGAATCAAAGAATAATTTTACAAACATGACCAGATAATTGAAGGATGCAGTGCACGTTCATAATGGTTGATGTAAGCAGCGTACCACAACATGAAGTATAATATAGCAGTTACCACAATAGTTACGCATGATAGGTGCAATTGCCACAACTGGTAGAAGACAAAGCATAGAGTTGTATGATAGTGGAACTCAACCGTTCAAAGTAGTTACTAGGAGAGTTTTCGTCCCAAAGTTAAATCTAGAGGAAAAAAGAACAATCAAAATACTTTTTTTAGCAATGTAATTTAATTTATCTAGGCTAATCAATTATGATTGTGTGCTTGTGCCCCTTTGAGATATTTCTCAAAAAAATCATTCACCTCTTTTTGGGAATTTGTTACAAGAGGTTTGAACCATACACGCTCTCTTTTTGCTGTTCAACAACATTTGGTGACCACAGTAGGAGGATTGGTGAAAGGGAATTGTGATGACCCATGAAAAGAACATTCAAATTAGATCAAGTACAGAAGAGAGGCGGGATTGGAGCAAACTAACCAAAATAGTATTCATGCTGTAGTGGAGCATTTTGAGGGCTTGGCGGAAGGAAGCCACTATGAGATCATGAGGGAGTTGAGTCCTAACGTGATGCGATCTTTGCTTGGTAACCTCACTCAAGATGTGGTGAAACATATTAGACTCCAGAACAATAACAATGTTGATAAGTTCATTTTGACCAGCACCTTGCATTATAAAAATATGGCTAAATATATGAGCGTGTCAAACGACCTAATGGCCAGTTGCAAGGGTTTTGGGGCCCTTCCATAGAGAGGTCCGACACCACCTAGAATGTTACCTACATGAGATAACAATGACCAAAATCATGACCAACCAAATACGTGATCCCTGGTTGAGGGTCAGAATACTGGACTAAGAAATGGCATGCCATCACGTGGAGCCCATGTTTAGCCCTCTATGGAGGGACACTTCATGTTTGTTATTGCCAAAGTTCAGGGCCAAATGGTGAGGCCCACCAGTTAATATGACCTAGCATGAGGGAGTAATACCTCAAGGCCCGGACATGCAAAACTAATACAATGATGTGCCAATTTATGGCCCCAGCCACAATTGGAGAGCCATTCAACGGTAATGTCATGTCGAGAGGACAGTGTTGGACAATTATGACCCATAGCGTCACTATTTGTACAGATCACGGTGTTGTTGTAAAAATTACTATGTGACGAAGGAGATTGCACTCTTATCATTTGTGATTAGATCACCTAGATATATAAATGGTGAGAGGTCCCTATGATTTGTTCATGGATTGAGAATGATATGAGACAGTATCAGTCCACGGAGGATAAATCGTTAAATATCCCTAGTCAGAGTATTATCGAGATTGGACATCGATAAATACGTAAAAGACTAGTATTGCACTTGTGCGCGTTTGTTAGGACACAACGACATAGTTCTCATATATTTGGGTAAATGATACTCATGCAAGTGTAATAGGAGGTTGTGTTTCACACCGATGGTACGGGAACAGCTTCGCTCTGGATTGACCCCTTCGGAATTCCATTGGTAGTATGACTATGTGTCTATGGGAGTCCGAAATCAGGGTAGGTGTATTTGGTCTTAACCTGAGACTTGCACCGCTAATACTTACGACAATCGATATACTTTAGTTGAAGTCGTCCAGGGCTTTAACCGGTTCTATGTACGCCAATTCTGGGTACATTGAGAATCGTAGTGTGTTGGGTGTGATGTCTTGACGGAAGTGTCACTCCAGTCATATGAAGATGATGATCACGTAGGTTACGGAAACTTGATCTCTTAAATGCTCGAGCTATCGGGATATTATGACTAGGTCATGTTTATCCGATTATAGAGACTAGTTGCCAGACATCCGATATGTGCTTCGTACGGGGCAGACACAATTCCAGCCCCAGGCCTAGCACGTGATCATCCGATACTGGACATAAATACACATACTACGGTTACTATGCTTGATATAGATCCATATTCCTGTAAGGATATTTCCGGAGAATTGGGTAGGCATGACGCTTTGCTAGAAGCCACCTTTCTCGTAAATCGGTATAAACGTATCGAGGTACTTACGTGTTCGGATAGTCCGACGACCGTATTTACTGCCAACATATCCGGGGATCTCATGGGTCGCTTCCCAAAGATTCACCGATGAGTATGACTCGCACTAAAATTAATCTAGGATTAATTCGATGAGAGAGAAAATTAATCTGGGATTAATTACGGAGATATTTTATCTAGGATAAAATATTAATAAAAGAGATAGAACGATTAATTTTGGAATTAATGGGTAATATTAAAATATTCGATATATTAAATGAATTGGATTTCGACGCGGAATTGAAATTGGATTTTAATTCGGGCGAACGAATTAATTTAGAATTAATTCGTTAGCGACATGAATAGTGATTTCGCTAGGCGTAATCATTTAATTTTGACGCGACGGAAAATTCGTTAATTTATAATTAGCAACCCCTAGCCCGAGAGTGATTGCGAGCGCATTCGCATTTCGAATTCGAGCGTGGTACGCGAGTCACATCAAGCGTCAAATCGCTATTCGCATCAATTGTCAAATCACTTGTCACTTTGAGTGATGTGATGTGACATGACATGTTGTCACTCTTTAATAGTGACTTGATGTGAATAGTAAAAAGTGATGGGAATAAAGTTGAAATGACTTGTACTTTTTGCTTTTTGCTTTTTTTTCATTTGACCTTTACTTTGCTTTTTGAAAGTAAAAGTGGTATATGTTTATTATTGTTTATTTACTTGGAAAATAATAATAATATATAATGATATAACGCAAAAAGGCATTAATCTCTCTCTCTCTCCTTGAAATATGCTTATTGCTTCTCCCCTCTCTTTCCCTCTTTCTTCCCTTCACGGTTTGGAACCGTTTTCATCCTAGAAATTCTAGTCATGGCCGAAATGAAAAGGAGAAGCAAGGATGGAGAGAGTGCTAGCACACCTTGAGTGATACATAGTTGATAGGGCAATGTTTTTCATGAGCTTGGAATCTCAAAGCTTGGAGCTTTAATGGAGGTCTTCAATGGCCGAAAATTCTAGGAACCACAAGGGCCAAAACCGAGCCACCCAATGCCTTGGAGAGTCATTGCCGTGACCTTGAAGAGGAGGAGAAGGCTTGTGTTCTTTGATGCATCCAAACCAATCATTGTGAGTATATGTTTCTGCCATTATTTCTTGATGTATTCATACAAATTTTATGCTTGATTTCATGATCTTGGGACCTATATTAGAAACCAACAATGGTATCTATGAGCTTAGTTCAAGCATGAAAAAGTTAGGGTTAAAATTGGGTAAACTCAATTTGAGCATCAAATGGTTAAATTGTTTGATATAGTATGCTTGAATGAGGTTAATTGATGTTGTGCATGATCAATTTCAAGAAATTTGGTTGGATCAAAAAGGGTAAATTAATTGAAGCATTATTTGGTTAAATTGATTGATTAAGTATGCTTATATGTTGATGAATTGAAGTTGTGTATGTTCAATTTCATGAAATATGGATTGGATCCATTTTTCCCCAAATTTTGTGTTCGCCAAAATTGACAAATTTGGGTAAACTTGATTTTGAGCATGTTTGATGAAATTGGATGATTTAGAATGCTTAAAGTATGTTTAATTGAGGATTGATTGGATCAATTTGATGAAAATTAGTTTGGAACACATTTTCCCCCATTGCTTATGTTGGCCGAATACATATAACCCTATTGTCTGTCTTGGAATTTTTTGATTTTTGAACATTGGATGTGTTGGAAATCATTCGGGATTATGATTTAATGTCGATTGTGAAATTAATTGGATTGAATTCGAATCGGACGTAAAATCCCCAAATTGCCGAGAGACTTTAAGTATGTAAAATGGGTTTGATTTTAATAAATTGTGTTGGACACTATTTGTTGTTAAAGTGCTGATTAATTATGCTAATTGATGTTTTACAAATGTTAATTGGGTAATTAATTGTTGTATTACATTAGGTTAATTAATCATAGATTTGGAATTTTATAAGTTAATTAATTGGGCTAGTTTTTGGAAATTGGGCCTTATAAATTGTAATTGGGCTTTTGGGCTGTGTTGTACAAAGTTAGGTTTAGGCAAAATTGGTGGATCCAATTAGGCCCCAAACCGCATCCATAAATTCCAATTATGACTTAATGGACCTTAATTATTTAATTGGGCCTAATGGGCCAAATTAATTTAAAGGCTTATGGGGTAACTCCCGGATTGGACTTTGGTTATCGGTTTGACCCGAGTTGACCAAAGTCGACGCTTAAGAAATTAATTAAAAGCCCATTAGACTTTAATTAAATAAACATTGGACGTTAATCGGGGCTTTAAGACCCATAACGATTGAATTTGGAATTTAAATCGTAAAGGTTTATTATATAAAAGTGTAATATTTAATTTTGAATTAAATAGAGAATTAGAATTAAATGTGTATTAAATTGGATTTAATTATGTAGTTTAATTTAATTCGAGAATTCGTAATTTGAGTACTTATTCGCAAAATGAGTTTGACTCGAGCAAAAATCAAATCGTTGTTTGAACATTGGATGATCACTAATTACCAGATTAATTAATTGGATTAGATTGATTGATAACATGCTTGTATGAATACATGGTTGCGATGCATGAATAATGAATATCAGATGGATATTATCGGATGTGATAATTTTGGAAATTGTAATAAATTTGATTTATTAATTGGACCTGCGTGTCCAGCCTTATCACCTCTATACTCTTTGTATTCTCTTCTCACCTATTCCCCTCAATGTAAATGAGGTTTCTTTAGAAGTGTAGTGTAACGGGTAGAAGTAATACATGTGCTAGCTTTGGAGAGAGAAAATGAGAGATTTGATCTAGGATCAATGTAAAGTATCCATCCGCATATCATTATTATTTTTTTTCATATACGCTTTATTATGTGTTTAGAATGCATGTTTAAGGGTGTATGATGATGAGACCTTAACAAAGATAATAAATTGGTTGCCAATTTGCACGCGAAAAACCCTCAAATAATATTAAGCGTCTTTCCTTCCATTGAGTGATTCTTACTCAAGATCTAAGACTGCATTGGTTTGTTGGCCAAAGTCAAGGCCTTTGTCTGTCGAAGATGTGTTTGAATCACGAAAGCTTTGTTCCATATCAG
Source organism: Zanthoxylum bungeanum (assembly GCA_019454045.1). Lineage (NCBI taxonomy): Eukaryota > Viridiplantae > Streptophyta > Magnoliopsida > Sapindales > Rutaceae > Zanthoxylum > Zanthoxylum bungeanum. The sequence goes on along the minus strand of SKCR01033432.1, from coordinate 36,764 downwards.
TGTCTTGTCAAGTTGTGGTTTGTTGGCCAAAGTCAAGACCACTTCTTGTCCATAGACATCGATTACGAAGCTTTCCATGGTCAATGGGTTCCGCTTAACTGGGATCATTAAGCTTGTTGTGCCAAAGCCAAGGCTTAGTTGATTCAGAGGAAAAAGGTTAGGTAATACATTGGATGTATTGGCATATATAAGATATATGTTTTGGACTTGTACGTCCTCCTACCGGATCTAGGAATTGGATTGGATCCAATTGATCTTAGAGATCTACATAGTTATTTATCAAACAATTTGTTGGCCAAAGTCAAGATTGTGTGATATTTAACGGGATCCTAGCCCACTAGGAAACACGGTTTCCCGAGTACTCGACAGAGGGTTAGAGGCTCGCCGAAAAATAGTGGGAGGCAAAAATTGAATTAGCAATACTCGTTCAATTACTCGCAATATGCGCTCATTTAAATTATTTCATCGTTAGATTAAATGTTAGTTGGACTAATATTTAAATTGTTGTTTTAATAAACAGTTGGACTGTATTATAGTTGATTATATATAATTGGATTATATTAATCAAAATATTTGAATTAATTAATTTAAGTTTACAGTTGATTTTATAATTGGATTATAGTAAACAATGTAATTGAGGTTAATTAATTTAAATTATATTTGATTATATAGTTGGACTATTATAATCATTATAATCAATAGTACCACAATCGTTGATTAAATAGTTGGACTATTAGAATCAAGATAGAAATGAAAGATTAATGTTTAAACATAATCCTGGGTGAAAATGTATTTAAACGACTTTAATTTTCAAATTGGGAATAATTTCAAGATAGTCTTGGAAATTAATAAGTTATTTTATTTGATAAATAATGAATTATGCCTTAAGCCCGGAGTTAAGCAAATAAGTGGAATATGATATTTGGAATATTCGTGTAATGATAACTTTAGCGCTTAATCCATTAAGCTTGTCGAAGTAGACTCCTTAATTTCTGAATCAGAATTAAGGATTAGATCCTTAAAGTATGATAATGAAATTGAAGGATTTTCATGGATCTATTTTAGATCTTTGAAATACTAAATTGCAATAAATAATTCTTGGAGAATTAATGACTATTCTCAAGGAGACAAAGTCAAACTTTGCAATTAGGCAAGTAGCGCAAGGCGCACCTTACTTCGATATTCTAGAAACCCGAGGCTTGGCCAAAGGCTACTGGAATGTTGAAATTGGCAAAGCCAAAATCATTATAATCTTTTGGGAAGATAAATGGACATGTCCCAAGAAGGAATTGAAGACGAGCAAGGCACTTACTTCAAATATGTTTATCATAATTATGTTCACAACTAGTATTGAAATTGGATTTTAAATACTTAGTGTGATACATAAATATGTACTGTTGTGCAGAATCTACTTTAAGAAGAATACTGACTTCAGAGGAGATTACTTTGCGAATTGAAAACGGGACGATAGTCGTTGTTTTAACCGTAGATACCTAAGTTTAAGAACTGCCTTTCGGGTGTGTACTTAAATTAGGAAACTGTTAAAATGTAACTAGTTTGACTATAAACATTATCTCTATATCGCGTATAACCCGCTGCAGTTGTACCTTTATATTCTAGAACACTAAAGTGTTTTATTATATAAAGATGATATTGAGATATACACTTTAGATGTGAATAACAGCATTTATATTTTGAATATAAACAATATCTCAAATATATAACATGACAAATAAATAACTCAAACTGATTTGATCAGAAGAAACTAATTGTGGCATTGTTGTCTGGGACACAATCAAACAAGACACGTATATCTACACTTTCGAAGAGTGGGTACTAGGACTAATTTGATTCCATTCAAATAAAGTCTATGAATCTAGTTTATTGGGCAAAGTGCCTATAGCACTATTTACTTGGTAAAAGTGTAAATGCCACTGATCTGTTAGCCCATAGTTCATAGTGAAGCAATTGGACCCATGTCTAGCTAGGCTAGAGGTGGATATGAATATTTCGTGACCTGTATGGATGTGGCATCGCGTTATGGTAATGTGTTTCTTTTAAAACACAAATCGGAAACTTTCACAGTTTCGACACGATATAGACAAACAGATCAGCTAAAGTATTAAACCGTCACGGTAAAACCGTAATGAAAATACTTAAGTGGTAAGTTTCTCGTATACTTGAAAGAGTCTAGTATTATTTCAATGAGGACTCCTCACGGAACACGTCATTTTGACGGTGTGTCCGAACAGGATTAACCGAATTTTGTTAGACATGATAAGGTTAATCACGAGTCGCGCTGAGCTACCATTTCCTTCAACAGATAAACTTTAAACAGTGCAAGAACTTATTTTGAATAAGATTCCATAATAATATGTTTGATAGATATCATATTAGATATGAATAGGAAAAGAAACTGGGTTTCACGTTCCTGTATATATTGGGTATGCGAGGCATATGTTTGGATAATACCAAAATGAAACCCAAATTGGATAAAATGCCAAATATAGATATCCTAGGGATACCATAAGTATTGTACCTCACAAGAGAACAATTAGATTGTTGCTCACCATGTGGTTTTCCTGAAAGGAATACCGATATACAGTGGTAAGTGGGAGGATAGTATAACTCGATGAAAAATCAGAGTAATACTGTTCAAGGCACCGATCTTAATGGAACATGAATAGTTCATCAAGGATGCAACTATGACCATTAATCTTCGAATACACAAGAACCGCGTAAGTCGGATAGAGTCAGAAAATAACCTGGGGTATGGGTTTCTGATCTCACCTCATAAAGATGTCTATATTATTGAGCAATACCAACTGACTACGTATGAGGAAGTGATACAAGGTATCAACTCCCTAATTATGGCAAAGTGCTATATAATCCGAAATGGATTCAATGTATATCAACCATTTTGGATACTAGTTGATGTACCACAAGGCATTGTGCCTACTGGTATTATAAGTCTTCAAGGAGAACGTACTTGGATGGCAACATACCAACGTATAAAGCTAGGCTTTTAACGGAAATGTATCGTTATCGACATTGTGTTGATTACGATTTAACCTTTTACCTATTGCCACGGTAGATGCATTTGGATGATGCTTGCTGACGCGAGCATAAGTTCTTGGAATTATCATTTTGATGCAATCATAATGGTGTATGATTTAATTCAAAATGAAAATGATTCTTGTATAAATAAGAGGGTTAGTGGGAGCGCACTGACAGTGGTTGTCCTATAAAATAATGATAATACGTCATTTCTTGGAAATGATATTCCCATAAAATAAATATCAGCGAAAGCTTGGTTTTCGAAATACTCTCCGTGGAACTGTACATTAAAAAATGTACAAGACCTGGTGTATTATACGCTTTGAGCATATGGATTCACAAACAGGCTGATCCGAGTGATAGTCACTAGATTGATGTTAAGAACATCTATTAGTATCTTAGAGAACTAAGGATGTTGTCTTAGTCTATGGAGAAGGAGAACTTGAAGTGATTGGGGGTCACTGTAGTAAGTTTCCTATAACCGATAAAGACGACTAAAAGTCGCAAACGGTACTATACAGTTTGAATAACGGACCGAATAAACAACAAATGCGGGTTAATTACAGCAGCTGAGGCAGCAATAGAAGTCATTTGGGTCGAAATATATCTAATTTGATTAGATATAGTTCTGTTAGCAGCTGAGCTAGGCATCATCACAGGCTAAAGAATTAATGGTCTCATCAACAATCCAGATACATACTTACATATTTATCTGATTCGTTCGGATCATACATCGTGACGATGTGATGATCGAATAAATCGCATCAGGATGATAACCATGCAAATCCGCTGACGAAAGCCTTTTCTCAGCAGTTTGAGCCAACCATACATAGTTCGGGTGTAAGAAACTCGAGTGACTAGCTATAGGCCAAGTGGGAGATTGTTGGACAATTATGACCCATAGCGTCACTATTTGTACAGATCACGGTGTTGTTGTAAAAATTAACTATGTGACGAAGGAGATTGCACTCTTATCATTTGTGATTAGATCACCTAGATATATAAATGGTGAGAGGTCCCTATGATTTGTTCCTGGACTGAGAATGATATGAGACAGTATCAGTCCACGGAGGATAAATCATTAAATATCCCTAGTCAGAGTATTATCGAGATTGGACATCGATAAATACGTAAAAGACTAGTATTGCACTTGTGCGCGTTTGTTATGACACAACGACATATTTCTCATATATTTTGGTATAGAATACTCATGCAAGTGTAATATGAGGTTGTGTTTCACCGATGGTATGGGAAACAGCTTCACTCTGGATTGACCCCTTCAGAATTCCATTGGTAGTATGACTATGTGTCTATGGGAGTCCGAAATCAGGGTAGGTGTATTTGGTCTTAACCTGAGACTTGCACCGCTAATACTTACGACAATCGATATACTTTAGTTGAGGTCGTCCAGGGCTTTAACCGGTTCTGTGTACGCCAATTCTGGGTATATTGAGAATCGTAGTGTGTTGGGTGTGATGTCAAGACGGAAGTGTCACTCCAGTCACATGGAGATGATGATCACGTAGGATACGGAAACTTGATCTCTTAAATGCTCGAGCTATCGGGATATTATGACTAGGTCATGTTTATCCGATTATAAAGACTAGTTGCCAGACATCCGATATGTGCTTCGTATGGGGCAGACACAATTCCAGCCCCAGGCCTAGCACGTGATCATCCGATACTGGATAGAAATACGTAATACTACGGTATACTACGCTTGATATAGATCATATATTCCTATAAGGATATTTCCGGAGAATTGGGTAGGCATGGCGCTTTGCTAGAAGCCAACCTTGTCTCGTAAATCGGTATAAACGTAGTACGAGGCACTTACGTGTTCGGATAGTCCGACACCGTATTTACTGCCAATATATCCGGGGATCTCATGGGTCGCTTCCCAAAGATTCACCGATGATGTATGACTCGCACTAAAATTAATCTAGGATTAATTCGATGAGAGCTAAATTAATCTGGGATTAATTACGGAGATATTTTATCTAGGATAAAATATTAATAAAAGAGAGAGAACGATTAATTTGGAATTAATCGGTAATATTAATATATTCGATATATTAAACGAAATTGGATTTCGATGCGGAATTGAAATTGGATTTTAATTCGGGCGAACGAATTAATTTAGAATAATTTGTTAGCGACGTGAATAGTGATTTCGCTAGGCGTAATCATTTAATTTTGACGCGACGGAAAATTGGTTAATTTGTAATTAGCGAACCCTAGCCCGAGAGTGATTGCGAGCGCATTCGCATTTTGAATTCGAGCGCGGTGCGCGAGTCACATCAAGCGTCAAATCGCTATTCGCATCAATTGTCAAATCACTTGTCACTTTGAGTGATGTGATGTGACATGACATGTTGTCACTTTAATAAAGTGACTTGATGTGAATAGTAAAAAGTGATGGGAATAAAGTTGAAATGACTTGTACCTTTTTGCTTTTTGCTTTTTCATTTGACCTTTTGACTTTGCTTTTTGAAAGTAAAAGTGGTATATGTTTTATTATTGTTTATATACTTGGAAAATAATAATAATATAAATGATATACAAAAAAGGCATTAATCTCTCTCTCTCTCCTTGAAATACGCATATTGCTTCTCCCTCTCTTTCCCTCCTTCTTCCATTCACAGTTTGGAACCGTTTTCATCCTAGAAATTCTGGTCATGGCCGAAATGAAAAGGAGAAGCAAGGATGGAGAGAAGTGCTAGCACACCTTGAGTGATACATAGTTGATAGGGCAGTGTTTTTCATGAGCTTGGAATCTCAAAGCTTGGAGCTTTAATGAAGGTCTTCAATGGCCGAAAATTCTAGGAACCACAAGGGCCAAAACCGAGCCACCCAATGCCTTGGAGAGTCATTGCCGTGACCTTGAAGAGGAGTAGAAGGCTTGTGTTCTTTGATGCATCCAAACCAATCATTGTGAGTATATGTTTCCGTCATTATTCCTTGATGTATTCATACAAATTTTATGCTTGATTTCATGATCTTGGGACCTATATTAGAAACCAACAGACAAATGATGAAATTCTCCAGAACCAATTCGGCTAGAAGCAAATGCTTCACAAATTTTCCAGAAAAGGAATTTGTGAAAATAGCTTAGAGCTATCTGAGCTTCAATTTAAAAAAAATTCCAAGATAGAGAATTCCTAGACCTCTTTTAACTTGCTAGCAATGTGGTGAGTACAAACAGTTATTAAAAGAGGAGGAGCAGCTGAAAACTTTGAGTATAAACACCTACTACAAAGATGGCAACTATGAGTTAAGCGATATGGAAGCTAATCAGGCCGATTTGTATCTGGCCAAGCTAGTAAAATGGAAATATTATGTGTATGGTCTTTCTTGGACCAGCAATAAGAGTTGAAAATGATAATTTAACCAAAGAAACTATGAATGGTATATCGTTCTCATTTGAAGTGACCAAAAGAGATGCTATATTTGACCAGCTATTTATAGACAAGCAAATTAGGTTAGACGATTGATAAGTGCATGAAAATATACTTTGAAACATCACTTATTCGGGTTTGTTGTCAAGTATTTAATTCTATATTTTATGTTTTATTATATAATTTTATCAATATATTAATTTAGAAAGTGTTTAGTATTTAAGCTAATTTAGTGATTTTTCTCTTTATTATTTATAGTAATTGGAAAGCAAAATTAAATTGGGAAGTAAAATCACATGTTGAATTGAAAAGAAAAGAACAAAAGTTGCTGCCGAATGAGAAGGGAAACAATGGCAAAAGTCAAGGTTGATGAACCCATGTAATAGAAAACCAAAAGCCAATTCAAGTATTCATGCAAAGTCAAATAAGAAGGTAGGCAGTATGTTTGATTTTCGAAAGTGGAGCTGTAGTTTAAATTAAAATAAGGACATTCAATTTTCAAAAAATGACAAGAAAAAATGCCGAGATTAAATAAGTAAGTGGGCCCATGAATGATGGAAAAAACAATTTGTTTCCTTATTTCTATTAGTTTTCTTCATTATAAAAAAGAGCTTCTGCACAATAACAAGAATAAAAAAACACAGAGGCTGCACAAACGAAGAATAAAAATATTTAAGAGGTTACGTGAAGCAGCAGCTACGCGGAAAAAAATTCAGAAGTAGTCTGCTACCGAGAGTTAAAGAGGCAGAAGAATAATTTGAGAGCCGGGACGCGGAGCCATGATAATGAACGATATCTCTCTCCAATTCCAGACTAGATTTCTTTCTTTTATTGTGAATTAATCTCCTAGGCAAAGTTAGGGATGAACTCTTGTCTTCAATTTCTATTATTTATGTTATTGATTCTTGTATGAATTTAATCCGTTTAATAAAATTGATGTTATTGTTCTTTATTATCTTTCTATTATTTAGCATAGAAATTATGCTTCTTCTATGTGTAATTGTGACTGGTAAAAGTCGTTTTATGTGTTGGTCTTCTGCTGCAGTATTGCCTGATGGTATATTGTTGATGTTAGATAACTTTTGTGTGCTGTTAACATAGAGAAAATAATCATTAATTACCTTAGATTTTAAATATATGTAGAATTGAATATCTTCCAGTTGTTGATTTGGGATGTGAAACTCTCAACTGAGTAATAATATGAATTAATAATTTAAAATATATCATGTATGTTTTGTTCAGTTTACTATAAGAAATGTTTTCAAAATATAAGATTTTCGATTTTTCGAGGCATGGGGGAAAAACCTACCTCAGCTCTTACTTATGGAATTGACGGACAAAGACCGTGTGCACACGTAGTGCAGGGCTAGGGGACGGTGATATGTAACGCCCCTAGACCATAGTTTTAGAACTTGGAATGTAGTACAGATCCGCACCCCCAGTCCTAGTTTGTGGCATGGGGGACGGCGATACACCACCAGTTTCAAGGACATGAGTTACTTGCTTAGGGGGATGGCGATACGTAATGCCTCAAAATCATGGATTTGCACTGCTGGCTCCAGTTAGGCATGTGGGGGACGGTGATACGTAACGCCCTCATACGTCAAGTTTTTATACAGCACCAGAACTCTTTTTCTCCGAAAGTTTTTAGAAAAATGATTTCTAGTTTTAAAGAAAAAGAACCAGTTTCAAGGAAAATTTTCAGAAAAGCTTTAAGTATAATTGGTTCCATATAATATTTTAATCCAGTTTCTTATTTTGTAGTTCTACTCACTGAGATCCTCTGGACTCACCCCACCACTTTCCAGTTCTTTTTCAAGATACTTCTTTTAGTGAGCCATGTGCCATTTTTGGAGAGTCAGTTCGAGGACATGCGTTATACTGTAGTCACTAGCTGTCGGGTCTATCATTCCAGAGCTATATTCATATAGAGTGTAGTCTTCGGAGAAGTCATTTTTTGTATTATTGACATGAGAGTGATTTGTATGCACATTGTATTTACTGTTGATCATATATATATATATATATATAATATATATATATATATATATATATATATATATATATATATATATATGTCCTAGTACTTGTGTTACATGCTTAGGCAACAGTAGGATCTATGCATGCCTGTAATATACCCGTATCAGGGATGTTACAATCTAGCATTATGTATATAATCTCATAGTCTTGGGGTGTTACATCTCGCCGTCCCCCAAGCCATTAAACCATTAAACAGTACGGCTTTCAATGCCACGAACCTGTCTCTGAAATTCGAGACTAAGGGCATTATGTCTCGCCGTCCCCCTAGCCCAAACCCAGGAACTAGAGGCATATATCATCACTAATCCTATATCCCGTGTGCACATGTCTATATCCGGATTGGTTACAAATATCTGTCAATTCCATATCTGTATCAAGTTACATCTGAGGTGGATTTTCTTCCATGCCTTCAAAATCATAAAATCATACCTTTGGAATCATTTTCATCATCAAAACATTAATTTGAAACCAAGCTTTATCAAAAGTTTAAATCATAATTTTCAACTCGCTTGAAATCAACAATTCCAAGTATAAATTTATCAGATCAAGATCTGCAAAATTGTAATCTAAAAACATAATTAAAATTCTAAAATAAATACTCCCAGTTAAGAGAAAAATATCGACCCATAGTCCTATGAAAAATCAAGGACAATACACGGGGTGGGTGACCTTCGAGTATTCTGACGTTGATCTAAAGTCAAAATAACGTTATCTTTCTGTCTTTAAACTCAGATTATTTTCATATCACATAAAAGATTGCACAATGCATGGACAATTAATCTACTGAATTATTGGAGATATCTATGGTATCTATCAATTTTACGGACTTAGATTCGGAGTTGTACGAATGCGGTAACGGAAACTTATATTTTACTAATCGCTAGAAAATTCACTGCGTGATGTCAAATTTTTTAAAATTCACTATGATTAATTGGTGATGAATTTGAAGCTGAATTTTTTTTATAGAATGGTCCATAATATATGTAGTTTATATATGTTTTTACGGTTCTTAATTTCGATATCATAAACTCATATTATAGACTGAAGTTCAGGGGCTGTGCAATTGGAAAAATTGGGCACAGGGGCAACAGATTGCCCAACTTCAAAAAATCGGTTTGGTCTCATCTTAAGTCAAAACATTATAAATTTTGGATATGTTACTCCCCTATGTATCTAGTTTAATCAGAATTTTACGCGTCATCAATCAAATATCACAATATTGACTTATAAGTAAATATTCACAACCCGTCCGGATAGCATCCCAATATCACTATTTAACTTCCTTATTTCGCCTTTTCATTTAATCCTTCCAACCCGACGACCCCAATAGAATTTTCATTATTATAATTACTCTACATAACATACAATTATGTTTAATTTCATAATTTAAAATGAACTTGGCATTTCATCAAACACTTGGTGTGCCAAGTACACAAACTTCACCATTTCTATAACACAACACAACAAAAACAATACTTATGCTATAACATTTTCTAAACAAGAACCAACACAAACAGCCCCCTTTACTGACTTGAAATTCAAACAGCCCTTATAAGTTAGGTGTAACATCCCCAATTCGGGAGATGCTACCGGCATGGAATATGTCATACTATTCCCCTAAGCCTCTAACTTTCTAACAATATTAGTTCATCTCATGTATGAACTTTGCACGGGAACGATGCTCAACTCAACCTCATGAATGCATAATGCTTTCTAAATAGATACTCAAATCATTATACATCACAACTTTAATAATATACACTTATAATTCCTTACATGCATACTCTTTACAAAGCAAACTATATGCTACATATTATTGACTAACACTATCTGAACTAATTTCTGACTACACCTAGTGGACCAACCCTCTAGTGACTGCTATAAGTATCCATCCTCTCAAGTTCTTCCTCATGGAATACCTATAAAATAGAGAAACGATAGGGGGTTAGACCATTTGAATGATCTAAGTGAGTGAATAATTTTTAAATGAAAACTGAAATACATTAAGAAACTCATGTTTTAGAAATCAAATCCAATCTTATCAGAAATATTGTCTTTCCTAAAAGCAATTCTCTTTCTAAGAACCTTTGAGAAAATCTTTTCTGAAAGTCTCTTATAAAACCGTTATTTCTGAAAACTTTTCTTTCTATAAAACTTCTCTTTGGAATCTATTTCTGAAATTTACTTTTGAAAATTTTGTTCTGAAAACCTGTATCTAAAAGATATGTTCTAAAAACTATTTTAGAAGTATCTGTTTCTAAAAACTGTTTCTAAAAAACTCATCTCTATCTCTGAAAAACCTGATGTATGGGGGTGTTATGTATCATCGTTCCCTCATATGTTTAACTAGAGCCAGGAGTGCAAATCCATGATATTGAGGCTTTACATATCGTTATCCTCCACTACCTATCCCTGAAACTAATGATCTTGCGGCGTTACGTATCGTCATCCCCTAAGCCTCTGAACTAGAACCGGGGGTACAGATCAATGCTACCCTCCAAGCTCTGAATCTTAGATCTAGGGGCATCTATCATCTCTAGTCTTGAATTAGGATCTGGGGGAGTTACGTAACACCAACCCCCCAGTCCTCTATATGTGCTCATATCATTTGTGAATTCCATATATGTGTCAAGTTACATACCGAGATGAGTTTTTCCCTCATGTTTCGAAAAATCACAAAACTCAAGCTAATTAAACCAAAACTTTCTTAAACATGTTTTTTCTTAAAACAATTGAAAGTAAATCTGGCTTACTCCTTATATGCTGAAAAGTAAGACTTTACTTAAAATAATATGAATGGAAATTCAACTTAGAACGAAAGTGTCTACTCACTGATTTGGAGTTCCGCTAGCATATCGTCACTTCGCTGAAAGGTTTTATAAATCCTGTGATAACTCCTAATTGATAACTTTGATTAGAAAATAAATCGAGGGGTGTATTATGAAATTAAACTAAATTTATTGATTTAATAGTTGCTATCGCTTTCAGGAATAACATACGTATTTTAAGGTATATTGTATATATACGAGACCATTAGGGTGGCCTCTAACAGGCTAGGGTGGAACTAGAATTAATTAAAACTTATTTCGGGAAAATTCTGATCTCGCAATGCGATGTAAGGCCTTAAGCGTCGCGACACGTACAATTTCGAAAATTGATATTTACAAATTTCCAGTTCGTGTTGCGACGCAAGTCCTTACGTCGCGACTCGGACAGTCCAAAGAAATCTATATCATTTCCCTAGTACACATCGGTCTTGCATCGTGATGGGATTTTCATATTTTCATATTTCAAACTTACTTCTCATCATCTAGTTTACCCAAAATATCACCAACACTTGAACATTCTTCCAACTTCAAAACTCATCCAATATCACCACCCATGCATAAACCATTATCTAAATAATTTAATTACCAAGCATAATATCCTCAACATATTCATATACAAATAAACCTCATTACATGTTTATGCTCTCAAAACACTTCTCCAAATAGTTGTTATAAACTAATCCAAAACTAGTTATGTAATTCTCATCATTATGATAACATAGGTGGGAAATTAGGGCTTCACATCCTTACCCAAAACTCACCTTAGAATGAAGAATAGAGAATAGAGGGCTTACTTGTCATGGAATATGATTGAAAGCATTACCAGTTACTCCAAAAATGGCATGAGAAGAAAAGAAAATGAAAAAGTTTCCCACTGTCTCCCCAATGTTTTTGGCTTCCAAAGAGGATGAATTAATAGTTCTCTATTTATATAGCAAGAGCTTATTTTCTTGTTGTGAATTAATGGTCCACATTTTTCCACATCACTCAATTTTAGTTAATTCTCGAAATTACTATAGCATCCACAGAAATTATGAATTTTGACCCATTTCTATTCCGAATTTGGAAACATTGTCAACACGAAAGTTGTAGCTCTTGGTCTAAGATTTCCGATGATATATTCATAAAAATTAGAGATCATATGAAAATGTTATGGCTCGATTGCTAAAGGTTGTTCGAGGTGAGACGTAAACTAAGTTCCATGTCGAAATTTCAAGGAATCTTCTGAATGTCCCAAATGCCATTTTATGAGCACGTACTTGCTCGAACATGATTTAAATCAAGTATTATGCCCCTGAATTATATTTGTCATCAAGCTCTCATAACGTACAAGTCGTCAGGTTCACCACATGTTACAAAATCTTCCCCTCTTAAATATGATTCCTCGAATCCTCTTTAAAACTGAAATCTTGGAGTCTGTCTAGATATGAAACTATTTATATTGAACATCTTATCGCAAGTTACATAATTCACATGATATTTCTTAGGTAACCAACTTATAACCATCTATATACCTATTCTCTACTTCGTTCCATCAATTGTATTGTAACCTAGAAGTTACTCTATTTCTGTCCGCATGGATTAATACTTTACTCTATTTCTAAAGCTCAAAATTATACTTACTCTATTTCTAAAGCTTATAATTCATATGATTTTTGATATTCTTCTATGCCTGGAACTTTCGTGATCTATGCCTCTGTTTCCTTATCAGAAGAATATCATCTCTACATATCTCTAGTCATGTCTAACTCTATTCTTTTATATCCTCGTCAATATTAAACTAGTACTTTATCTCTTCATCGCTTCTTTTAAACGAATTTTCATTTAAATCTCTTACTTAGGGCAATTTTCCTCTTCCATTCTACTCTTATACTGTATTCCAAGGCTTTATGTTTTGATCTTCTTCACTATAAATAGACTTGATTCTAGGAGTATCTCGAGGTGAACATCGAGGTCCATCTTTGTTGCTGTTTCGATCTCCTTTCACTACACATTACCCATGATGCGGTTGCACGTGCTACATATCCATAAGCTTATGACTCTCTTATCTGCATATCTGGTGTTAGCTCCCAGACTTAGGTACTTCTACTAAAACTATCCAAATTACCTCCTTCAACTTGACTCATAATTTACCTCAGTCTATTGGTCGTACTACTTTGTACTGAGAACCTCCGAAAGCTTATGCTCTCTCAAACTTCTACCATACTCCTATTTTCATTCTTCATTTCTAAATTTCGCTATGTTACTTGACTTTCCTTCTTATCTTAGTTTCTTGAGTATCCTAAGTCCTTACTTCTTTAGAAACTCCATATATTAACATATGTTATGGCATCGTTACTTATCCTTTAGCTTGGGTACTATACTTTCACTAATCTTGTATAAGTTGGGTGTCTAAGTTATATGAAATTCAATATAAGTCGGGTATATTGCTTTTATGTTGCTATATATTGCTTACTGTGATTCCTTACTTTTTGAACCTTCACTTTCTTGAGGTTTATCTATTCTTTTATTCAGCTATCTTGCTTTTTCATGATTTTCCATCATGTCCCACGCCTTTCCTTACTTATTTAAATCCTTGCTAAACTCCAAGTCGATGGGCTCATATGTTTCCCACTTCTGGTTGAGTGTCTATATACTTACTGAAGTAGGGCTACTAGAAGGAAGAATTATCATTCATACTATTGGAAGCTGTATCAATTATTTCATGTCTTACGGTTCCTTAATCTTGATCAATCCCTCATAGGTCTTCACTTACGTTGCTATTTCCAAGATACATTATCTACATCACTATACATACTGAATTCTCATGTTATTTTCTATTTTCTTTTTAATATTTTCATATTCTATCTCTTAGCTCTAAGTCATGCTATTGAGGCTAATGGTGGTTCATTCTTTTGGCTACTTCCTAGATCTCTATTTTTTTAATCAAATTACGAGTTACACCTTTATCATTTGATCTTTCTGTCCACACTAGTATTTTTTGGTTAAGTTTTTAGTGTTTCTCATCTCATTAGTCTGTTCTTTTGAGCTCACATGGACTTCTACTGGTATTTGCCTGATCTATGGGTTTCTAACAGGCACCACTACTTATCCATTCTTGACTTGGGTCAGGTTATTTCTTTTCTATCTCTTAAATCCTCCTTAGTCTTTCCCTGGGTGGTCTATCATTAGTGTTTCCTGTTTTTGACTTGGTTAAATTTTCATTGGATTTCTTTATGGTTATCTTTATCTAGGCTGATATAAAGTGGGGCGGGAATTTATATCTCAATAGATACCGACGTTCTTATTATGATCTTTGTGTCATAACATAATCTATTACTAATGTAACGTAGGTATGAGATAGATTCTATTAGGACAACTTCCTTACTGGAATCACTGGGTGGCGAGGATTTTGGTAAGTCAGATCTTATCTATATATGATTCTTTGATTAAGGTAACTAATCACTTCTTTTTTCATCTTTCATTTTACTTGATCACGGATCTGGGTTTGGGAATCCAGAACTTCTATATCTTTTATGATTGCTTGGGTTTACTAGAAACTTCATTGACAAATCTTGATCCTTCACTCTTTTTTTGTGACTATTTTCACAATTTGAGGGGAAACATTGCTATTTATTACATATGCTTATGGATATTGGGTCTACCTGAAGGAGTTTTCTGATGAAAAGAAATCTTAGTAGAAAAGAAGGAATTTTACTCAGGTTTACCCAATATTTTATTCTTGTTCAGGCTTGTTATATGCTCTTTACTACTATAAATTCTGGTGTTTTCTTTAGCATCTCTTCCTGTACTTCTATCCCTTTACTACCTCCGATTACTTAGATCATATGTACCTTATTCTTTTACTTTTCTTATAGATTTTTTTTCCTACTCCCTTAGATGAATATTCTCAAAACTTCACTATCTAGCCTCATAGCTCGTTTGTACTTCTAGTGATAAGCCAAGATAACTATAGGAGAATTCTCAACATGGATCTAGAATAAAATTATTTCATAAGAAAACACTATTCGATTAGTCTGGGAAAGCTGACTAACCTATTTATAAGACTTGATGAAATACTCGAGTATCTGATACTGGAGAGGTAGTGCCCCTAAGGGTGGCAACAGGTTGGGCCGGGTGTAGACAACATAACTTGACGACGCTGTTCTAGGCTCGCGGCCTAGTTAGGAAGTATAAAATAACATGGAGTCGCCACCCGGTGTGAACCGGGACAAAGACTTAAGGCCGCACTCACCCCTCGCTAGGGAAGACCTCAAACCGTTAGGTTCGGAATGGTCCCTTACTTATGTCACTTGTGAAGATATAATTTGTGCAATAAATCAACCGCATCTATTCAATAGTCATGCTCAAGGGTACTTAGGTCTAACATGCTTTCATCCAAATAACTCAACGCAATGTAACACAACGAGCATATTGAACCGTTAAATCAACATGTATAAATCATTACCCAAACACATCATAAACTAATAACATGCATAAAGAACAACCTAAATATGCTTTAACAAATAAATAACAAACTAAATTAAACCATGCTTTGAATAATAACGAATAACCTAAAGACTATAACATGCTCAAATACAAATCGGATGAGACGAGATATGTGTATCTTAAGTGGTACGTGGCATTGTATCCCGAGTGCAGACCATACTACCGTCCATTCGGAATCGGCTATGGAATTTACGTCTGGGTTCCATCCGATATACCACAAAAGGGAAACACATATCCCGCTCATCCAACAATCACATCATGCTTCAAACGACTCTCATGCAATAATATTCTAAAATAAATAAAATAAAACATAAGAAAATAAGTAAAAGGGTGCCCTCAGGTCTAACCTATTTTGTCGTCTCAAGAAAGGGCGTTACACGTCCGTTGGAAGGGCGAATGATGCGCTACTTTGCCGATTTACTAACTCAACATTTTACCTCGCTGTTTTGATGTTCGGGCTTATATTTTTGGTCCGTTTCACTGCTGTTTTATTGCTGCATTTCAAGTCACTGTTTTGGTCGTTTTTGGGACTGTTTTGGGTGATTTTCACGGCTAATTGGATGCAGTTTTGAGGGTTTTTTAGGAGGAACTTTATACAGTTTTGGACAGTTTTTACGGGGGTATTAACTGGCAGTTTAGGCAGTTTTCACGGTGATTGTTTGTTGAATGAAGAAGTTTGTTAATTGTTCAATGTGGACTGTGTGTTCATTCGGTGAAGAGGCAGTGGGCAGGTGGCGTCTTTGTGGCTAGGTGGTGAGAGAGAGAGGGCTGTTAAGTGTGTGTGTAAGGCAAGTTTGTGAATGGGGCAGGTCAGTGGGCTAGGTGTTGGCAGTTTGTGATGAGCGATGCATGTTGGTCAGGGGCAAAGTGGTGAGATTGTGTGCAGTGTGCGTGAGTACAAAGGCTGAGTGGAGGCTTGTGTAGCGTGATGAGTGGGCGATGGTGCGCTAGTGGTCTGTTTGTGGCTAACGTAGATTTTGGTTTTGTTTATTTTATGCGTGCATGGCTTTGGAGTGGTATGTGAACGTGCTGAATGAACTGGTGAGTGGGCGATGGTGCGCTGGTGGTCTGTTCGTGGCTGAGGGTGCGCTTATGGGCTGGTGGCAGTTTATGTGTGTGAGTTTAGGTGAGAGTGGCGTGAGGGATTTTAGGGCTCTTTTTGTTTGGCCGTGGGTTGTGAAGATGAATGACAGCAAGAATTATGGTTTGTTCATGCATGTAGTCGGTTGAGAAGGGTTTGGCTTAGGGTTTATATGTTTATGAAGTTACCGTGAGTGAGCCTAGGAGAGAGGGAGGTGAAGGCTATTTTCTTTGTATTTTCGGGAGGATTAGCCAGGGTTTCGAAAGATGGGTGAATGGTTCTTTTTATAGGCCAAGGGAGGGGGTTTTACCTTGTTTGGGTAGGAGAAGGATTTGTGTGTTAATTGGGGATATATTTTAATTAAAATGAGATAGGGAAAATCTTTAATTAAGGGAAGTGATTTATGTATTTTAGGAAAGAGATTTAATTTAATCTGGGAAGTTAATTTAATGTTTTTAATTTAATTTAATTTAAGTTTAATTTAATTTGTGAGGTGTTATTTTAATGTTTTATTTATTTAATTTGTGAGGTGTATTTTAATGTTTTATTTATTTATTTGTGAGGTGTATTTTAATGTTTTAATTATTTAATTTGTGAGATATGTTTTAAACTAGAGGTCCAACAAGCGAACCCAAAGCGAAACAAGTGAGTTTAATCCGACCGAATGCTAATTTCCAACTTTACCCTTCCAACGTCCGTTTCCCGCGACTTTTATGACTAAAGAGGTAGTGCCTCCATACGAGACTCATCATCGGGCTGATATGCAAAAATGCAATGCCTACAGTCGCCCCCACTTTGATGGGACTTTTGCAGTGTGTGACAATGACAATTCCTATCAAAGTACGTGCAATGCATTTTTACTTACCTGGCTCGCCAGCTGCCACTTGACTTGCCATGCTGTGTTGAGTTGATAGTGCTAACCCCGTACCTAGGGTGTCGCGGTTGCGTCTCCGTACCTAGAGTGCCGCAGTGGTGTTGTTGTTGTCTGAGTGCTAACCCCGTACCTAGGGTGTCGCGGTGACGACTCCGTACCTAGAGTGCCATAAATGTCTGGATGCTAACCCCGTACCTAGGGTGTCGCGGTGACGTCTCCGTACCTAGAGAGACATAAATGTCTGGATGCTAACCCCGTACCTAGGGTGTCGCAGTGACGCTACCTAGAGTGCCACAAATGTCTGAGTGCTAACCCCATACCTAGGGTGTCGTAGTGACATCTCCGTACCTAGAGAGCCACAAATATCTGAGTGCTAACCCCGTACCTAGGGTGTCGCGGTAGTCCACATAGTCTGATCTGAGTTGAGTAGTGCTGTGGGTCTTGTTCCCAATATGAGTTTGTTGTGCTGTGGGTCTTGTTCCCGATCTGAGTTGAGTTGAGGGTCTTGTTCCCGAAGTGAGCTGAGGGCTTGTTACCTGAATTGTGGGTTTTGTTCCCGTGGGTCTTGTTCCCGATTTGTTCATTACCGAACTGTGTTTTCATTCTTGGAGGGCCATTCCCGGCTTGTTCGTTCCCGAACTACGTTTCCATTCTTGGAGTGCCATTCCCGGCTTGTTCATTCTCGAACTCTGTTTCCATTCTTGGAGTGCAATTCCCGGCTTGTTCATTCTCGAACTGTGTTTCCATTCTTGAAGTGCCATTCCCGGCTTGTTCATTCTCGAACTGTGTTTCCATTCTTGGAGTGCCATTCCCGGCTTGTTCATTCTCGAACTGTGTTTCCATTCTTGGAGTGCCATTCCCGGCTAAAATGATACTGATATGTCTCCATACCCGGAGTGTCGTACCTGGCTGATCTGATATTGAACTATTGTGGGCCTCGCCCCCAGAATGCCATACCTGGCAGAATTGATATTGAACCGTTTGTGGGCCTCACCCCCAGAATGCCATACCCGGTAGAAGCTGATATTGAACTGATGTGGGCCTCGCCCCCAGAATGCCATACTCGGCCGAAACTGATGCTGAACTGATATGGGCTTTGCCCCTAGACTGATGTTGATATGGGCCTCGCCCCCAGACTGATACTGATATGGGCCTCGACCCCAAATTGAAACTGATGTGGGCCTCAACCCTGGGACTCATCCCTAAATGAATACTAATATGGGCCTCGACCCCAAACTGAATCTTATTGGGCCTCGCCCCCAAAACTAAAACTGATGTGGGCCTCGCCCTAAACTGACACTGATTTGGGCCTCGCCCCCAGACTGAAACTAATTCATTTCTGAAAGTGATGACATTGTACTGTTGCTGTTTCTGATTGGATGGCCTTTTGCCACTTTCTTTTTTTTCTTCTTTGAAACCTGTGAATACAAAACAAAACAACACGCAAAAAAGAATGCAAACTATGTTACGTGTATGTATGCATGCATGAATGAATTTCCTATTCTGCTGGGTTAGGTCTTCCGCCAGTTCTCCAGGTGATTGCTCAGTCTTCTCTCTGGTCTCATGACTCAATTTCTTATTTTTCTTCTTATTCAGGGGGTGGTAGACTAGTCGCTCCCAGTCTTGATTTAGCTTTCTGTTCTCCGCTGTTTGCACTTGGTCAAGATGAACCACACAGCGGAGCCTTCCATATCATCATACTATATCACATGCTACGAAATAGTCCCAATAGTTATACATATTATCGTCCTCAAGGAATGCCCAGTAATGAAACCAGAGAACATTCAAAACACTCAATACAACTCAAATCTGAGTTTTTGAATAAATGATCTATGCCAGACTCAAAGTGTGTGTGTGCAAAGGTTCTTTCATAGCTTGATCCTTAAGTAAGCCAACTCAATGATATCGTTTCAAAAATCGGGATCGGTAGGTCAAACCAACCTAGGTGTCTCAATTATATTCCGCAATTGCTTTTCCATGCTCAATAAAGTATGGCTTTATCTCTCTTTGTCACTCTTTTTTTTTCTTTTCATTTTGAACTTCATTTCTTTTTTTTTTCTTTTTTTTCTTTTTTTTTCAACACACCTACCCTTTAAGCTAGCATTTCTCCTCATGGTGGTCCTAATACTCGCCCATGGGTAGCTTCACGCTTATCGGTTATAGGTGGTTCAATTCTTTTCTTTAGAGACTTTTCTTTTCATTTTCAACCATACCACACATCATAACATAAGCAAATCAAGATAGACATCTAAGCAAACGGCCATTCACCGACCTACAATTTCTTCAACTAGTCACTTTGCCAACTACTCAGGTTTTCACTGCTAAGAACCATAATCAAGTGCTTACGAGTCGAACATAGATCAATCACTCAAAGAATCAGATAAAAACATGTCAAGGGTTTATCGTTTCTAAAGTTTCACTCTAAAGCAATCAATTTCATCACTGGACTTATGTCTAACTATCAAGGACTAAAAACAAACAATTTTTTTTCTTTTTCTTTTTCTTTTTTTTTTCTTTTTTTTTTTTCTTTTTTTTTCTTCTTTGAAGGCCCCCCAATGTTCTTTCTATCCTTGCCGTAAGGTTTTCTATTTCTCGATTTCCTTTTCTCGATATCCATGTTTGCTAAACTCTTCTTGACAAGTCTTCTCTTACCCCTAACCCAACGGATATCTATGATGGCTTTTAAGACACAAGGGTTAACATGATGCAAGTATGCATGAGATGCACGTGATGTATGAGATAAAATATGCATGTGGTTATCAAAAGCATAAAAGGGGTGGCTCCTACAGGATATACAACTACAGTTCACATGTGGGTTTACGGTGCGGACAAAGGCTCTCACTGACGAAGGATTGCCCACAACTAGGACTCCCCACTCAAGGGTTCAAGTGACCAAGTGAGCGCACCCTTTTTATACCCTAAGGTACGTGCCAACGAGTTACGATGTGTGACTAACTATCGAATGGATTTCACGTTATAGATTCCCAGAGGGAGGGTGGAGCGAACTCTCTTAAATATCCAAGCCTCTTAGGCTCTTATCGCTTGGTGACAGGAATAAACAACGAGTCCTCCAAACTAGTTCGTCACAATGAGCTACGAGTAATGATTATCTCGGTGACTTCACATCATTTCCTCGTAGAAAGGTAGTGAATGAAGGAAGACACCCAACCATCACCTAGCTTTAACAAAGCCTTTGCTTAACCCCTCAACCCACTACTGACACGGTCAACTAATGCACAAATTATACACAACACAAGACATGATTTCAAGGCCGATTCTCTATCCCCAGTAGAGTCGCCAGACCGTGGACAACAGAACTTGACGACGCTGTTCTAGGCTCGCGGCCTAGTTGGGAAGTACAAAATAACATGAAGTCACCACCCGGTGTGAACCGGGACAAAGATTTAAGGCAGCACTCACCCCTCGCAAGGGAAGACCTCAAACCGTTGGGTTCGGAATGGTCCCTTACTTATGTCACTTGTGAAGATATAATTTGTGCAAAATAAATCAACCGCATCTTTTCAATAGTCATGCTCAAGAGTACTTAGGTCTAACATGCTTTCATCCAAATAACTCCACGCAATGTAACACAACGAGCATATTGAACCGTTAAATCAACATGTATAAATCATTACCCAAACACATCATAAACTAATAACATGCATAAAGAAATAACCTAAATATGCTTTAACAAATAAATAACAAACTAAATTAAACCATGCTTTGAATAATAAACGAATAACCTAAAGACTATAACATGCTCAAATACAAATTCGGATGAGATGAGATATGTGTATCTTAAGTGGTACGTGGCATTGTATCCCGAGTGCAGACCATACTACCGTCCATTCGGAATCGACTATGGAATTTACGTCCGGGTTTCCATCCGATATACAACAAAAGGGAAACACATATCCCGCTCATCCAACAATCACATCATGCTTCAAACGACTCTCATGCAATAATATTCTAAAATAAATAAAATAAAACAAAAGAATATAAGTAAAAGAGTGCCCTCAAGTCTAACCTCTTTTGTCGTCTCAAGAAAGGGCGTTACACGTCCGTTGGAAGGGCGAATGATCCGCTACTTTTCTAATTTGCTAACTCAACGTTTTACCTCGCTGTTTTGATGTTCGGGCTGTTGTTTTTGGTCTGTTTCACTGCTGTTTTTGTTACTGCGTTTCAAGTCACTGTTTTGGTCGTTTTAGGGACTGTTTTGGGTGATTTTCACGGCTAAAGGGATGCGGTTTTGAGGGATTTTAGGGGGAACTTTACCGCAGTTTTGGGCAGTTTTGCTTTTGGGGGGTATTAACTGGAAATTTAGTCAATTTTCACGGTGATTGTTTGTTGAATGAAGAAGTTTGTTAATGGTTCAATGTGGGTTGTGTGTTCATTCGGTGAAGAGGCAGTGGGCAGGTGGCGTCTTTGTGGTAGGTGGCGAGAGAGTGAGGGCTATTAAGTGTGTGCGTAAGGCAAGTTTGTGAGTGGGGCAGGTCAGTGGGCTAGGTGTTGGCAGTTTGTGATGAGCGTGGCATGTTGGTCAGGGGCAAAGTGGTGAGATTGTGTGCAGTGTGCGTGAGTGCAAAGGCTGAGTTGAGGCTTGTGTAGCGTGATGAGTGAACGATGGTGTGCTGGTGGTCTGTTTGTTGCTAGCGTAGATTTTGGTTTTGTTTATTTTATGCGTGCATGGCTTTGGAGTGGTCTGTGAACGTGCTGAATGAACTGGTGAGTGGGTGATGGTGCGCTGGTGGTCTGTCCGTGGCTGAGGGTGCGCTTATGGGCTGGTGGTAGTTTATGTGCGTGAGTTTATGTGAGAGTGGCGTGAGGGATTTTAGGGTTTTTGTTGTTTGGCCGTGGGTTGTGAAGATGAATTGCAGTAAGAATTAGGGTTTGTTCATGCATGCAGTCGGTTGAGAAGGGTTTATGGTTTATATGTTTATGAAGTTACCGTGAGTGAGCCTAGGAGAGAGGGAGGTGAAGGCTATTTTCTTTGTATTTTCGGGAGGATTAGCCAGGGTTTCGAAAGATGGGTGAATGGTTCTTTTTATAGGCCAAGGGAGGGGGTTTTACCTTGTTTGGGTAGGAGAAGGATTTGTGTGTTAATTGGGGATATATTTTAATTAAAATGAGATCGGGAAAATCTTTACTTAAGGGAAATGATTTATGTATTTTAGGAAAGGGATTTAATTTAATCTTGGAAGTTAATTTAATGTGTTTTAATTTAATTTAATTTAAGTTTAATTTATTTGTGAGGTGTATTTTAATGTTTTATTTATTTAATTTGTGAGGTGTATTTTAATGTTTTAATTATTTAATTTGTGAGATGTGTTTTAAAATAGAGGTCCAACAAGCGAACCCGAAGCGAAACAAGCGAGTTAAATCCGACCGAATGCTAATTTCCAACTTTACCTTTCTAATGTCCGTTTCCCGCGACTTTTATGACTAAAGAGGTAGTGCCTCCATACGAGACTCATCATCGGGCTGATATGCAAAAATGCAATGCCTACACCGGGCCTAGGCTTCGAAAAGCCCGGCAAGAGCCCGACTTAAAAAATTTGGCCCGAGCCAAAATCTGGCCTGAATTTTTTTAAAAAAAATTTCAAATAAAATTTATATTATATAAACATATCATACATTTACACTAAATGCAAATTTTGCAAGACATTTTATAAATACATCAAAATTTTCAATATTTCATCCATGAACTAACAATCCAAATACCACAAAATTACAAATAAATACCTCAAAAGTTTCAATGTTTCATCTATAAACTGATCATCCAAATGTCACAAACAAATACATCAAAAGTTTCCATATATCTCATCCAAAGTAACAATCCAAATATCACAAACAATGAAACAAATACATTAAAAGTTTCAATATTTCATCCATAAACTAACAATCCAATTATCCAGATGCCACAACTAATGCATCAAACTAATCCAACTCTCGTGGCTCAAAGTCTTCTTCCACTTCACCCATCAGTTCTATTGGGTTTTATAGGTGTGCCAAGAACTAATTAAGTCATGAGATGTGCGAATACAACAAAGTCAAAGTAGCGAAAATACTCACTTTGATCGGATTTGCGATGCGTTGAAGAACAAAAACTTTTGCTCCTCCAAGGAAGCTCTCGGCCATGGCATGATTTTGTGCTCCATTTGTGTTCTTCAATCTCTATGGAAATGATCTTCAAGCTCCAAGCCTTCAAAAGGAATTCCATGCTCAAGGGTAAGGTTCCCTATCACCTTTGTATGTCATCTTCAGTGTGTGCTAGCATCCTTAAAAATTGCCACAATTTTCTATTCCCATTTCTTAAACTTTCGGCCATGAAAGAAAATGGAGAAAGAGAAGAGGCCCTTGGCAAAATGGGAGAGGCAGAGGAAGTAAAGTGTGTTGGTTGTTTGTTTTATCTAATAATCAAAAAAACAAAAGTCAAATATCATTAATAAATTAATGATAAATGTCTTTCAACCATCAACATCTATTACTATTCACATCACTCAAGAATAGTGACTGGTTGTCAATCACTCAAAGTGACAAGACATCCATCACTTGAATGATTGATGTGACGCATGATGTGACTTGTGGGCCCCATTTGATTCGAAATGCGAGTGAGCCCCCAAACACTCTCGGACTAGGGTTCGTTAATTTCGAATTAACGAATTTTTCGTTGCGTAGTAATTAAATCAAATTTAATTAAATAATTATGCCTAGAAAAATTACTATTCACATCACTAACGAATTAATTCTAAATCAACTCGTTTACCCGAATTAAAATACGATTTTAATTCCGCATCGAAATCCAATTTCGTTTAATATATCGAATATATTATTTGATCGATTAATTCCAAATTAATTGTTCTTTCTCTTTAAATAGTATTTTATCCCAGATAAAATATATCCGTAATTAATCCCAGATTAATTTTCTCTCTCATCTAATTAATCCCATATTAATAAAGTACGAGTCATACGTTATCGGTGAATCTTCGGGAAGCGACCCATGAGATCCCCGGATATGTTGGCAGTAAATTCGATTATCGGACTATCCGATCACGTACATACCTAGTACTACATTTTACCGATTTACGAGACAAGGTTGGCTTCAAGCAAAGCGCCATGCCTACCCAATTCTCCAGAAATATTCTTAAAAGAATATACGACCTGTGTCAGGCGTAGTATACGTAGTATAGTGTATGTCGATCCAGTATGGATGGTCACGTGCAAGGCCTGGGGCTGGGAATGTGTCTGCCCCGTACGAATCACATGTCGAATCTCTGGTAACTAGTCTCTATAATCGAATAAACATGACCTAGTCATATTATCTTGATAGCTGCAGCATAAAAGAGCACCAGTTCCGTATCCTACGTGTCATCATCTCCACTATGACTGGAGTGATACTCCATCTCGACATCACACCACAAATACACTACGATTCTCAATATACCCAGAATAGGCATACATAGAACCTGTTAAAGCCCTGGATGACCAAAACCAAAGTATATTGATTATCGCAAGTATTAGCAGTGCAAGTCTCAGGTTAAGACCAAATACACCGACCCTGAAGTGGACTCCCATAGACACATAGACATATTACCAATGAGATTCCTCGGGGTCTATCCAGAGGGAAGTTGTTTTCCGTACCATCGGTAAAACACAACCTCATATCGCACTTGCATAAGTATCCAATACTTGCCGTTTTGCTCCCACAACGCGCACAAGTGCAATAACAGTCTATTCCGCATTATCGATGTCCAGTCTCGAAAATACTACGACTAGGGATTTTTAATGATTAAACCTTTATGGATTGATATTGTCTCATATCATCTCAATCAGGAACTAATCATAAAGACTTCTATCATTTATTTATCTTGGTAATCCAATTACAAATGATAAAAGGGTAATTTCCTTCGTCACAAAGTTAATTTGTACAACAACAACCATGATCTGTACGAATAGTGATGCTATGGGTCATAATTGTCCAACAATCTCCCACTTGGCCTATAGCCAATCACTCAGGTGTCTTAAACCTGAACTATGTACGGGTGGCTCAAACTTCTGCTGAGACACTGCTTTCATCTGCGGATTTATAAGGTTATCATCTGATGTGATTTATTCGATCATCATATCATCACGATGTATGATCCGAAAGAAACAGATGAAACCATATGAAGTGCATATCGGATCGTTGATGATACCGTTAATTCTTTAGCCTATGTTGTAGCCTAGCTCAGTTGCTAACAGAATTCTATCTAATCTAATTAGAATTATTTAGATCCAAAATGATACTTTTGTTGCGACAGTTGCAGCAAAATTCTGCTTTTGTTGTTTATTCGCTAACAGTATCTTGCTTGGAAGATTTCCAACTCACTGTTCCATTATTCAAACTATATAGTACCGTTTTGCGACTTATAGTCGTCTTTGTCGGTTTGGAAACTTGTAGCAGTGATCCTAGTCACTTCAAGTTCTTCTTCTCCATAGTATAAGACAGCATCCTTAATTCATCTAAGATACTAGAGGATGTCCTTAAACTCAATCAAGTGACTATCACTAGGATTGGCTAATTGTCTTCATATGCTCAACGCATATGAGACCCCCCGGGTCACGTACATTTATTCAATGTACGAGTACTCAGAGAGTGTCAACAACTTTAAATCTATCCAGTAGATCTTTATTCCTAGAATAAAGGTTGTCTCTCCCAAGTATTCTATGGAGAATTTTCATGAAAGCCAAACTTTCACACCATTGATTTTAATATGGGAATGTCATTTCCAAGAAATGACATATCATCATTATTTAGGATAATCATTTGTCAGTGTGCTCCCACTAACCTCCTTATATACACAAGAATTATATTCATTTTGAATTAAATCATATACCATTATGATTACATCAAAACGATTGTTCCAAGAACATAAAGCTTGCTTCAATCCATACATGGATCGAATTAACTCGCAAACCCTGTTTGCTTTTTTGGTATGACAAAACCGTTAGAATATTGATAAAACATCCTCCAAAAGGTTTCCGTTAAGGAAAATGATCCTGACGTCCTGCTGCCATATTCATAAACGAAACATGCAGTATCAGCAAGCATTATCCAAATGGATTCAACCATGGCAACAGACAAAAGGATTCGTCGTAATCAGTACTATGTTGATGACGATACCCTTTATGTATAAGCCTAGCTTTATACATTAGTTTGTTGCCATCCATGTATGTCTTCTTTGAAGACTCATTAGTACCAACAGACATAATGTCTTACGATACAACAACCAGTGTTTAAACATAGTTGGTATACATGGAATCCATTTCAGACATTATGGCACTTTGCCATAATTGGTAGTCGATACCTAGTATCACTTCCTCATACATAGTTAGTTTTCTCAATAAGATTGACATCTTTATGAGGTGAGATCAGAAACCTATTCCTCCCAGGTTGTCTTCTGACTCTCTCCAACTAGGCAGTTCTTGTGTATTTGAAGATTATGGTACAGTTTCATCCTTGATGAACTGTTTGTGTTCCACTAAGGAATCGGTGCCTAGAACAGTATTACTCCGATTTTCATCGAGCTTTACTATCCTCCCACTTACCACTGCATATAGGTATTCCTCTTAGGAAAATCGCATGGAGAGCAACAATTAAATTGTTCTCTTGTGATTTATATAAGTAATATACATTGGTTTCCCTACGATAACCAATTACAGATAGGCACTTATTCATTTCGGATTTTAGTTTGGTATTATCCAAACATATGCCTAGCATTCCCATATACAGGAATTAGAAAACCCGGTTTCTTTCCTGTTCATATCTAATATGAATTCTGTCAAATAGTTTTTCATGGAACCTTATTCAAAATAAGTATTGCACTGTTAATGCTTATCCATTTGAAGGAAAATGGTAGCTCAGAGCGACTCATGATTAACCTTATTATGTCTAACAAAACTTGGTTTCTCCGTTCGGACACACCGTCAAATTCACTTGTTTCGAGTGGAGTCCTCTGTGAAAGAATACTATACTCTTTCATGTAGTTAAGAAACTTATTTCTTAAGTATTTTCTATCTCGGTCTTACCGTGACAGTTTTAATACTTTAGCCGATCTGTAAGTCTACTTCGTGTAGAAACTGTAAAAGTCTCCGATTCATGTTTCAAAGGAAACACATAACCAAAACGCGATGCCACATCCGTAAAGGTCAAGAAATATTCATATCCACCTCTAGCCTAGCTAGATATGGGCCCACTTACGTCACTATGAACTAGGGTTAAGAGATCGATGGCACTTTCACTTCTACCAAGTAAAAGGTATTTTAGGCACTTTGCCTAATAAAATAGATTCGTAGATATCATTTGAATAGAATCAAATCCGTCGTAGTATCCACTCTTCAATAGTGTGGATATACGAGTCTTGTTTAATGTGTCCCAGACAACACTGCCACAAATAAGTCTCATCTGATCAAATCAGTTTGAGCTACTTGTTTGTCATGTTATATGTTTGAGATTTATTTATATTCAAAATATAAATACTGTTATTCACATCTAATGTGCTTATCTCAATATCATCTTTATAAAATAAAACACTTTAGTGTTCTAGAATATAAAGGTATACTCGCAATGAGATTACTCGATATAGAGATAATGTTTCTAGTCAAACTAGTTACATTATAACAGTTTCCTAATTTAAGTACACACCAGAAGGGTAGTCCCTAAATTTAGGTATCTACGATTAAAACAGCGACTCTGGTCCCGTTTCCGACTCGCAGAGCTATCTCATCTGAAGTCAGTATCCTGCTTATCAGCAGATGCTGCAACTCAGTACATATATTTATGTACCACATTTAGTATCAAAATCCAATTTTAATACTAGTAGTGAACATATTTATGACAAACATACTTGAAGACAGAATCTTGCCCTTTCTTCTATTCCTTCATGACTGCCTTATCCATACGGCAGTTACGCTTCCAATATCTTTGTTTGTCACAGTTTAGGTAGACATCTTGGGATATATCCTTCGTCCTCCTAGAAGGCTGTGATGATTTTGCCTTTGCCCTTTTCCACACCCTATAAGCCTTCAGCCAAGCCTTGGCCTTCTGGGATTTCGAAGTAAGATGCACCTTGCACTTCTTGCCCTTTTGCAAACATTGGCTTTGTCTCTTTGAGCATAGCCATTGACTCTCTAAGAGTTTTCTATTACAATTAATGCTGCTAAGATCTAAGTATAGATCTATGAAGATCCTTCAATTTCAATATCATACTATAATGATCTAATCCTTAGTTCTGATAAGAAATTAAGGAGTTCTTTCAGTAAGCATAAAGGATTAAGTACTAAAGTTATCATTACATGAATCTTGCAAAGATCATGCTCTACTATTTGCTTAACTCCGGGCTTAGGCCTGAGATGTCATTTTATCAAATAAAATAACTTCTCAGTTCTCAAGACTATCCTGAGGTTATTTATTCCCAATTTGAAAAATTAAACCATTTAAATACATTTTCATCCATGATTATGTTCTAAACGTTAATCTTTCGGTTTATCCTGATTCTAATAGTCCAACTATTTAATCAACGATTTGTGTACTATT
The DNA here is from genome assembly GCA_019454045.1 of Zanthoxylum bungeanum. Lineage (NCBI taxonomy): Eukaryota > Viridiplantae > Streptophyta > Magnoliopsida > Sapindales > Rutaceae > Zanthoxylum > Zanthoxylum bungeanum. The sequence continues at coordinate 7,423 of SKCR01033432.1, read as the reverse complement.
TAATATAATGATTACTATAGTCTAACTATATAATCAACTATAATCAAATTAATTAAATTCAATTATATTGATTACTATAATCCAATTATAAAATCAACTATAATTAAATTAGTTTGAATACAGTCCAACTGTTTAATTAAAACAATGTTTGATATTAGTCCAACTAATATATATATTTTGACGATTAATGAAATGAGTACGTATGGCAAGTTTCTAAACGAAATTGTAAATTTAATACTTGCCTCATACTATTTTTCAGCGAGCCTCTAACCCTCTGTTGAGTATTCGGGAAACCCAGTTTCCTAGTGGGCTATGATCCCGTTAAATAGCACACAATCTTGACTTTGGCCAACAAATTATATGATACTTAACTAGGTATATCTCTAAGATCAATTGGATCTCATCCAATTCCTAGATCCAGTAGGTGGACATCCAAGTCCGAAACATATATCCTATATATGCCAATATATCCAATATATTCCCTAACCTTTTTCCTTTGAATCAACTAAGCCTTGGCTTTGGCACAACAAGCTTAATGTACCCAGTTAACCGGAACCCATTGACCTTGGAAAGCTTCGTAATCAATGTCGATGGACAAGAAATGATCTTGACTTTGGCCAACAAATCACAACTTGGACAAGAAATCGATATGGAACAACTTTCATGATTCAAACACATCCGCAATTGACAAGGTCTTGACTTTGGCCAACAAACCAGTACCAATCTTGGATCTTGAGTAAGAATCACTCAATGGAAGGAAAAACGCTTAAATTTTTGAGGGTTTTTCGTGTAAATTGGCAACCAATTTATTATCTTTGTTAAGGTCTCATCATTATACACCCTTAAACATACATTCTAAAAACATAATAAGGCGCGTAAATAAATTTAATAATGATATGCGGATGGATACTTAAAACAAATTATTCCTAGAACAAATGTCTCAATTTCATCTCTCCCGCTAGCACACTTCTAACCCAATTACATAACACTTCTAAAAAAACCTCATTTACATTGAGGGGAATAAGTGAGAAGAGAAATACAGAGTCATGAGAGATTAGGCTGGACGCACAGGTCCAATTTAATAAATTCTAAATTTATTACAACAATAACAAATTGCCCTCATCCTTCTAATATCCATCCGATATACATTATTCGTACATCACATCCATGTGTTCACACAAAGCATGTTATCAATCAATCTAATCCAATTAATTAATCTGATATTAGTGACCATCCAATGTTCAAATAACTATTTGATTTGCGCGAGTCCAACTCATTTTGCGAATAAGTACTCAAAGTACGAATTCTTGAATACATTAAACTACACATTAAATCCAATTTAATTCGTATTTAATAATAATTAATTTATTTAATTCCAAATTAAATATTACTCTTTATTAACGAACCTTTACGACTTAGATTCTAAATCTAGTCAAAACGGGTCTCAAAGCCCAATAACATCCAATGTCGTTTAAATTAAAGACCAATGGGCTTTCAATTAATTTCTTAAGGCGTGGGCTTCGGCAACCAAAGCCCAATCAAGGAATAGCCCCATAAGCCTAGAAATCAATTTAGGCCCATTAGGCCCAATTAAACTTTAAAGGTCCATTAGTTATATTTGGACTTTATGGATATGGTTTTGGGCCCAATTGGATACAACCAATTAACCTAAACCATACTTGGCTCAACCAAGTCCATTAAGCCCAATTACAACTTTGCAAGCCCAATTCCAAATTTGGCCCAACATAATTAAATTCCAAAATTCCAATTTCTTAATTTAATTACTCAAAGTATAAAGCCATAATTAATTAATCAAATTAATATTTCCAAAACATTAATTTACACAACCAATCATGCTTATTCTTTATCAATTCATGTCCAACATAATTGAAGCAAAATCAATCCCAAACATGCTTCTAAGCTCTCGGTAATTGGAGACTTTTAAATCAATTTTGATTTCAATCCAATCAAACCATAAATTATATATCTCATGCATTTCAAACACATCCAATGGCTTAAAATCAAAAAATCACCAAGAGCTACACTAAGGGTACCATTCGGCTATGATAAGAAATTTGGGAAAATTTGATCCAATCAATTTTCTCCAAATTAGTCATGTATAACTCTAAGTTATCATCATACAAACATAACCAAACACTCAATTTGACAAAATCATGCTCCAAGCAAAATTACCCAAATTCAAGTATATAAACCCTAAGTCAAATTTCATGTTTAATCAAAGCTCTGATACCATTGTTGGGTTTTCTAGGTGTGCCAAGAACTAATTAAGTCATGAGATGTGCGAATACAACAAAGTTAAAGTAGCGGAAATACTCACTTTGATTGGAATTGCGATGCGTTGAAGAACAAAAACTTTTGCTCCTCCAATGAAGCTCTCGGCCATGGCATAATTTTGTGCTCCATTTATGTTCTTCAATCTCCATGGAAATGATCTTCAAGCTCCATGCCTTCAAAAGGAATTCCATGCTCAATGGTAAGGTTCTCTATCACCTTTGTATGTCATCTTTAGTGTGCTAGCACCCTTAGAAAATTGCCACAATTTTCTATTCCCCTTTCTTAAACTTTCGACCATGAAAGAAAATGGAGAATGAGAGAAGAGGCCCTTGGCCAAAATGGGAGAGGGAGAGGAAGTAAAGTGTTTTGGTTGTTTTTGTTATCTAATAATCAAAAAACAAAAGTCAAATATCATTAATAAATTAATGGTAAATGTCTTTCAACCATCAACATCTATTACTATTCACATCACTCAAGAATAGTGACTAGTTGTCAATCACTCAAAGTGACAAGACAACCATCACTTGAATGATTGATGTGACACGTGATGTGACTTGTGGGCCCCACTTGATTCGAAATACGAGTTAGCCCGTAAACACTCTCGGGCTCGGGTTCGTAATTCCAAATTAACGAATTTTCCGTTGCGTCGTAATTAAATCAAATTTAATTAAATAATTATGCCTAGCAAAATTACTATTCACGTCGCTAATGAATTAATTCTAAATCAACTCGTTTGCCCGAATTAAAATCCGATTTAATTCCGCATCGAAATCCAATTTCGTTTAATATATCGAATATATTATTTGATCGATTAATTCCAATTTAATCGTTCTCTCTCTTTAAATAGTATTTCATCCCAGATAAAATATCTCTAAAATTAATCCCAGATTAATTTTCTCTCTCATCTAATTAATCCCAGATTAATAAAGTGCGAGTCATACGTCATCGGTGAATCTTCGAGAAGTGACCCATGAGATCCCCGGATATGTTGGCAGTAAATTCGGTTATTGGACTGTCCGATCACGTACGTACCTAGTACTACATATTACCGATTTACGAGACAATATTGGCTTCTAGCAAAGCGCCATGCCTACCCAATTCTCCAGAAATATTCTTAAAGGAATATACGATCTGTGTCAGGCATAGTATACGTAGTATAGTGTATGTCGATCCAGTATCGGATGGTCATATGCAAGGCCTAGGGTTGGGAATGTGTCTACCCCGTACAAAGCACATATCGGATCTCTGGTAACTAGTCTCTATAATCGGATACACATGACCTAGTCATATTATCCCGATAGCTGCAGCATAAAAGAGCACCAGTTCCGTATCCTACGTGATCATCATCTCCACTATGATTGGAGTGATACTTCCATCTCGACATCACACCCAATACACTACGATTCTCAATATACCCAGAAGAGGTGTACACAGAACCTGTTAAAGCCTTAGATGACCAAAACCAAAATATATTGATTATCGCAAGTATTAGCGGTGTAAATCTCAGGTTAAGACCAAATACACCTACCCTGAAGCGGACTCCCATAGACACATAGATATATTACCAATGGGATTCTACGGGGTCTATCCAGAGCAAAGCTGTTTTCCGTACCATCGGTAAAACACAACCTCCTACCGCACTTGCATAAGTATCCAATACTTAAACATATGAGAACTGTGCCGTTATGCTCCCACAACGCGCACAAGTGCAATACTAGTCTATTCTGCATTATCGATGTCCAGTCTCGATAATATTATGACTAGGGATGTTTAATGATTAAACCTTTATGGATTGATACTGTCTCATATCATCTCAATCTGGAACTAATCATACAGACTTCTATCATTTATTTATCTTGGTAATCCAATTACAAATGATAAAAGGGTAATTTCCTTCGTCACATAGTTAATTTGTACAACAACACCATGATCTGTACAAATAGTGATGCTATGGGTCATAATTGTCCAACAAGTTCCTCTCCAGAAATTATAAATTGTTCAAGAATAAGACCTAATGAGAAAAAAATATTAAAACATGTAAATCAAATAAAATAATTAATTATGAAATAATCCTTATTGTCTTATACCTCGCTCAGAAGCCCATAACCAATTTTGAGTGCACATTATTGATTCCAATAAGTCAGTATGTAATTTGGCAAGATGTTGACTCAAATGTCTCCCCCCCCCCCAGTACTAAAAGCAGACTCTGATGCCATAGTCGTGGTAGGAATGGCTAATATATCTTTAGCTATCTCAGCCAAAATATGATATTTTCCTTTATTTGTCTTCCTCAATCAAATTATCGAAGTCTGGAGTTCTAGCAATTAAAGGCTCCTCTAAGTACCTCTCAAGATCGGACTTTGATCTTGTCATATGATTTCTTTTTTAAGAAATCTAAAAAAAATTGAATCAGTGGTGACCATATTATGGAAATGAACAATGGAAGTAGATGATTTACCACCAACTATAGACTTAGCTTCATAATATTTAACTATCAATTCAGAAAGTTGACATGCTCTCATAATTTGCTCTGTAACACCCACACATAAATCTTTGGAAAATAATAATCAAATAACAACATCTTAAATCTTGGGTCAAGAAAGACAGCTATAACCAACACCCCATGAATCTCTTGCCAATATTTCTAAAAATTGGCAATCATAATCGAGGCCATTTGTTTAACATGAGGAACAAGGGGCATTTGCAACTCCATCAATGACATCCTCTATTGGGATGTATGCTCTAGAGCTACATGTAATGTAACTGGTTTTATATGTTTTTGAAATAAACGATGCATTATTCATTTATCAAAGTGTTTGTTTAATTTTCGCATATTATATATTCATCTTGAATACCCTAGATTACTTATGTGCCTTTTGACTTAGTATATGAGTGTCATACACAAGAGGATTTAAGTCTGAAGCTAGTAATCTTAAATAGTCCATAGAGAGCAAAAAAAGAGGGGGACTTGTTTTGTTTACAATTTATCTATAGCTGCGGTTCATTATATATTTATATGGCGACCTTGATCTGGGATCATCCATGTAGAGACATGAGAATTGAGGCACCTTGTATGATGTGATCATATAGGACTGGACCCAGATGGAAATGAAATTCTTATAATATTCGTTAAACTAAGAAAGTTATTTCAATCTACTAGATGGTCATATATGGATTGATCTTAATCCTGAGTGTACTACGAACTCCTACATGGGAAGCCATGTCTTTTGATTTACAAAGGTGAGGTTAGTGTAGCAGTCCCAGCCAATAGCTACGTATTTTGAGGGCATGGTCTGTTGTATAGCTGGAGACGTTTTACATGGATATAGAGTTCACTCCTTCTTGCGAGAAGTAGATGATTATCTTTCTTAAGGGTTGATTCGGTACTTGAACGGTTTGAGCACTCAAGTCTTTCTATTACGAATAGAAAGATTAAAATTCATAATAGTTATGAATAAATCATTCATTAGAGAATCAATGGTACTTAAGGTAAAAATAATTAGAGGGGTATAACGGAAATTATGACCCGGCTCTAATTACGAGATACTCGTGAAGTCAATTTGTATGTAATGACTATATCGATGGACACCGACTTGGTTCGGCTTAATATATCCTCTGCGGCAACGACAGCGCAACTTCGGGTTTTTAGTGGAATAACCTGGAGTTAATAATTTGGAATATTAATTAAGATTTAATTAATGTTTCGAGATTATTAGAGCTCGGAATCGTAACTCCATTTGGTCCCCGTGCTAGCTCGTTTACTATAGCGGATTTAGTATAACTGGATAGTCTGATTTTATACTCACAAAAGTATGAATATTATTAATATGATTAATACTATTAATTGTCACACTTGAAACTTATATTAAAGTTAATATATAGTTTTATTAAATATATGATAATTAAACACATGTCATTTAATTATATTAGACAAAATTAAATAGAAGGTTAAATAAATAATTTCTAAATTTTGGATTTTGGAAACCCTTGGATTTAATTTGGAAGTTACATATGTTTAATATATTTAACCATTTAATTTTGTAACATATATTCAATTATGGAAATTAAAATATTGATGTTACAAAAAAAAAAAATTATTTTTCTTATGGTGGCCGAATTCATCAAGCAAAATAGGAATTGATTTGTTTGTTTTTGAAACAAATAATCATTGGCATTAATTTGGAAGTTATGACTTTAAAATTGTTAATTGCTTATTTAATTTTGTAACATCTTTTCAATAATAGTAATTGAAAATTTGATGTTGAAAAAATTGAATAATTTCTTTTGCTTGGCTGATTCTTTCATGTAAAGAATAGGGAGGGATTTGTTTGTTTTGGAAACAAATAACCCTAGATATAAAAAGAATATTTATTTTTCTTTTTTGTCTAAGCCTCTCATTGTAACCCTAGCCACCTTCTTCTCTTCTTCACTGTTCTCTCAAAAGTTGAGTGTAACATCCCAGAGTTTCAGGATTGTTCTAGAAGATTCCCGGACGGATGTTTTAGTCTCGGAGCATAATGATGATGAAGAATAAGAGTTTAAGTGATGTTATATGAGTTGGAATATTATACTATGAATTTACGTTGCCTCAGAAAACACGAAGGATCAAAAGTCAGTTACGCGATTTTCGTAAAACGCATAAAGTTTGTGATTTTAGTCACGAAGAGGGCAAACGAACTCCGATCGAGTCGATTCTTGAACTATCAGGCTCGTTCTTCCTAGACGGAAAACTTTGGTGTTGAACACTTTTCGAGAATCGCATCAGAAGGGCTCCGAATTATGATATTCCAGAAGGTTCCAGAATATGAGTTGATTAAATTTTCGCAGGGGCTTATTTGTTATTTTCCAGGCAGTATTTAAAGCCTTAAAGTTTTGGTAATTGTACACGAAACGAGGAAGAAAGCATCGGTGAATAGTAAACCCATGTTGAAAATTAGCTTCCGATCGGAATTTCATCGACACCATCGCATTCGTATGGCCATTGGGAGTCCGAATATGGCCTCGGAATTTCGATATGACTTTTCGTTAGAATTTGATATTTCAAAGTGTATCGATTTGTATTCGGATGTTTCTGATAGTTTCGTAGTGTAACGAATTTGCATGAGATGAATTAGATATGTTTTAATAT